>JAOSBK010000008.1:31808737-31823071 GCA_027568895.1 Erythroxylum shatona | reverse complement strand
ATTGTGATAACAAGGCTGCAATCAGTATTGCTCATAATCCTGTTCAACATGATAGGACAAAGCACATTGAAATTGATTGACACTTTATAAAAGAAAAGTTAACTGATGGTGTCTTAAGCTTATTTCATATGACTTCTGAAAGACAACTAGCTGATGTGTTTACAAAAGGGCTCAACAGTCGGACGTTTGATACTTTGATTTGCAAGTTGGGCATGTGTAATACCTTTGCACCAACTTGAGGGGGAGTGTTGACAGATTTGGAATGTGTATTTATGTACAATTAGGATTCTTAGGATTCTTCCTTAATTAGGATAGCCTTTCCTATATATTCATGTCTATATGCCTTGTAAATGATCAAGATAGAATGGAAAAATTCTTCATTCACTTATGGTAGAAATATAAGAGGTGTCACAAAAAAATACCACAAATGCGATCCTAACAAACCAGTAACTCTTGTTGAACATAAGGCTTTCCAGCAAGACAAGGCCGGAAACGAAGTGGCGAGATTAGAAACAAGGACGAAAGACGAAACTCTGGCGGGTTGAAGCTCACGCGCCGGCGCGTGGATCAACGGCAGAAAGCTACAGGAGGCGCATGAGGAACACTCGTTCACTTTCCGGTGGCCGGACTTTGGGGAACTAGTTGACTTTTGGTGGTGCTCCTATTGATACCGGTGGTGACAGTAACAAACCACTCTAAGATGGTGGTTAATGTGAGGCAGCCCTATCTTAGGGTTTCCTCAAACAGAAAAAGGCTAGGTTTTTGCTCTGATACCATATTAAGCGATCATTTCACCACAATAGCTTAAGCTGTTGTGTGAGGCCAACTCAATTGGTTTTATATATTCTCTAACATACATCCTTAAGTGAAAGCCCTTGGACTTGAAACTTGCACAGTCCTACTTTACCTTGTGCTTAATTTAATTAGAATAGGTGGGTTGTAGGATTCGAACTCATGACCATTTGATCATAGAGACTCTGATACCATATTAAGTGACCATTTCACCATAATAGCTTAAGCTATTGTGTGAGGCCAACTCAATTGGTTTTATATATTCTCTAACATAATCAACCTCAAGTGTTTTGTTCTATCTTGTAAAATCTGGTTCTAAGCAATTGTGATGGCGACCTTGTTATCGTGGTAGACCTTCAGGGGAGGTGTTACTAGGATCTTTAGGTCTTCTAGTGGTCTTTTTATTCCCATTTCCTTGCAAATTCCATGGACAAGAGACCTGAGCTCTACCTCACTCTTCTTCGAGCCACAACATTCTATTTTTTGCTCAGTTATGTAACAAGATTTTCTCCAATAAAGTTTCGGTAGCCCGAAGTTGATTGTCTATCAATGGTGCAACTAGCCCTGTCTACATTTGTATAGACTTCTATTTTTAAGTTGTTACATTTTTGAAACATAGGACCCTTTCCAAGAGATCCTTTGAGGTATCTTAATATCCTATAAGCTGCATCAAAATGTCCTTATCCAGGTGAGTACATATACTGCTTAACCATACTCGCAGCAAAAATGATTCGAGGATAGGTATTAGACAAGTAAGTTAATTTCCACACTGGACTTTAAAAATTGTCCCAATTAAACACATCTTCAGCTTTAAAAATATCAAGTTTCAAATTAGGATTCGGATGAGTATCAAAAGCTTGAAAACCTAGCAAACCTGTTTTTGTAAGATTATTGTTTATCTTTGGACTTGGACCTCCTGTTCCTTGAAGTTTGCAGATAGTGCTCTTGTTTCCATAGTGACTAGTTAAATTATCAATAGTACAATGTGAGAACTTATATGACAAATCTTCACCTTGCGATAGTCAAATTTTCTTTATGGTTAGTAGGCCTGCCTTGATCATAGTCTGATAAAAATATAGCTCTTAATTATTTTCCTTTTTTGTTCTATTAATCAATCGAAGAATTTATTGTAACATTTGTTTTTCTATTTTCTATTATATCTAATCCATAGAACTTTGGGAAATGAGAAGATGGAGCCACTCCTGTGCAATGGCAAGTATCCTAAATTTATGCTTCTTTTTCTCTGTCTCCCTATTTTGCCTTTACTTTGCAAATGACCCCGTTGCACTTCTGATCAAACAGTGGAACCAGAGGTGTATAAAATATACAAGGTAACTAAATTTTCTTTATTTTCTATTTAAGTTCAAGTTCTCAACTTAGTGGAAAGGTATTTCTTCTTTTTTCTTTGGTTGTTCCTAGAGCTAAATTTGTGATAAACTTAATTTCTTAAATATTAAGAATTCATGCTCAGCATAATGTTGGAGTTTCATTTCCTTCATTAATTTGTAAAGGGCTAAATGTTGCATTGAGCCAAAATCTAAATTTAGTTATTTGTTAGTTATTAATTTTTCCTTTATTGAGAAAGAAATTCAAGTACTTCTATTTTAATTTATTCTTATTAGTTTAGACTTTAAGTCTGCTGGGGAAAAATAAAATCTTTGTTAGAGAAGTGTTCTATACCTATTTTAGTTATTTAGTTGGAATTCGTATTCCATTTGGAGTAGGGTTTAGTAACTTTTGTTATGTATACATGTGTGCATTTTAACTAACGAATAAGATAAATTGATTTTTTAAAGTATGGAACTTTATTCTTTATTCTTTTAAAAGTGATTCTTAGATATTTGGACTAATTTCTAAACTCTGTCAAAGAAATTTATTGATGTGATTCTTATGTCTATCTTTTCCCAAGGAGTCGTTCTTATATCTATCTTTTCTATTAATTCTTCAATTTTATAAATTTCAGCCCTAAAATCCTAGATTCCAATACACTAAAAATTTCCAGCAGCCCTAGGTTTTATAATATATATCTATTTTATTGAATTGAGGGACACCTTTGGAGCAACTGGTAAAAGTTGCATTTTTGTGACCAGAAGATCACAGGTTCGAATAATGGAAACAGCTTCTTTGTAAAAATACAAGGGTACCGTATGGTTGTGTTCATTGATGACCTTCTTTTAGATTCCCACAAAACATGAGGCTTTGTGCATTGAGTACGTTGACTTGACTTATCTGTTTTATCGAATTATTGGCATGTTTTTGATATGATGTTTCGGAGGCACGCAGATGAGGCTTCTTTTTATTGGTTTTTCTAATTTTACCTGTTCTTTTCCCCTTTCTGTTTGTACCCATATGGGTAGGCGTAACAAAATCACCCATTTGAGCACCCAGCCATGTGCGAGGATCTCATCTGTGAAATCAATGAAGAATATTTCCTTCTCTCTCTCCCTCTCTGTTCTTTCTTTTATCTCTACCTTTTCTTTGAAATTCTTGGAAACTCGATCATCCTTGAGCCCTGAACTTTGGCAAGCTATCGGCCTTACATAAAAAATCTTGAAACCAAAATGCTTGAGGTATTTAAAGGAAAAAGTAATTTGTTGTTTTTCAATAGATACTATCATAAAAAAAAGAAAAAATGCGAAGAATGCCATTGTTCCATATTGCTTGCTGATAATTTTTCTAATTATCAAAAACAAAATTATAATTCCCTTATCAATTGTTATGATGAGCACCTTCTTTAATCTGCAACTTCATTATCAAGTACTCAGAAAAAATTATTGAATCATTAGAGTACTTCTCTTTTATCTCTACCTTCCTCTAGATGATTAAGGAATGGTTATTTCACAAAGAGGCATCTTAAATACTGGTCCCTGCTAGATCCTGCAAGAGGTTACATTTGCTCTTAAATACTAGTAACTATAATGACATCATAGCTACTCTTCCATCATAACTTTGAATCCTACCAAAAAGCGTCGTATGATCATATTCTAAATTTGTCTCTTTTTCTTAGGAGTTGTCTCCATACCAGAAAAAATTATGTTTGCCAATTGTTGAATGTTGGGCAATTCTAGATTCCTCGAAAATTTCTCATGTTAGGTAGAAGTCTTAAGATGGTTTATTTCCTTTGCTAAGCGTTTAACGTGGTAGCCAAAAAATATGAAGAAGCCAATATTGCTTTAACATACTAAACTCTGACGTCTCATTTGAATCTCACATTAGGATTGTGATTGCATGTTTAGTACTTATATTCCTGACAGATATCAAATCATTGTGAAAGTGAGTTGCTAAGAAGTTCATTTCTTTAATCCTAAAATTAGAATTCCTGAAGAGATATGTTCGATGAAGATTCTCAATTGTTTCTCAGACAAATAGCCGAAGTGGAATTAACGTTCTGTGTGCCCAAATTTGGCATAAATGTCTTCTACTTTTGTAACATTTTCCTCTGTTTCTCAGCTGAAGCAATGAGTGCTAATGTACTAGCTAAAGAAGACAAGGGAGTTGCTATTGTTTCATCAATGGAAGGATCATTCTATATTAACATTTCTGTAAAATACGGAATAAAATACTGGCAAAAGAATAAAGTTTGACAAGTATCAAGCAATAGAAACTTCTAGAGTTAAATTCAAGCCACAAGGGCTCTACAAACAATAGCTATATTATAGCAGTCCTGGTATAATTAATCCTAAAACAATACACAGACAAATGAATTAATGTGTCAAAGTACTAGTGATGAGATAGTGTGAGCCTAGTCCTGATATGATTGATTTTGCAAGTCCTCTCTCTTGTTATAGTCCTTAGATTTGCACAAAATCAACATTTTTATGAGTTCTCATTCCTATGGTACCCTTTAATAGAACATCTCGAGTTTTACTTCTCTAAGGGAAGGATACAAAAACATGGAAGATATTGAATAACATGATGAAAAGGCAGCAGCAGTTGCTGCAAAATGATAAGTCAAGTGTTGGATTGGATAAGCATGAAGATTGGAAGATAAGAAGGGTTTGTAACACTGGTGCATAATAAACATTAATTCCTCTATGCATAGTTGCATGCTATACAAACTTTTCCTACTAGTTTTATGCAGCAGATAGGTATAATGTTACCATGTTTGTGATTAGTTTCTAATATTTGTATCTCCATTTCTGCAGGGGAATCTAGAGCCTAACATTGCTAAAAGGGCAGAACACTATTTCTCGGAGAATAAGCGAGTTATAGAAGGCATCATTCAATCAAATTGCAAGATCAATTAAATTCGAAACTTGTTTATGCTTATATTTATATTATGTTTATTGTTACATTACGTGATGATCATTCCAGGACTTGAGGCTTGGACCTCTGGTAACTTGGAAGAATTTGGAAAGCTCATTTCAGCCTCTGGACAAAGTTCCATTGAGAACTATGAGTGCGGTATAGCATGATAACTTTAAGAACTGATTGGTGTCTCCGCAGAAATGATCTCTTTTTCTCTTTTTTCTTTTTCAGGGGAGAAGATTAAGGCTATTTAAATACTGAAATTCATATACTTGTTATTCTATACGCATCATGACATGCAGTATGAACAGCTATTTGGCTGGCATCACAAGAAATAAATTCTTTCCTTGGTTGATTGATTGCCAGTACCTCTTAGTAATAAGACAATTATGGTTTTGCCCTTAAAATCGAAGACCCAATTTGAACAACTAAGAAGAACCTTACCAACATATTTTTGGGATAAAATGAATGTTAATTAGTATTTTTATGACCAATTAGGGATACATAAAAATGAGTTTCTTCATCAATTGGTTGTTTCTAAGCAAGATATTGCACATCTTTAATTCAACATTTCATTTTCCTGATAACCTTCTTTGTGAATTAACATTTTCAATTTCAACGAACAACTTGCCTCCAAAAGTTCTGGGTACTCTAGTTCCACATCTGAAGGTTATAACAATTTGTTTTCCTCTTGGCCAATACATTGTGGTGTTTTCCCTTCAAAATGTTGTTTTTTCCTCGGAAGCTTTTGCATAATTGCTCTGCTGAATTGTAATTTCAATAAGTTGCAGTGTTTCATATATGGACTGGATATGATCAATGACAAGTTACTCCTGAAAATGGATTTGATTTTGTTGTTTACCTATTCTTGATTGCTTATTTTGTAGTTATACTACATAATTACAGTCCTCTCTAATTACCCTAAATCTCTATTGTTTTTAAGGTTGTGATCCACTGATACAACTTTACAAGATTCTTCTGAGGGCTCCTGGTGTATATGGAGCAAGATTCAGTGGTGCAGGATTTAGAGGATGTTGTGTTGCATTTGTTGATGCTGATCTGGCAGCAGAAGCTGCTTCTTTTGTCAAGGAAGAGTATCAAAAGGCCCAGCCTGAATTGGCAAGTCAAATTAATCCAGATTCGTCAGTATTAGTATTGGAAGCAGGTGACTCTGCGCGTGTAATCTGAAAGAGTACATTGATTGCTTACAAATGTGAGCAAATTGATTTAATCCCATCTTAAGAGAAGTTATTGACTGCAAACTGGTTATAGCAGATAACAGCAGTGGTATGCAATTCAAAGTATTACGTTCTCCTTAATTTCCATTTAGAATTGGATATTCATCGTATATTTTAATCCAATTATTGGCAGTATCACAGGTTTTCACATAAAACAAAGAGAGATCTTCAGGAATTGTTTTTAATATTGTCCTCAAACAGTACATTGTTTCAAAACTTTCTATTCTTCTCTGTATATTGTATGTTAATGGTTGCCACTTGCATTACACTTGGTGTATCATCTTGTTAATGATTAAATTCTACACACATATATATATATACACATTATCGTTTAGTTTGGATAAAAACATAACTTGTTGGTCGTATCTTCAGCTTGAGAAAAAGATTTCAAGTTAGGGAGACTTTTATCACTTCATGTACGCTGGCTTTGGCATATCTTCAACTTGAGAAAAATATTTCAAGTTGGGAGACTTAATATCACTTTCATGTATGCTGGCTCTGGCTCTTGAGTTACAGGTTGACTCTAGCCGTTAGTTATATTACTCATTAAGATACCCCAAAGGCCAAACGGGAAAAATACAACAACCAATTAGCTAAAATAATACCTTTAAGAAGATTGTCGATTAACTAAAGTCAAATTGTAGACTACCACAATCTGGTAGACTATTGTGGAACAACATGAGAATCTTGTGATTATCGGTAAGTTCCATAGTTGAAACTTCAAAGTCCTTCTTTTCATAGGTACAATACTTAGTTTTCCTCTTAGGAACTTTATTCTCAAATTCCAAAAAAAAAAAAACTTTACTCTCTCACATTATATTTTCTCCTTTTAAACAATAGTTGCAACAACATTTACACTCTTTCTCCATTAAATTCTAATTTCACAGCGAAATTGTTTTAAAAGCAATCACATACTGTCTTACTCTTTTTGATACACAAGATCCTCAAAAAATGTGACTGTAGAACATACTTGTCTCTGTATAATGATATATAGTAACATTACTCAAGACTTAGTTTTCGGGAGAGGGATAACTTAGAGAGAATGGAAAACACTCAAACTAATATTTATTGAAATCAAACTTCTTCAAATGTAGTCGTGCTTACAATGAAGGAGAAATCTTGCTTTTATAGGCAAAGCAAAGATAGACACACTCATTACAACTTTAAAAAAGAAAGTAACTTCAAAATACAATTATCACACCTTTAATAAAGCTACTTTGAAAAAATAAACAACTTTCTAAAAAGTAAACAGTATGATGATAAAAAGGAATCTTGCACAGTAGTTTGTTGGCCACAAATATTATCTTTCATTAAAAAAACTTAAAAGCAAACACCTAAAAAGATGAGTCGGTCTTTAGAGGGCTAAAGTAAGGTTATCATCACAGTTGGATTCGTCTGATAATGTCATATCCTTATCAAGTTGCTCGAGAAGAGGGTCGATATTTGTGAATTGCCAAGCAGAAAGCCTTGAACTAGAAATAGAAATGAGCTCCTGGATTGGACTGAATGGTTTGCTTGAAGTTGTAGAGTTTCGATATGTAGGACAAGGAACTTCACCAACTTGAATGTTGATGACATTAGAGGGAGTCACCGATGTCCATTGGTCAAATGATGGAGTAATAATTGGTGCAAGAAGAGCAGTATCTCCAAAATTTAGACCAAGGGATGTATAAATATCTGAAGGAGATTGACTTAGGAGTTGATTGAGTTGGTCTAAGAAAGAATGTAATTCTCCCATTAAATATGTACCTTTTGTAGACCAATCGAAGGTAGTTTGCTAATGCTGAATGTGATTGAGAGTACATAAATGACCTGAAGTATTCATAGAGTAGGGACAATGGATGATATAAACAACATAAGCTTTATGATCAGTCAAGGCAATGTCCCATAAACACTGACAAGTCAAGATTTGAAATATGTCGATATGCCATTTGGATAAGGGTTGAAACTATTCCAAGAAAGTCCATAAAAGAAAATGGGCATTAGTAGGATTAGACAGATGATGATAAATATGAAGAGGTGACAGAGATATGGAGCAAGCATATAGGGCAGATAAAGCCTAGAGATGTCATAAGGCAGTTTCATGAAGAGTATCATAAAGATGATACATGAGTTTACAAGGGGGTAAGAGTATCAAAATGACCAGGGGTAAGCAAAATGTCGAATTTGAAAAGTGTAAGATGAAGATAATAAAATAGACTATGATGAAGAAGGGGAAAAAGATCTGCAACATTTATTAGAGGAGTAGAAAACAGAGGAGAAAAATCTTTTATATTTTTTGCAAATTTGGGAAACTCCATTAGCCAAAAAAGAGTAATAAAATGGTGTAGAGAAGACGAAAGCAACAAGATTAGTTTGGTAGGTCTAGAGAGAAATCAGCAAGTGTATTATGGTGACTTTTTCTATGGTGGATGGAGAATTTATAGTGAGAAAACCATTCATGCCAATGAAGCAAATGACTGTTTGGAAGATTTTTCTTGGGTTGATCAAGAATTTTAAAGAATAAGGTGTTATCCATTTCAATGACAAAAGAATAAGGTGTGAGGTGGAAAGCAAACTTTTCAATGCCTCGCTTAACAACCATAATTTCTTTGTAATTGATGAGATAATGACTTTCAGATGATCGAAGCTGGCCACTGGCATGACCACAATAATGTTTGTTGCCATTGATGTCTTCTAGAAGCACATCACCCCAATAATTTTCACTAGCATCCGTCTATAATATGTGTTGTCCTGTGTCAAGAATCTTTAAAGGAGGAGGATCTTGATAGATGTGCTTTGAGTGCTAGACAACTTTGGTTTGTTCCAATGTCCTAGATGGTGGATTCTTTCTCAGTAACTTGGATAAACATAAAGTACATGCTGTCACGTATGGTATGAACTCACAGATGTAATTAACAATCCTAATGAATTATTGTATATGTTCTACAGTGAGATGTTCATCAGGAAAATGTAACAGCTCTTGTGCAATATGTGGATCAGACTGGTAGAATCCATCTTTGAAATGCATACCTAAAAATTCAATTTCTTTAGTGCCAATAATGCTTTCGAGACTGAAAGCATAATGTCATACTATTTAGTAAGATCCAATAATTATTGACATAAGACCTAATAGTCCTCATTGGAGACCTAATATTCCTCATTGGTCTTTAAGAATAAGAGAAAGTCATCAATGTAAATGATTGCACTATAGAGGATAGGTTCATAGATCTTAGTCATTGTTCTTTGAAACAATGATGGGGCAACTTTAAGCCCAAGTGACATAACAATCCATTGGTGTGCATTGGGAATGCAAAGTGCAGTCTTGTATCTCTCAGTTGGGTCGATACCCAATTGGCAAAATCCTACTTTAAAATCAAACTTGGAAAAGATAATAACTTCTTTTAGAAATAGTACATGCGTACCAATTTTTGGAAGAGAAAACTTGTTATTCAGAGGCTTGTAATCAATTACTAATCTCCTTTTACCACACTTTTGCTCTGAACGTTTGTTGACATAAAATGCCTAGCAAGCCCAGTCTGACTTTGTGGGCACAATCAATCCTTGCTTTAGAAAGATGGCACACTCATCTTGTACAAGCTTGAGGTCATCAAGGTTCATCCCTGGATGTGTGACTTTTGTGGGATTGATATCCTCATTCCTTTTGAAAGGTAGACTTATAAAAAAGTCTGCACTTTTTCATAGAGGATATGGGAGAGAAAACTGTGCATGTGATTCTGGACAGTAGTTTAACAGTTTGTCTCGCAGTAATTTATATGATGTAGGAACTTAAAAAAGTTTAAACACATTAAAAATGATCGATAATTGAGGCATGTGAGTAGGATCTATAAAGGTGAGGCTTTACTATATGTTTCCATACCAATGAGAATATCTATGCCAAGTAGATTGTTTTCAAGTACTTTAGTCCAAACTATGCATTATGGAAAGAATCGTATCTCGATCTTACTCTTTGTAATAAGCCCTATTTTGAATGAATTTCCCTCTGCAGCTATAAAATGCTCATCATGTGAGGTCCATGCGTAAGAGGGTAAAATGCTGGCCTTCATGATCGTACGACTGGATCCAGTATTCATAAACCCAATGGCTTTAATAAGTCTATCATATTTGTCTTATCTAAAGTGTTGGATCTGGACATATGATTGTTAAACTGAAGTACGATTAAACTTCATGCAAGTCTACTGTTGCATGTATAGTGATCATTAGAGGATTCATCTTTAGAGGTCGTTACAAAAACAACAAACTTTGTGTCATCTTCATTAGATTGTTCTTTAATCAGATCTTCAAAGTTATTAGAAGAATGAATAGGTAAGATTGATTGCATCTGCTTCAATAACTTGACATCCTTTTTAGTCTTGTGAAGACAAGTACGTGCAAAGTGTCTTGGTTGTCCGCGGAGAAAATAACGATCAATTTTATGATAATGTGAGGATTTCTTGAAGAATCGAACAAATCTTCTCTTTTTTTCATCCTTTCTCACATATGTTTTTCTGAAGGGTTTGTAGTTTTTTGAAGGGTTTGTAGCCTTCCATTTGTCTGCAGAACTTTCTTCTATAATAGACTTGTTGAAGATGAGCTTTCTTCTTGTTATGACAATCATAAGTCTTGTGTTTTTTGCACTTGATTTAAAGATAAGGCTTTTTACAAGCTTGTTTGAAAAGTGGACCACCCTTAATGATGTTCTTAAATAAGGCATATTGATCACACAACTTATCAAGAGAAGCTAAAGCAAGCTGGTAAATTTCTCCAAGAGGTATTTTAATTATATCTCTTTGTAAATAAACGATGGTCCATTACAACTTTGGTTGTAGTTGATCTGGAAGGGATGAGATAAATGTATATCGAAGATTAACATCATTCCATCCATTCAAAAGATAGTACCTTTCCGTCATGCATTGATAATGCTTTTGTAAATCACGCTTATCAGATGAACAACATTTTATGGAAAAATATTCCTGACGGATCTACTTATCAATAAGCTGAAAGTCACCAATGAATTCATTATGAATTATTCTAAGAAGAGTTTCAGCTGTACTAACTTAGATATACTGAAGTCTTTGATAGTCGTTAATACTTTGCCACCATTCTCTCAAAGTACCATTGAAACGAGATGTAAACTAAGACAAAATATCTTATAAAGGATTATTTGGTCGAGTCATTTATAGATCTATCTAGGTACCAAATTATTGCAAGTGATCTCTCCATTTCTTTAGGGGAAGATCGTCAAAGGTAAACCAAGGTCCTGAAGTAGGCTTGTTTTGAGCAGTTGGATGAGCAGGTACTGCCTGTGGTGCTGGTGCAGGTCTAAAGGGCTCAGTACCTGTGGATTCTGCTTCACTTATTTTTGGTTCAACTTCTGTAAGTTTAGGCATAGTGATAAGAACTTGTGATAATTCTGATATATTAGCTAGCTGTGCTAAGTATTTAGAAGATGGTTTAGAGATCTATTCAGTTGATGACTCAGAGAATGTTGCAGAGACTTCAGATGTTGGAACAGAGGCTTCAAAACAAGCTTTTGTATTATCTGATTGAACAAAGGAATCTTCTACATAAAGTGTAGGTGTAAGAGTTGCTATGAACTCTATCTGAGGTGCTTTGTCCTTCTCAGTAGAGAAGTAGGAGGTGTATGGATCTGTAATGGTTTACACCACTGGTTAACTGATTCAGGTTTAGTGAATGAAGGTGATGGCTTAGGAATTGGTCCCAACTTTGGCTTTGACTTTGATTTATTAGGCTTCGCTGGAGTTTCCTGATGATGGATATATTGTATGATCAAAGTATAGTTAAACTTGAAAACCTTTGAATATTCAGCTTCTTCTGGACATGTCTCATACATAGGAGACGTATATATTGGTTGTATGTTTGGAAATACTGAAGAGGATGAGCCATATACAGTTTTAGACTGTGTAGATTGCACATCAGTTTCCATCCTTTGCATAATTCCTTGTATCTTCTTGAGTTCTCTAGTTTTGATGTCAAAGTTAGGTTCAAAATACTGTGTAGCAATGTAATGTCAAAGATTAACATCAAGTTGCTAGATCTGGGCTTTGTAAGACTGATACAATTGTTGGATATGCTTAGAGACGATGTCGACTTTACATTGCGTAGCATAAGTCTGCTGATTGATTCCATCTAGCTTAGAATCAATTCTTCGAAGAACTTTGTTCTGTGCTACTACATTTGATGTCCGCTAGTTAAGTACTTCATTATAAGGATTTGAGACAAGTTTTCCTTGTGAAGTGATTCCTGCGTCTCAAATATAAGGGCTAGAAATAACCTTAGTTGTTTCATCAGTACTCCTGTGTAAAGAAGGAAAATCATATGGCTTAACCATCATGCAAGGTATAGGAGTAGGAGTCATAATAGGAACTGTTGGCTTAGATTGATAGGTAGAAGACTTCAGCATATCATGAAGAGATCTTGGTTTGAATCTTTCTATTTGTAGACCAATAGATTTGCTAGAATCATCTGGATTTGGATCATTCTTGTGTGGATGATACTGTTGAGAAGTCATGCAATGAGTTTTAGGCTTTTTCTTCCTCCTCCTTCTGGCATACTACTCATCATCATCATCACTGTCTGATTCAGGATTGAGATAGACTTCACAGTCAGGTTCGCACATAGATGGATCGACAACACATACAAAGTGTCCATAATGATGAATTATATAGATTGGATCTCCATTAGAATTGAAATAATGGATAGAAGGACTAGATTTACCTTCAGTATGAGAAAATACGGGCTGGATCAAAAATATATCCCCAAATGTAAAAGGTCCAAATGGATCTTTGTTGGGCTTTACATAGATGGACTTCAGCATTCTACCTTTAAATGTCTTCAGAATCGAAGGAGTTGTATGAAAAGAGTGTCGATAAGGCGCATAGAACACCTTTTGGTAATTGGTGATCTATTAAGTAGGCATCATCTTTGGAAGCTCCATTGCTAGTAGTTGCTTTGGGATTTGGATGATAATAGTATGATCGTTGGAATGATCAGTAACCATATAAAGAGCAACCGAAGTAGAATTTGGAAAATTGAGATCCAAACTATGATTCTGAAAATGATAGATCATCTGGTGATGTAAGGTAGTCATGATAGCTGTAGGATTTTGATCTGCTCCAATGATTTAGATTTGAACATCCAGACATTCAGGAAAGTGAGATCACCCTACCTGATATTGAAATCAGGTGCTATCATCAGTATGATACTTCAATTGTTGAGCGTTATCAACAAGGTATCAATAAAAGCATTCTAGTACATTGTGGATTCAAACTACTCTGATGACGTAATGGTATTACGAGTCCTGTAACACCCCACTCCCGCATGACCCGAACCCGACATCGATGGTGATATCCGAGTCCGTGCCCCGCAAGGGTGACGTGCTACATCACTTAGTTCGTCAAAAACTCAGTATAAATTTTTTTTTTCAAACGTATGTGAAAATCAATAATCACAAATTTGGGCCCACTTTTATTCAGAAATATTTTCATTTACAGTAGTTGCCAATTTTGTTTTTCACATACTAGTAATTCGATTAGCCCATTCCAAAAACAAAACATTTACTTTGATCAATTTCTTTTTTTCCAATCGGAAAGTTAGACACAAATAATATACGCAAATACACAAATACGATGATTTGCGAAAAATACAATTCAGTGCGGAAATAAAGAGACATAATGCAGACACGAACTGATCCCAACCTCTTCTTTCTCTCATATGCAATAGTTCTACTCCCGTTGCCTAACGGCATATTCTTCTGAGTCTTGAAAAATAATTGCAAATTTTGGGTGAGTTTTGCGAACTTAGTGAGTGACCATCATCGATGACTCACCCATTCACACAACACATAATTTACACATCTCACTCTATTTTACATTTCACATTATTTCACATTCATATTATTTCACATTCATATTATTTTACATTCGATACACTTAATCAGTCATACTAT
The DNA here is from genome assembly GCA_027568895.1 of Erythroxylum shatona. Lineage (NCBI taxonomy): Eukaryota > Viridiplantae > Streptophyta > Magnoliopsida > Malpighiales > Erythroxylaceae > Erythroxylum > Erythroxylum shatona. The sequence goes on along the minus strand of JAOSBK010000008.1, from coordinate 31,808,845 downwards.
GCATATGCAACGCACATGAGACTCACTTTTTATTTGTTATTTTGTTGTGACCGAGTGCCTAAACTGTCCCATATAGGGCTCATTAATAACTGTCCCTTATCCATTTGG
>JAOSBK010000008.1:31785000-31795238 GCA_027568895.1 Erythroxylum shatona | reverse complement strand
ATGTGTGGAATTGAGTTATAAATTTGTGTATGATTATGGGTTATGAATTGTGATTGTATATGAATATGATTGGTTTGAGTTTTGGATTGAATTATGAAATTGTATTTGAGTATAAATGGGAATTGAATATGAATGTGTTTGGATTCCGTACGGGAGGTCCGATGATTCTGAGTATTGATTGGGAATTATAGAAGTGAGTTTAAAACCCTTTGTAGGTTTTTGAGTTTTTTAAAATACAGCTGTTATGATGCCCAATTTTTGAAAAAAAAAAGACAAATAAGATTTTGGTTAAAAGATGAATTATAGGATATGTATGAATGTATAAGAAGAACCTTATGATTTGAGATTTGGATTTGAGGATGAATTTTCCAATTGGGAAAAATTAAGTTGCTTTGTATGAGTTTTGAATAAAATGAAAAAGAAAAAAAATTTATACCGGTTTCGTATTGGTTTAGTCTAAGGTATTCCAACGCGACGCTTTTCTAAAATATAAGAAAGAATGTCGGAATTTGTTTGTTTGTTTTGTATTCCGAGGATTCGATTTCGCTTTCGATTCTTTCGCCTATTGATCCAATTTGTGTTTTGCCTTTGTTTTGGCCCATTGTCGGTTTGTGTTCCATTCTTTCGAATTTGATTTCTTTCGTTTTCGCTTTCTGCCACTTCGTTTTCGTTTCCATTTTTCGTTTTTTCGATTGGGGTCCAGTTCTGAGATCGGGTCCCAACAGTTGACATTTGCATTTATACTTTCTTATTTATGTATTCCTCAACTTTTGTATAATGTGTAATTGAATACGTTTCTGCATGTCATAACTTTCCATATTGGAAAGGGTTGTAAACAAGTTTGATTAATGAGTGCAGTGACACTCTTGAATGAAATTGTTTATGAATGAAATGGGCCAACTTGATTATTGATTCCGCATACGTAATTGAAATTTTTTTACTCAATTACGAGTGTTTGACTATTAAAGCATGCCGCCCTCGCCAGGCACGGACTCAAATATCACTCAAGATGTCAGGTACGTATCTTGCGAGAGCAGGGTGTTACATTGTTCCTCTAGCGTCTTCAAATCCAAGTGAGGAATCACAAAAATGGTTTTAGTTGCAGAAACAAAGAAAGTGTGAGAACAAAGCTGCCAACAATGTGCACTAAATGTATGGAGTAATGACTTCCATTCTTCTCGTAATCGACAAGTATGGAGTATTGCTTGAAAAACAGGAATGAAAATACAAATCATCCAATCATAATTTCTTAGCAAGTATCATTTTTTAATTCCTTACCCAATCTTCTTATCCCTCTAAACTCATCCAAAATTTACAACTATTTTTCAAAACTTAGAAGAGTTATCCCATTGGACAAACGGGAGTATAACTACTGTATTCAAGTAAGAGATAGAGGTCGAGATCAGTTGACGTCTGCATTTATACTTTCTTATTTATGTATTCCACAACTTTTGTATAATGTGTAATTGAATACGTTTTTGCATGTCATAACTTTCTATATTGGAAAGGGTTGAAAACAAGTTTGATTAATGAGTGTAGTGATACTCTTGAATGAAATTGTTTATGAATGAAATAGGCCGACTTGTTTATTGATTCCGCATACATGATTGAAAATTTTTTTACTCAATTTCGAGTGTTTGATTATTCTAGCATATCACCCTCGCGGGGTACGAACTTGGATATCAGTCAAGATATCGAGTACGTGTCTTACAAGAACGGGGTGCTACATTGTTCCTCTAGCGTCTTCAAATCCAAGTGAAGAATCACAAAATTGGTTTTAGTCGTAGAAACAAAGAAAGTGTGAGAAAAAAGCCGCCAACAATGTGCGCCAAATGTATGGAGTACTGACTTCCGTTGCTCTCGTAATCGACAGGTATGGAGTATTGCTTGAAAAGTAGGAATGAAAATACAAGTCATTCAATCATAATTCCTTATCAAGTATCATTTTTCTATTCCTTACCCAATCTTCTTATCCCACTAATCTAACACTTCCTAAAATTTTACAGTTCAGTTATTAATAATAAGGCACAAAAGAATTTCATATTTTCGTACGATTGATACTCCTAAACGTTGAAACAAAATTGTTCGCCTTCCACGATGCAAGCAAGTGTCTCATCTTTTTGGGTAAACCACCGGTATCCGAACCCACTGGGCCGACTAATCCGGTTCGAGGCGTAGTCACAGTTAAGACTCCTTGTCCCTCCCTGCGGGTATGTTTAGTGGGGAACGAATCCAAGAGCTCTTCCCACAAGCTCAGCCTGCGCAGCCAACTGAGTCACACCCCGTAGGTACAAGTATTTCATCTTTAATTTGGGAACAAACCTTCTATTCCTAAATACTCTATTTTCTCTAATCTTATGCAATCTTTTTCATCCAGTTTTTATTTATTTATTACAATAAATGAACGAGATTGCTTTGAAAATAAGAAACAAATTTTCAGTAACAGAATACCTGTTTTCTTTTAATTCACCATGTGAATAGACAGCTTATAGTGATAAAATATGGCGTTCTCCAAGAAATTTTGAAAAGAGTACGGAGCTGAAAAGGCCTAATCTGAGTGAATGACGTACAAAAACTTGTATTTTATGGAAAAGGAAAACCACCAACTGGCGGGGGATGTTCTAAAGTCATACTTGGTTTATTTATTGGCTGAGATCGAAGTAGGGGAGGCTCTATTTAGGAATCGCACATTTAGGCGTAAGCAAGCAGTTGAGAGCACTGGGGTAGGCTTCATCTTCTGCAACTCCATAAATTCATTATCACTTCATCAACTTCCATTCCCAAAATTCTCTCTCTCACGACCATGGCATGTGAAGTGGATACCACCCCATGTCCGTTTTCTTTTAATAACTTCTCTTTCTTACTTTTTTTTTCCCTTCATTTCTTGGCATCAAATGCTGAATATTTGTGGGTTTGTGTTAGCAGATGAAGAGGCTCAAGAATATCTACTAACAATGGATGTTAACCAAGAAAGTGGAATTAAGTTTCGCACTGAAAACCTGACGAGGAAAAATGATGGCGGAGCTTCCATATTGCGCGAGATCAACATGGATATACCCAAAGGTGTTATCGTTGGAATCATTGGGCCCAGTGGCAGCGGCAAATCGACGGTGTTAAGGGCGCTCAACCGATTGTGGGAGCCACCTGCTGGTACCGTCTTCCTTGACGGCCATGATATTTGTGATGTCGACGTTCTTACCCTCCGCCGTAAAGTTGGGATGCTCTTCCAGCTTCCGGCTCTCTTTGAAGGTTACCCTTTTATGTACTGATTGTTTTTATACTCATAAATCTTTGTACGTGTTTGATTAACAGAAATGAGTTGAGCTTTCTCTGTAGTGATTAACAGAAAAGTTACAAGTCCTCATAATTATAGGGATTTCAGTTGATTTACAATATTACAAGTCTCGGTATTGAATATTGATATTGTATCATTTAGGCACCGTCGCTGACAATATACGATATGGGCCTCAGTTGAGAGGGAAGAAGCTGACGGACAACGAGGTTTACAAGTTGTTGAACCTTGCGGATCTTGATTCTACGTTTTTTAACAAGACTGGTAACGAATTGTCCGTGGGACAAGCCCAGAGGGTTGCTCTTGCAAGGACTTTGGCCAATGAACCTGAGGTGAGTTTGTTTATATTATATTTCAGGTCTCCGAATTTGGCTTTGCTTCAACTTAAACATAGTTTGTTGGAGTTCTTATGATTTGGGTTTTATCTGTTACTTAAAGGTTCTTCTACTGGATGAACCAACTAGTGCATTAGATCCAATATCAACTCAAAATATAGAGGATGTGATTGTGAAACTGAAGGAAAAGCAAGAAATGACCGTTGTGATGGTCTCTCACAGCATCAAACAGATACAGAGAATTGCTGATTTGGTTTACTTGCTTGTGAATGGGGAGATTGTTGAAGTTTTACATCCTGATAAACTTTCTGAGGCAAAGCATCCAATGGCACAAAGGTTTCTTCAACTCAGCTCTTAAGTTAGATTTCATTTTTATACGTTTGTTTTCTATTTTTCTGGTGTCAGTTTTTATCTGATGACTAACTTCAGAACCATAAAACTTTTTCTCTAGTACTATGAAGGGTCAAACCTACTGTTGCTCAAATTGTGTTTAGTAGATAATGTATTACCAACAACTGCTATTACTGGCTAATGAAATGTACAATGTATTAACTTTACACTTCTTAAACTGTTGGGTTTATCATATGAAAGACTAAACCATTTCTTGATGGGGATGGCAAGAGGCTGACCTGAGTCCGACCCTGTTTTTTCCTCAGCTCGGGCAGGCTCAGGTCAAACAGCCTGAACTTTGTCCAATCGAACTCAAATAGTCTAAAGCCCAATGAAACCGGAGTCAAAATGATGTTATTTAGGCCGGATCAGTTCGGAATGACTCTCTTAAGTCAAAGTCTGCTCTGAGGCTCAATCAACTCGGGCTTGAATTATCAATGTTAGGTCAGACTCAGTCCAAATTGTTATCTCTAAGATCATGTGAAGCCTTCAAAGTAAGAATGCTATATATACCTGCAAAAATGCCTAGGGTTGATTGGGAACTTAGCAGTTTATCAAAACTGATGTGGAGTTCAAGCTAGGTCCACTCCAATCAATTGATTTTGAGTGTAGTTAGAAAATTTTGGTATAGAATTACTTTTTGATGGTGAGAACATTTAATTGAGAAAATTTTATTGGCTTATTTTGCTAGAAAGGTCTACTTATTGCATAAAGTGAGTGTATGAAACATATAATTTTTTGGAAGTTAAGTATAATTAAATAAATGAGAGTTACCCAAGGCTTAAAGCAAAAACATACAAAACAACCAAAGCCAAAAAAAAAAAAAACTAAGGATTATTTGTTTTTATTTTTATTTTTGATTTTTTGTTTTTGTTTTCAAATTTAGTAAAAAAAATATGTTTGTTTGAATTTTTAGTTTATGTTTTTGACTTTGATTTCTTCTGTTTTTTAAAATTATGAAAATCATAAAAAGTAGTTTTTTATTTCCTGTTTCTATTTTTTTCATAATTTGATTTATTATTATTTAAATATATATTTTAATTTTTAATTTTTAATAAAAATTATTGATAATTTAATTTAACATTATATATTTAATAAATTAAAAATGGTTATCAATCAAAATTAGGAATAATTTAATTTTTATAATTAAGTTATATGTAATTAAATTTTAATAAATTAATAAATATAATTAAATTTAAAATATCTAAATATTCAAATAAATTTTGGTTTAATAATTAAAATATATTTCAAATAAATATTAATTTACAAATAAAATTTTGATTTCTAAATTAATTTATTTATTAATAACATAATTTTTTGATAAATATTATATAAGAAATTAAATATATTAATTTAACTAAAAATAATTTATCTTTAAATTTTATCTATAATTATTATCAGTGATAAAAATACAACTATATTAATATTAACGATGGAATAAGTTTTTAATTTTATTTGAAAGAAAATTGTAAAAAATTTAAAATCGAAAACTAAAAACTATAAAATACAGCCTGCTTAATCCAAACTTCAGAGGACCTTCCCAGCTTAATACCTATGCTATTGCTAGGACCAACAAAGCCGCACTCAACTTATGTGAAAGGCTCTTGCAAGAGTACGACAATTCAACTTAAACATGACATATTACTCGGCCACTTCCATGGTTCTCCATTGTTCTAAAATGCCCCTGACAAAATCTGAACTTGTTGCATGCTCTTTTACTTGTTGCAAGACAAAAGTATTATTTTATGTCTTTGTAGTCAATTCGTTAACTGCCAATTTAAGGGCTAAAGTTGCGATTTGTACCTTATCTTTTCACAAAAATTCTAATTTCCTATTATTCTAACGTTATTAAAATAATATTCATCACATCCTAAAAGAAGCAACTAAAATAGCGGCAAGAATTTATTGTGACCATTTACACAATGTTAAGGTCAAAATTAAACATCTAGCCATTGTTCAAAGAAATCATATTTGAGATCATAACAATGCCTGTTAGGTACAAATTGTCTGATATATGTTAAATTTATCTCATATACTAAAAATTGACAAAAACTTAACTCAATTAGGATTTATAATGTTATTAGTACCAATTTGAAAATGTTAAGATGTAGTATGATACTATGGACAACGGTAAGAGCTAACTTAAGACTTTTTAGGAATCTTTTGCCTCATTTTATGTATGAAAATTTTATTTTAATTAAAAGGGTCATTTTTTATCTTTATATATTTATTAATTAGATTTCATGTTTTAATACTAAATGTAGATTCTTAGAATAATTGTGTGAAATTAAAATTATGATAAGATCATAATTATAATATTCAATTTGCATTTATATACTATCTAAAGTGTTCCTAATTATAAATTCATCAAGACGAGATATTGATTAAATAGCAAAATTGGCCCATGTTATGTTTCTTTCTTTTAAAAAAATTGATCTCGAAAATTAAAGTATGAGAACGATTGTTAAAGAATAAGTCCACCGAATTTCTTAAATATAAAAATCTCAAATGGAATGTTACTTATGTAGATTTTCTCATAGCTTTAAAAAAAATTGTAGATTTCCTCGATATGATGATCAATAAAAGATTATTACTATAAAAATAATTAGAAAAAAGTTACGATGCTCTTAATTAGTAGTAATTTAATTAAATCTCAAACTAGAGGCCTAGATTGAATTCATATTTGAAAAGTTACTTTTAAATATCAATTATAAATCAATTTGTAATTAGTCAAAACGAATTTGACTATATTTAAAAGAGTTGATACTAAAGCCATATTATTTGTCCAACTGAAATATTAGATAATAAAAAATTAAATTATACATCATGTGAATATGTTTAGTCAAACTATTTTGACATTCATGATATGTAAGTCGTCATTACATGTTGGTAGATGTCAATCTTAATTTATGATTAACAATTGTTTAGTTAAATAATTAAAGATAAATTAAAAGTACTAATAAGTTGATACATTTAAAGAACAAATAGGTCACATATAAAAGAGTAATTAAAAGGAGAAAAATCAATTTAAATCAACTTGAACATAATTACAAAGTTTTAGAAATTTCAAGAAATAAATATAAAATATTTGATTTTATTAAAATTAAATTGTAATTATAATTCAATTTGAATTTAATCATAATTAGGAAATTTAATTTTAATAAGAAATAAACTATTCAATCTTTCTTTATAAATAGGATGAATAGATAAGGGAGCTAGTACACTTAACATTACTTCTTAAAAGTTGAGTTTTTTTTTTAATTTTATGGATACTATTAGAGGTTAAACACTTAGCTTGTGAATAACTTTTTATAGGAATTTGAATTAGGTATAATTAGGTATAATTCAGTTACCTTTTGTGATTCATATTTTTTAAAATTATTTAATTATCAAGACCCAATCAAAAAATTGTAAAAAATTATTTTCACTGCTTTGTAATTAGATCATAAGTAGTTTTCTACCAGCAGTGTTAGGCTCTCTTTTAATTATAAACTTAAACATCAAAAATTGTTGCCATAGTTCTAGTTATTTATTTACTAAAGGTATCTTTTATATATAGCTACTTAATATTGTCAAATAGGTGTAAAAAATTAAAATACTAACATGTTTTCATTTAGTAAAATAAAAAGATAGGATACAATTTCTTCAAAATATCATAAGTAATTTAATATATAACACATTTTCTTTTCGTTATTCCATTCGATACACAATTATTGTTTTTTCAAAAATTTTAAAATTAATTAATAGAATTAATAATAAATCTTTTGATGAATAGATACTCTTACAAGAAAAGTAAGCCAAAATGACGACACAAGAATCTAATAAATGTAAATATTTTAAATTCTTTAATTTTATTTATTTTTTAATTAATATTAATTAAATTTTAAATTTTTTATACTTTCAATTTAATTTTTACTCCAACTTTTAAAACATTGAAATTACCATTGCAATTTGATAGCTCACTTGCTCATGTTTTTCGTAACGAATATTGCGTCGAACCTTTTCTTGTATATTCAACAATTGATGAACATAATAAAAGAATATGCTAAGATCCCTTCTAAAAGTTAAGTCATACTCCTGACAACATGTTTTTCTCTGTGATTGTTGTGTCCCAAGCTTAACTCATTGATAAGATCTTATTAATAAACTGAAGTGATGGTGGATGGAAAATTACATTGTAATAAATTAATTACAAGAATTGGAATATGTGTCTATTTTATTTTTATACTAAAAAAGACAGATAGAAGAAACTAGGTTTGGAGAGACTGTTTTCCCATTAAAGGCTTCTCCTTTTCGAGTTTCATAATTTGTGTGGTGAAGATGGATATGTTACAGTCTCACAGGACGGAGACCATCAGCATTTCCATGGCGGGGCTTGTACTGCCTATTATATATCGCCAATTCCAATTCCAATTCCAATTACAAATCCAAACAAAAAGGTAACCCTTATCTTTCCTTATACGGCTGCGTCTGTGCATCTGTGCTTTTGGGTTTATGTTTCTGAAGCTGTTGCTGATTCAGAAATTTTCTTGTTTATGGGTTATTAGTTTAGTTGATATTTGATAGAAAAGGTAGGGGATCATTCGATTCGAAGCACGATATGTCTGGGATTTATATACATGCGATCAGTGTGCTTAGATTGTAACTATCAGATGTTACTGAATGTTCAACGTCTGTCACAAGGCATTCTGGTGATAGTCTGACCCCTCAGTCGTCCACACAACAAAAATCGTTCACTTGTTTTGAAGTTTTCTTTTGTTTTCAGTATCTTGTTCTATATTTTCATTTTCATTCATCTTCTTGTTTTCTTTTGCACTATTTGATAAGTAAATAAGGGATGATACCTGATGTTCTTTATGTCTGTGTTGTGCAAAATTAATTCGATATTTGCATGTCTTCAGATTGCTTGGACCATGAAAATTTCAAAGAGTTTAGACTTGTGAAGCGCACTCAACTTAGGTCATCTCCAACCATTCTATTAAAATTTTATACCAAATTTGGTATAAAAGAGAATATTTCAAGAATCTTTTTACACCAAATTTGGTGTTACTTTAATCACTCTACACTAAATTTTTATTTATTTATTTATTCATAAAATTAAAATTAAATTATTATTCTTAATTAATATATATATATATTTTATATTAAATTAATATTATTGCAACAATAAATTAATAACATACATAAATATAATATTTTTATTACACATTTAATTTCCAATTCTTTGAATTATCATATCCTTCTTACAAATGTTCAATCAATACATTACGAAGTTCATAATGAGCTTTTTTATCTTTAATTTGCTTATGTCTAGCAAGGAATTCTTGAAATATAATTGTATATCTCTATTAATATTAATTTTAGAGGCTGAGGCTTTACTCCAATCTTGTATGGCCGTTTGAGTATCATATCACGTTCGCTCTCAATGATCATATTATGCATTATAATGTTGTGGTTTAAATTTATGTACCTTTTATTCAAATTTACTTTTTATTCTTAACATATTTTATTAATGCATTTATAACACTTAAAAATAAATATTAAAAATAAATATTAAAAATAAATTTAATATTATATTCAATATTAGTGTCATTTTAAATTTCTCAATGAAATCTTTGTAATGATATATTTTGTGTAAAGTAATATATATTTTAAATTTAATTACTTAGTAAATTATATAAATAAATTAAATTGTGAGGACATAAAAAGAATATGTTAAAAAAATGAACAAAGTTGTCTTTTTTCAACTTTTGGTGCATGAATAGTAACACGCCAAATTTGGTGTATTACTATTCAGTACACTATTTTGGTGTTGGATCTTAGTGTCTTTCTTGAAGTAAGGTCATCTCCAATGAAGGAATTCACTTCAAGAAAGACACCAAAATCTAACACCAAAATAGTGTAATGAATAATAATACAACAAATTTGGTGTATTAATATTCATACACCAAAAGTTGTAAAAAGACAACTTTGTCCATTTTCTTTTTAACATATTCCTTTTATGTCTTTCTCACAATTTGATTTATTTACATAATTTACTAAGTAATTAAATTTAAAATATATTACTTTACATAAAATATATAATTACAAAGATCTCATTAAAACATTTAAAATGACACTAATATTGAATATAATATTAAATTAATTTTTAATATTTATTTATAATTCTTATTTATAAGTGTTATAAATTCATTAATAAAATATGTTAAGAATAAAAAGTA
>JAOSBK010000008.1:31739648-31751019 GCA_027568895.1 Erythroxylum shatona | reverse complement strand
TTCTCTCTTCTCTTTATTTCTTTTCTCCCAATTTCGTTTTTGCTTCTTCCTTAAAAGCAAGCCAACACTTTTTATTTGAATTTTGCCATTAATGAATGAGAAATGTCCAATTTGCCCTACCTTATAAGTTTAGGTTTTTTCATCCTTAAATGATCTTGCAAAAATGCCCTTCATGCACTCTTACTACCTTAACACTTTAATTCAATTTACCAATGTCACATAATCTTGCTAACATTACAATAGTAATAACTCCCAAAAGGTTTAAATCCATCAAAACCTAAAAATTCATTTAAATCATGCTTAACTAGAGAAAAAAAATCTGGGGGCCAGCAAGCCACCGAACGTGCCACCAGCAGCTCCGATGGACTTGGGGTGTCTCCACAATAGCTCCAATACAAACCAAGTCATACCACGTAGCCATTAACAATGCACCACCAGCCTAAGCATTCTTTAGTCTCATCTCCTCCAGCAGTCAAAGATGCAGACTGCACACAGCTTCATTAGCAACGTCAAATGCAATCCATCGACTAATAACCACATTACCCACACAACACCAACCCAAACATGAGCATAAACATTTTAGTCATGCCACATTTGGATGCACACAGCGCACTCAACCAGTCAAACTAGTCCTCCACTCATGCAATAACATCCATAGTCAACTAGGCACTAGCAGAGCCATCATCTTATTCCTTCTTATAGCTACTTGTGTTACGACTATTTATTCATTTATACACTAGGCTCATCTTCAGTCTGGTTTGCTTTTTGGTCTCCCATTTCCTTTATTAATTTTTTTCACTTATTATATTTCTTCCTCTTCTCACCCACATTACCTTTTTCCTTCTCTTTTTTTTTGTACTTAAATTATTTTTGTTAATTACTTTTGTTATCCTTTCAGTTCAAGTTTAACAATTATTATGTTGTTTTCTATATTTTTTGGAGTTGGCTACTGTTTAATACTAGTCAAGATTATGGGGCGTTACAAAGCTAACACTAAGACCTTGCTAAAAAGAAAATCATCAGTAAATACCACTTCACATCATCAATCTATTGTAGGCTCTGTAACTAGTATCACAAAGAAGCGTGCATGAATAACATTCAGATGCTCACATTTCAGGGGGTCCTCTATTCTTTATTTATTTTTATTATCTTTATTGAGTTGTGAGCGTCTTGTGTATACTTTAGGAACAATGTATGATTTAGGTGTAGGGGAGAAAGTGTTTATAATATGATGAACGTTGTGATTTATACTTGGATCCATGATATGTTGATTCTTATATTAATTATTCCTTGTGATAATTTCATAAATTTTTTTATTGTTGTTCGTGAATATTTCTTAAGTTATGATATATTTTCAGTTTAAGATCTAATGCATAAGAGAGATAAACATGATTAGAGTTTTCATTAAATTATTTTAAGTATCCCATCGGTTTCTTGAATGAAAGGGTGTAAGACTTGATACATTTTTTATACCTTTGAGCCTAAGAGCATTTATCACATATATGCTCATACGCATCTTTTTGTTGTATGTTATCAAATATAGCCTATTTATGCTAGTTGCATTTGAATACGTGTTGAGACCATGTTTTTGATGAATTTGTGTAAAAAGATGAGGAGGACATTTAGGATAATCATTTTTTACCTAAACAAGCTTACCTTAATTTTTATCCCTAGAAAAACAATTTGAGTCTTACCCTTTCTTTTCTTGCATAATAACCTTGTTATAAGTCAAATTTACCCTTTTTGTTGTTGATATCCTTAATGATTTTGAACTCCTAAATTGAAGGATATTGAACTTATTTACACAGAATTTTGACTATTTTCATGAAAAGTTAATTTGATGATTCAAGTTGCATTATTTTGATTTTTTATAGAATGGAGGAGAAGTATTACAAAAATAAAATCTTCTCTTTGATATTTTTGTTTTAAAAAACAAAAAGAGAAAAAGAAGAAATGAAATGAAATGAAAAAGAAAAGAAAAAGTGTTTGAAAGAGATGTTATTTGAATTAAGTAAATTTTAATTTAAGTTGAAACTTATGTAGATAAGTTTGTATGATTCCCTTCAATTTATTTGGCCAAAAAGCTTCTTCTTATCATACCTTACCTAAGCCATGTGACAACCCTTATAAAGTCCCTTTGATTTATGCTTTAAGTTCATTTTGTTCAGTTATGGAGATATGATTCTTAAGCAAGCTTATGGAAATAACTTGCTATATTTTGATTTGAGAGCTTAATGAACCCTAAACACTTTGAGCGTATAGAGTGAAATCCTTATGATGGTGTCAAGTTTTATTCATTTGATTTTGATGGAATTGATGAGATGTTATGTTTTAACAAAGTATCATATGAGTGCTTATTCTCTCAATTATTATTTTATCTTAACCCTTAATGTGAATTGGCTTTTGGATATTTCTGGATAACATGAAAGGAGATGAGAGATTGTTGTGAAGATGATTATTGTATTGAATTGATGTATGCTTAAGGACAAGCATGAGTCCGGTGTAGGGGGATTTGATAAAAGATTATCTTACAATATTATTTGATATTATCTCTTTTTTTTTATTTATTTTGATGCTTAAATATGAAATCAATGTTTGCTTTGTTTTAGGAGATGAAACATGAAGATTGCATTAAATTGGTACTCTATTGATGATAATCACAAATTTTGGATAAAATAAAAAGATTGTTGAGTAGATAAGGCTAATAACTTGAAGAGCTGGAGTTTAATTGGGAGACTTCTTCTTATCTCTATCATGTAGGAGTTTGAATTTGAATTTATTTTAGATAAGCATTTTTACAAGTTATAATTAGATTATGATTAGATCAAAAGACCATGTAAAAGGGATGTTCTTCACAATACAAAGACTCTCCTCTTATGTTTTTTTTTTTTTTGTAATTATAAGTATTTCTTCTATTTTTGTTATTGGAGTGAAAGTCATATGTGACTAAACTCATTCGTTCTGATTCAAGGGGATTTAATATTCTAACTGTAACTTTGTGACGTTTTATGTTCCAAACTTTTATTCACGTTTTAATTCAAGTATTTCTAGTTTTGAGTTCTTATATTTCATAATGATTAATATTCGATTAATCTGACAATTTAATGTAATATTGATTATTCTATCACTATCCAGGAATTCAATGATTCGTAATTGTCATAAAAGATTTAAAAATAGCAAGTAGATTATTTATGAATTGCCATATTTAACTTATAATAAATAAAAAAACTAAATTGAATAGTTGTAACTATCTCGATTATTGAATTTAGGATTTAGTTTTTTTTACAGAGTTCATTACTATCATTTATTTGATATAGAATGCTATCGCACCTAATCAATAGATGATACATTTTGGTTTGAATGTTGAATTTGAACCAATTAATTTAGAAAATTTTGAGACTTATTACGACTATCCTCGGTTGAATTAAAAAAATATTAATTTTACAATTAGATGAGATATTTTTCTTGAATCAGAGTTTGATAATCTTAATTTTTATTTTTAAATTCAGTTGATTTAATTTATTTTTGTATTAATTTTGGTTAATCTATTATTTAGTTGAAAAACCTCATCTACTTTTATTAATTGAAATTAAGAAGCGGATTCGACTTGATTCTATGACTAGTACAAAAATTTTAGAGAATCAAAATTATTTTGGAGGCTTTGACAACCCAACCAACCATTTCCTTTCTTTTCCACGTATGCACGTTTCCCACCTCAATTTATGGCTAACTAATTCATTCTTTTCGGAGAACTTCAATATCCTATCAGTATTCCATAATCAACATGATATTAACTTTGAAATAGTACAAAAGACAAACAACTTTCATGAAAGCAACCAAAGAACTAACCTACAGATAGTGGTTCACATCCAATGTTATTTTCACCGGAAAAGATATAAACCAAACCTTGAAAACCAAGCTTACAAGCTTCTAATATCCCTGATATCAGATACGAAATTGATAAATTATTCATCCTGCGTCACAAAATCCACAATTTTCTTCATCAAAGGTCCAATGTTCTCACTCTTGGGATTGAAGAAATGGAAGCAATGATCCTCTCCTTTTGTCTCATAAAAGTCCACCTTATATGAACCGTTGGAACTCCTACTCATGGTCTCGTAGTAGCTCACTCCTCTACTCTTGAGTTTGTCTTTCTCAGCAACACAGACCAAAATTCCGTCACACTTCATCTTCTGCAAATTTGGGTCAGCCCCCGGGTTCAATTTCGGGTCATCGTCAGCTCCTGAACTTGTAGGGCACATGTACTGATAAAAACTATCTGGCTCCTTAGTTCCGAAGTACGGGTGAATGACTAGTATATTAGCGATTTTCAAGCTGGAAAGTTCATTAGCACCGGCCTGAACCGCCACGTAATGAGCCAAATTTGCTCCAGCGCTCTCTCCGGCGAGAACAACCCGCTGGAGATCAGCATGCTCGTTTATCCAAGGTTCAGGCCCCTGCCTGCCGGCATGCTTAGCGACCCATTGGAGGGCTGCCCATGAATCGTTGTAAGCAGCCGGCAAGAGGTGCTCGGGAGCTAATCTGTAGTCGACGGAGATGGCGATAACATTGGCCTGAGTGACGATATGGGAAAGGAAGACTTTGAATGGGGTGGCAAACGGCGATCCAATGCAAAATCCGCCACCATGGTAGTGAACAAGGAGAGGGAGTTTCTTGACTCCTCCTTGGATCTTGGGAAGGAAAATCCTGGCCTTCACGCCTGCTTCAGGACAGATGACAACGTCTTTGGACTGCACCCCAGTTTCTGAGTCGAGTCCTGCAGGTGTAAAGTCTGTGTTCCAGTACCTCTCTACACGACCATCTTTGTAGATCTTGAAAAAACCTGGGAAATCACGAGTCAGCACATCAGAAGCAGCGTCAGTAGCCATTAGGTTTGTGGTTGATTTGAGAGGCTAATGACGAACGAAGGTCGGAATATAAAAGGAATATTGAGATGGTATGGAGGTGAAATCAGAGGAATGATTTGCATCTAAAATTTTGACTTATTGTAAGGTTGTTCTTGTTGATAGGAGTTAGGTGCATCGAAACTCTGCTTTCAAATGACAGGTGGGAATTAAATTTAAGGTTTTTTATTGTTTTTGACCGGATCTTTTTTTATTTTCTCATCCAATTATCAACTAACTTTCCTTCCACTTGAAATAAATAAAAATTATATAAATGGGCAGACACAGACACAGAAACAGACACAGACACAGGTGGTGTGTATTACTATTGAGGGGTCTAATAGGAATCGGTGGGGATATATCTGACTTCTGTGTCCTGTGATTGCAATAAGAACTAGTTATTGTGAATAGATCTTCTACAGTTGATCCGTTCCTTTCTTTCCAATAAATTTCAACTATTTAATTGATTGGAATGAATAGATGAGATTTGTAGATTTGTTGAGAATAGGGGAGCGGAATAAACCTATTCCCGCAACAGCTTCTTCTTATTTCAAGGTTCTAGAAAAAGACGTTGGAGAAAGGAAGACTAGCAGCTACAATTACCTTTAAAGGTATGAAAGGTATGAAATCCCACAAAGACCGGCACTAACGAAACTTATTTCTAAGGTCAGATTCCTGTTTTCTACATTGGCTTCCTTATCATCTTAACTATTGTGTAACATTTCTCGGCTAACAATTGAACGGCTTAACTCTCCTAACTAACTAATCCCAAATAATAAAAGAAAATAAAAACTGTTCGTTGAGTGTGCATATTACAAGTTTATCTAATTTTATTCGGTCTAATTATGTTTAATGACTAAAATGATATTATTTTGCCATTAAATATGAGATTATCTCATCCTATCCAATGACCAAATGGATATCTTTCTGACTATTAAACAATCGGACATTAGATAGACCAGGTGGCATATTACTACGAGAATTAATAGAACTTGTAATACAACCCACTACAAGAAATTAATACAATTCGCGACGTTTTATTAATAAAACGTCACGAATTATAAAGACTTTTTGCGACGTTTAAAAAACTTCACAAAAGATTTAAATTATTCGCGACGTTTTATGAAAACGTCCCAAATTTATAACACTTTTTACGACGTTTTTTAATTAAAACGTCACAAAGTGAAAACCGCGACGTTTTGTTGGATAAAACGTCGTGAATGAAGCTAGCCTTCTGTTTAATTAATATTTAAAATTTCATGTCGCGCGGTCATTTCCCACTTTCTCTTCTCTGACGTTTCTTCTTCCCCAATTTTTCTCTGGTTTCTTCTCTCTGCCGTCTTCCCACCCAAAGGACTCTAGCAGCGCCGCTCCTTCTTCCTCCACTAAGAAGCCCAAGCTCGCAAAGTCTCAGGTACCGTCATGGCTACAAGAGACCAACTCAAGAAAATCCCACGCTTTCCTTTACTCTCTCCTCTGCTTCATCTCCGTTTTCCTCCTTTCTCTCTCTAAAAGGCCCTCTCTCTCTAAGCAAGCCCTTCACTTTTAACCCCAGTTCCAACCGCACTACCACTCGTCTCTGTTCTCTAACACCTGTGACTTCTTCGATGGATCATGGACCTACGAACCGGACCCGAGACACTAGAGGTATGACAACACTTGCAGGGAGATATTTAAAGGCTGGGTATTGAGATTTTAGTGATATGTTGGAGATATGTGTGGGTTTTATACTTTAACGATTCTTGCTTGTGGATTTTTGAAGATAAAGATACTATTAATGTGAATTGCAATGGCATGTTTAAATAATTTCTTAGTTAATGATGTTGACATTCCGGATGGCATATGGACGGGTGTTCTTAGCTTCCATGACATTTTGATCTTCAACATAGGACACTGGTAATATTGCATATTTGGATGTGTAATAGCTAATTTTTTCCGGATGTTTTGCCAATATTGACAACTTCTATCAATTTTTGTGCTACATTATCTTTTTCCACATGATGGCCACTTGTGTTTCTAGGTTGCTACTTGCTTAGTTGCTAAACATGTAAATCCATGGTGTTCTAATTTTATACCATGCACATACGAGCTAATTTTGGTTCGGCCTAGCTGCCAATCTATTTGGCTAGATGTTTATGAGTCATGCACTTTGTAATTGACATAATTTTTTCGGCCTAGCTGCCAATCTATTTGGCTAGATGTTTATGAGTCATGCACTTTGTAATTGACATAATTTTTTCCAACAGCTTTGTATCCTTTGGATTTATTTGGAGTTCAATGTCTTTGATTTGGTATCATGTGGTCAATTTTGTATATGCATAATCGGTTTAGGACTTGAGTTCCTTTTATCATTCATGTTTGTTTTCTCTACTTACTTAATGGTAGGTGGTGCGCTCCTTCGAAATTTGATCCCGTAAAGTCACCCATGATTTTCTTTGAAGATGGTCAACCGGTGATCCCTCCAGTAGCTACTGAAGTTGGCTTTGACAAGGCATTGAGTTTGATGGACATTGTTGCTTTCCCTCGATTACAGCCATTGTTACTTCATCATGTGAGTTTCATTAGAGTTATGCATTTGAATGTATAGTTCCATCTTCTTCAGAGGATATACGATGCTGCCTTCCTTTGAAAATATTTTTTTCTATGTCAACCCATTATTAGATACTTTGTTGGTTTGACTTGTATACTGCAATATTATGAAAAGCTGTCAAATTATGAATTTTCCTTTCAGGTTGAAGAGCTATTTTCTTGTCATGAGATTGGGTCATTTATTGTTCTTGTTGTTGTTCTTGTTACTTTTTGCATTTTGCTATACTTTCACATCAAGAAAGTGATTGAGGAAAAGTTAAAGGTCTGGGGTGCAAAGTGAGAGTGACCACTTGTATCTTGATAAGCATGAAAGCTGGAGTTGTTGAGTACTAGTTTGTTATTTTAGGGTGGGTACTTTAGGCAGGGTGAAGGAACTTATGATTCTTGTGGGTTTGAAATTCATCCCCATTTTGTTTTGGATTTATTACCCTCATTTTGTGAACAATCTTGATTGAATGATTTTATTCTTAACATCTACCATGAAAAGGATATTAGATTTTCTTGTGTTTAAACAGGTTTTCTTGTTATTGTTTGAAGGATAGAAACCATGTTTCCTAGGCATATAAACAAACTACTTTTCAATTATTTTTAGAATTTGCTAGAAGTTATCAAAGTTTATAGACCTGATAATCCAGCTGAAGATTATAACGTACAACTTTGATGTTGAATGCAAACTCATTTTTGTATTTTGAAGTGCTTCACGAGTTCCAGGTGCAAGTCTAACTTGTCTAGTATCTCTTTTTGTTGTAAGAGTTTATGTATACAACAAGACAACATGGAAACTTTTTAATTATAGCAAAGTTAACTTACAACAGTCTTATGTGGCACTTCTAATTGTTCATATAATGGTTGTTCATTATATTTTTGTAGACAGAGGAGATACTTGGAGATCCAAAGACTTCAGGAAATGGCGGCATCTATTATTTACTCTGAACGTGGTGATCATCTAATATATCTCACTTTGGAACTGAAGCTAAGCTCAATGAAGTAAGAGAGGCAATTCAAATGGTCCTGAGATTTTGAGGCTTCACAATTTTCAGTGGTGGTTGCAGTAGTGCGTACAATAATTTTCTTACTGAAGATTATATTAGATATATGTACTCGTATTGATGTATTAAACACTTATGACGTATTGTTTATGTTAATTACTATATTATGACATGCTTGGAAATTGCAATTAAATAATAAATTTTGTGAACAGTATGAAATTCTTATCGTACATGAATAGTTATTAAAATTAATGATACAAAAAAATAAAATTTATAAATAATATTGAATAGTTATTAAATAAATAAGATTTAAAAAAAATATTTAAAAAAATATTAAAATTTAAAAATTATTAAATTAATATGATTTTTTAAAAAATGAAAAAATAATAAAAACGACGCGGAAGACATTCCGTGACATTTCCAAAACCTCGTGGAAGACATTCTGCGACGTTTCCAAAAAAACGTCACGAATTCCTTTGCATTCTGCAACGTTTTAAAAATGTCGCAGAATGTTAGACAATCTGCGACGTTTTTAAAAAATGTCGTGAAGAAAACGTCGCAGATTGTCCAAATTTTTTATGACGTTTTACAAAACGTTGTGGAATGTCGACGTTTGAAAACTTTTGCCTACATCACATTCCATGATGTTTTTTGTGACATTTTTTAAAACGTTGCAAATGCTTTTCTGTGACGTTTTTAGGACCTTTTGCGATGTTTTTAAAGCAATGCAAAAGGGCTTGTTTTCTTGTAGTGTTTTGAGTCTTAAGTGCTTGTTCCTTTGAAAGTTTGATTCCATGTGTAGTAGGTGTGAAACCCCTCTTGAAATCTTGAATAGCAAACTTATTGAGCATGTTCTTAATGTAGTTTAATTAAGACAAGGCTATCTGTCTGTTCTTACGATCCCTTATATGTTTGATCCCTAGAACATAGTTAGTGTCCCCTAAATACTTCATTGAGAACTATTCATTTAGCCATCCTTCGACTGTAGATAATATTTCTACATCATTCCCAATGAGCAGAATGTCATCAACCTATAGAATTAGGAAAATAACCTTGCCTTCTTGTATCCTTTTATAGATATAAGGCTCATCTAGGTTTTTTATGAACCCATAGGTTTTGATAGAGAAATCAAACCTAATGTTCCAAGACCTAGATGCTTGCTTAAGTCCATAAATAGACCTATGCGTAAACCTTATGCTCATTACTTGGCATAATGAATCCTTCTATTTGGGCTATATAAATGATCTCCTCAAGATCCCTATTAACAAATGTGGACTTGACGCCCATTTTCCATATTTCATAATCGAAATTGGCTATTATTGCTAAATGAATTCGGATGGACTTAAACATGGCAATCGGAGAAAAAGTCTCCTCATAGTCTATACCCTCTTTTTTAGTATAGCCTTTAGTTACTAATCTATCTTTAGAAGTCTCTACCTTTCCATCTAAACCTCTTTTCCTTTTGTAGATCCATTTACACCCTATGTCTTTCGCATCTGGTGGTAGATCTATAAGGGTCCAAACTTCATTGGTGTATATGGAATCTATTTATGATTCCATCGCCTTAAGCCTAATCCTCTATTCCTTTTGTAGATCCATTTACACCCTATGTCTTTTACATCTGGTGGTAGATCTATAAGGGTCCAAACTTCATTGGTGTATATGGAATCTATTTTCGATTCCATCGCCTTAAGCCATTTTTCTGCATCAACATCATTAATAGCCTGTATATAAGTAATGGGATCCATTTCTTCTTGGTCTAATATGGCAATTATGCCTTCTCTTAGACCTAAATACCTATCTAGTTATCTCATAACCCTCCGATTATGTCTAGGCACTACTTGATGTTCAAGCTGCTCTTTCGATTCAACCCTTGAATACATTTTGACATCTTGTTCTACTATATCCAAATCAACTCTTGGTAGGGATGAAATAACTAACTCCTTTAGTACTACTTCAATTCTTCCTTTGTGATTTCTTACAAATTCTTCATTCAAGAAAGTCACATTTGTCAAGGCAAATACCTTCCTATCCTAAAGACTGTAAAAATAGTACCCTTATGTACTCATAGGATATCCTACAAACCAACATATTTCTGACCTTAGTTCCATCTTTGTCAATTCAGGACTTAGAGCATGGGCTAGGCAGTCCCAAGTCCTTAATTGCCACAATGAAGGCACTCGGCTAGTCCATAACTCCCTAGGTGTTTTATGCACCGATTTGGATGGAACAAAGTTAGAAAAAAATTGTCGTTTCTATGGCCTATCCCTAGAACGATTCTGGGAGGCTAGCATAGGACATGATTGATCTTACCATTTCTAATAGTGTCCTGTTCTTCCTCTCTGCTACACCATTCTATTGAGGTGTTAAGGGCGAGTTACGTTAGATCACTACATTCACTTCACAAGCATCATATCAATAATCAATTATAAAGCATTAATAGAAAAACCACACTATTTTAAAACTAAATTTTTTTTGTTTCATTTCATAAAACCCGAATGTCTACATTGTGTCTTTCAACATTTTCTATATGTACATCATCAAAACCTATTAAAAAAGTACTACATGAAAGAGGAAAATATACACAATCTAACTAATTTGTCCAAAAATCCCAGTTGATCGACCTTTGAACCATGACTTCTCTTGCCAAATCATAATCTATATGGCTAGTAGAGCCTCTCAGTAGCTAGAGACGTCTCTTGGTCCTGAAAAGACAACGTTGCAATTTTAGTGAGTTTTGTGAACTCAATGAGGTAACCATCATCAATGGTTCACTTAATTTATGCAACACAACAATTCACATCACAACTTAGCATAATGAACACATATCACATTTACATTTAAGAGCAAATCAATTTGGCATTTCAAACAATCCACATACTTGTTAAA
>JAOSBK010000008.1:31708880-31736338 GCA_027568895.1 Erythroxylum shatona | reverse complement strand
GACCACATTTTCTATCTTTCTCTGTTATTTCTATATAAACCAGCAGTGATCAATGAAAAGGGATATGAAGAAATTTGTAGATACTCTCTCTGTCTTCTAATACTCTCTTGCATGTCTTTTCTCTCGATTTCTCTAAAAAATTCTTATCAGACACTTAAATTGCCCTAATCCCTAAAGGTGGTCTAAGATGGAATCGGTTACTTGAGGAAAGTAGCTAGTAAGAGTAGAACTGAGAAGAGGAGTCCCATGGATCACCTCAAGCATTGCCATTGGAGTATCATAATCCTCCTCCTTAATTGAGTAAAAGATTGAAGATTCGAGAAAGGCAAAATTCGTTTTACCTTAATCGTCAAACGATGTTTTTTGTTGAACGTAGTCGTTTTAGCTATTTTAGGTGTATCTAGTGAGCCAAGTGGGTCTATCCACATAGGGATAATCATTCAATTGTATTACTTCTGTAATTTTTAACAAAATTATTTAATTTATCCAAAAAAAAGTGATGAGTTCGATTGGACCATCAAATCCCATCTAAGAAACATTGTTGCTACTCAGGCTCGACTCTGGGTAAGATAGAAAGGCAACTTGTCCAAAGTTCATTCCTGTTCTAATCTTATTTTTTCTCATTTTGTTGTAAGACCACTCTTGACATTTATAAAGGATAAAAAAGAAGTAAAATAGAGATACTTTTTATTTTATCCAAAACTTATAAAATATTAAGAACATCCCTATTGTTACGTGTAAATGTTTGTGAAATGGATGTTCAACAATCACCCTCACCCCAACCGTTATCAATTTTCCTTTCCACCTGGTCTATTGCATCACCTTCCTCCCCGATTAGTCATTCAATTCCTACTCTTTGGTTACATACTTAAGAAATGATTCAAATTATGCTTGTTTCTGAGTACACACCTTTTTTTTTTTTAAATAGAAAGCAGATGAATACAAAACCGACACTTTTAATAACTGAAACCAAACCTTTGTGTACCATTTGTAGGAAATTTACGAAGATTGGCTGGTTCTATTCTATCTCTATGGCCTCTAGAAGTGGGACTCGACTCATAATTTGGACTGCATTCAATACACACACGTGTATCAAGCAGGGGACCAAACTCCTATCCGAACAACTAAAAGGGTAAGTTTAGTTTCAACAAACAAGCGACACATAACAAATAGAAATCCAACGAATCAACTCCCCTTTCAAGATCAAGACGGAACGCCAAAGCAACCAAAGTGATCGAATCCTATCATATTAAGAAAGCGAAAGAAGAGCAGGATGAGCAAACTTAAATTTAAATGGGTCCACTTTCTATGTATATATATATATATGATTTGCTTATTATGCCCCCTACGAGTTTCCTACCGCTTCCCCACTCATCACGGACACTCAGACCGAACCCTTCAACCCTAAACCAATCATCAAGTAAATAACCTCATGCTTACCCATTTCACCAAAGAGAAGGCTTATATAAAAGATGAACCATTTCGTGGGGCGACAGAGTCGTTACTGTGAAAACGCCAAAAAGAGGCCACGTAGCCAAGAGAACAAATTATAGACACGCAGAAGAGTTACGTACAGACCTATTATAGATGTATACTAATATAAGGTGGTTACGAGAGAAAGGCGTAAGAGTCTACGTGGCGTGCCACCTGGGCATGACAAGAACTGGAAGGCAGTGACCGTTCAACTTGAGAACTACCAGTTTCCTTCTTTTGTTGTCATTCTTAGGTTGCACCACAAGCATGTTAATAGACGTAGCCACTCTCATCTCCACAAGTACGTTCCCGAATCGAAGCGTGCTGTGTTCGTTTAGTTTCATTATGCACGTGTTCCATGTCATGTGGTCCATTTTGGCCTCAATGCTTTTTTCCATAATTGTTTATACTCTCCATTCATGTTTTGCCACTTATATCGTAATTACGGATAACAATGAGCAGATTCAATTGTTTTTAATATTGGGCTTCGATTAATTTGAGGTTTAAATTTTTACATTCATGTCTCGGACATACCTGAGTTTAAGCAACCGAGACTTAAACTAAATTAAAAAGAGAATATTATTTTACATTTTTAATTTTAAAAAATTACTTACAAAATTAGCGAGATCAGCTTATAAGCTGGTTAATTATCATAAATAATCATATTTTAAAATTTAAGGTGGAATAAATCTTCAAAATTACCAAAAAAAAAAAAACAAAGTAAAACAAATAATAATAGATAATAGATGTGGAGTTGCTTTCGATGGAAGAAAGGGTCTCTCGAGATAATCTACCTTATAAGCCACGCATAAGATCATGTACAACAATCGCCCTTTCCTTCACTTCACTTAACTAGCTAGACTATGAGCGTTAACTTTTGGTTCCAACTAACGGAACTACTACGACCCAACAAAGCAGACGAACTGTTCAATGCTGGTATTATGACATGATCGCATTTCCTAATTACACCCACCCGCTTAATTAATTAGTCTGTTAGGACTTTAGGAATTAGTTGCAACGTTTTTGGTCCTCCTTTTCTGGCTTTATTTCACTCAAGTGTCCGTTTCTTTTACACTTTGTCGAGATTCCTTTTTGAGGGACGTGTAACTTAAGGAAGAGCATGTCAAACCCATATTTTGTTATTGTTGGCCGTTACTCAATTCATCATGTCATCAGTGAAGAATCAATTGGATCCTTGAGTTTAGAAAACTTTGAGTAATGGTGTTTTAGGTGTCGTTTTGATTGATTCATTTCTTGAAGAAGTACAGAAGGGTTAAGATTAGATCAGCTGTAACGACACATGTAAACTGGAAAATGATTAACTTATGATGGTTACTTGGCTTGAAGGACATAATAGATGGTTGAATAAAGTTATCCAATTTTGAGGGATATATATCGTTACTGGAACTTCATCTATACTAAGAGAGCACGACTCCAGTACAAGTCTATCCAAACAGGAAGAGGCTAACGAAAGACAAATCATGTACATGGCAGTAAATTTTGGGATGAAGACCATAATCATCTCAATTGTACTTATATAAAATGTGAAAGAGTAAAAGGCCAAAAAAAGGGCAATTGGATAATAGGTGGGAACTTGTCCAATTCAATCCACCAAGATTGACATCACATCTTACATGATATGTAACGAAGCCAATTGCAATTGACCTTCATTGTTCCAATTTTGACTTTTGATAGAAGCCCAAATGGCCAAGGAGCTTGTACTTTTCGAAAGAAGACTTGAGTTTTGACAATCCCATCAATTCAACTCTCTTTTGGTGGTTAAACCCACCCGCCACCCTCAATGTTCACACATTACGGTAAGCCACCAAACTTATTAATTGGTTTTCAAAGGCCAAGTAGTATGCTGCTATTACATCTTCATCTTGCATACAAAACAAAAGCTTGGTGGTGGTGTATCCTCCATTACCACGCTCTGTCCTGTCCAACCCCAATCATATCTTCACCATACCAAACTAAGATCCAAATACAAAGTTTCTTCCCATACGGCATACTCCTCCTTTATTGATTGTTGTACACTAACTAAATGGTAAATAATGTATACACCCCCTAACTAGACACGTGGTCACTTTCTTACTTGCCACGTCAGGGCCTGCCCCTGGTTTCAATCCCCACCCTTATTTTGACACGTTGTATACTCTGCTTTAAAGGAATTGTCAAACTCTGGAGGAAAGACGAGAATGACTCAACCAACCAATTAAACTGCCCTTTTATATATATATATATATATATGCTCTGCCATTCCCACCATCCTCAGAACGTACATCAAGCTTCATTTCTTTCTCTCTGTTATCGACCGAATGGATTGGATTAGAGGTCAGACCATAGGCCACGGCTCCACTGCCGCGGTCTCCCTCGCCTCCTCAATCCATTCCGGTCAAGTATTTGCCGTCAAGTCCACCGAGTTATTCCAATCAGAGTTCTTACAAAGGGAGCAGAAAATTCTTTCTTCCATAAGCTCCCCTCATATAGTTAGCTACAAGGGCTGTGACGTTACTAGAGAGAACGATAAAGTTTTGTTCAATCTTTTCTTGGAGTACATGCCGGCCGGAACTCTCTCTGATACCATCCGTCAACACGGAGGTGGATTCGAAGAACCAATCATCAGATGCTACACTTCTCAAATTTTGCAGGGTCTTGATTATTTGCATTCAAATGGATTGGTGCATTGTGACATTAAGGGTAGCAACATTCTCATGGGAAAGAGTGGCGCAAAAATTGCTGATTTCGGGTGTGCAAGATGGGTCAACCCTGTGGAGTCCGACGCGGCCGAACGCATCACAGGGACGCCGATGTTTATGGCTCCGGAGGTGGCTCGTGGGGAGGAGCAGGGGTTTCCCAGTGATATATGGGCTATAGGGTGCACAATCATCGAAATGGCCACCGGAGGACCGCCATGGCCGGATGCCGGGAACCCGGTTTCTGTTATCTACCGAGTGGGTTATTCGGACCAGTCACCGGAGTTTCCATGTTGTCTGTCAGAACAAGCAAGGGATTTCTTGGGCATGTGTTTAAAGAGAGATCCAAGGGAGAGGTGGACAGCTAGTCAACTTCTCAAACATCCCTTCTTGGGAGAACTCAATTCTCAAATTGTCAACCAAATTCAAGAATCTAAATCACCTTCAAATTCTCCTACAAGTATACTTGATCAGGGGTTTTGGGACGAATCAGAAAGCCTGGAGAACCTGGTGCACAGTTGTGACGAGAGCTCAGCTGGTGATAAGATCAGACGGTTGTCGGCGCTGTCAGAGGGGCCCAGTTGGGTCTGTGATGGGAATTGGATCACAGTTAGAGAGAATTCAAGTGAGGCAGGTGATAAGGTTGAAGCCAAAGATTGGTATCGTTGACTACGGTTTGGTAGAGGGAGTTGTTTAACGATTTAGACAAGGAGATGAGCGGTAGGTTTAGCAGGGAATTTTGGGGTGACTGTAGATATTGGGATCCATGATTTTGTAAATGGGGACAAAGAAATACTCTCGATTCCTTAGTTCTAGGAAAATATCATTTTTACAAGCCTAATTCAACTTTAGTATTCGCTCAACATTCGTCTAATCCCATTAATTTTCTTGGCGTTCTCATTCAGAGTTAATTGACATTTTCCAAGGTCAAAACTAAATCCATTTGCAACGAGTTGACACAACACAACGTATTGCAATGCTCTGTTTCTGGATAAGTTCTGGCGGAAACGGACAGGTTGAGAAAGTTCTTCGGAATGGGTTTTGAGGACATTTGGTCTAAATGAATATTTATGGGGAAGTTGGACAGCTCCCATGTCATCCCTTTTGTTCCTGAAAAGGGCGGTAAAATGGTGAGGTAAGAGTGACGGAATCCTAGTCCAGCGCAACTGTCCCTGTCCCTGTTCCTGTTTCTTTATTCCATAGTAAGTGCTAAGTGGGCATTGGATCGGAAACTTCCGGGACAAATAAAGCCAGCTGGCGTGGCGGTGGGGATGGTGGCGACGCTATTATTAGCCAAGTGAAAGGGCGGAAGCTTCTTTGATGTTCCAGTCCCTTTAAGCAACATCCATTTTTCCAGAAGCATTAGAACATTTCTAAGGTCCAGGGATTCCACCAATTCCCGTCCTTTTCTTTTATGTGGCGGCTAGAATTATGGTGCAAAGCATTACACATTTTCTTGCACCGAGTTGAACACGCATGATTCTTGCTTCTCAGAGTTGCGAAAGAAACATTGGAAGTGTATGAGTCATGGGATACAGGTGTGGACTTGTGAACCTATAACGGCGTGACAGGATTTCAGAGAAATATATAGGCTACTCTATTTTTCATAACCTAATCAACTATGTTCATCAAAGTTTCTATAATATTTTTCAAATTTACATTCAAACCCCAAATTTTGATTAAATTAGCTTTGTCTTTTTAATTATTTTCTAGCGTAACTTATTAAGCTCTTAAATATATTTACAATAAATATTAATATAAATAAAATTTAAATTTAGAAAAATTAAAATATTTTAATTTGTCTTCATTTTTAATAAAATAATGCATATTCATATACTAAATTAAAATATAATAAAACATTATAATCTCCTAAATTTTAATAACTATTTGTAAAAATATACTACATTTTATTAAAAATAAATAATTCAATTACTAAAAATTGTATAAAAATAATATTTATTTTAATTATTAAATTAAAAATGTAATGTAATAATTTCTTAATATTTTCTTATTACGATTCTAATTCTGTCTTAGTTCTAATAAATTTGGCTTACCCCAAAAACTCAGTAAGTAGATAAGATATTGTAATGGTTTGACATTCAAGATCGAGATTGAAGAATAAATTACTACCATGTGGGCTAAACATCATGTACACTCCTTTTTTTTTTTTTCAATCGTTAAGTGGGCTTAAGGTTCAAATGGTAGAAGGGAAGTTTTCAGTCTGCCGCGTTTGGGCGCACTTGAGAAATCTATAATGAATTGGAGTCTAAAAAGGTCTGATAATGTGTAATTTTATTGTTATAAGATCAATTATAATTCAATATTGAGTTGATGAATTATGACATGCTTTGCTGGTCACTATCTGTAAAACTCAACACCAAATTTAACTACAAGATCTATCACGATAATACAGAAAAGTACATGTTTTGTCATTCATATTTTGATGGTAAGCTTCTTGACTACACGAATAAGCTCTTGAGTCCTTGGAATAAGTTTTCAGTCTTATAAGTGAGCTTTTACGACATACATAGCACAAGTAACTAGCTCTTATGAGCAGAGAAGATGTAAACTTAAAGGACAGCTAATCTATAAAAAAGTAGTAGGGCAGAACCACCTACTCTTCTTCATTTATAGTTCTTCCTCTACTTCCCTATCCCATCCCGCTGCTTTCTTATTGTAACTACCTAACCTTATCTGATATTTTCAACCGCCGGACTGGTGCAATAATGTTATTACGAACTATCACTGCTCTTACCAAACAACAAGCCAGCTAGCTCATGCCTGAACTAGAGATAATTTCCTTTTATTGGTAGTGACGTTGCTAACGTCACTGCATTAAGGGCTGTTTGGTTCAATTTTTATACAATAAATAAGCACTTTTTTCTATTATAAAAGCTACTTTTAAGAAAATTGAGTATTTAACTGTAAAGAATTTTTTGAAAGATAAAATATAGCTTTTTTAGAAGCTTAAATTTGAAGCTTTTCAAAAAAGCACTTTCTCAGATAAATTTTTAGATCAATTAATGAGTCAATTTTTAGTCTCTTTTACCTATATGTTTTACATATAATTCTCACAATACCCATAAACACATCTTTACGTTTATTTTGATATTTATATAATATTGTTTGACTTTTTTATATGTTTCAATATTTATTTTTGATATTAGTTTTACTTATATTATTATCTATATAAAAGATTTGGTTAAATATATTTTTATTTATGTTTTATATAGTTTAAAATTATATAATAATTAATATATTGTGCTACGCATATTGTTTAATATATTTAAATAATTTTTATATGCATAAATAATTTTTATTACAAAATAAAATATAATTAAAATTAAAAGTGTCTTTTGTTTTTATGTTGCCAAACAGTCTATTGTATGAAGCTCTTTCAAAAAATCTCTTTTTTAAATGACAGTCAAACAGTCAACTGACTTCTTAGAAAAGCTCTTTTTAGAAAAGCTCTACTGACAAAAGTTTTACTAATAAAAGCTCTACTGATATAAGCCCATCCAAACAGACACTAAGTGTTATGGAATAATTATACAATCAATTAAGCACCTATAAATTTTCCCCACACTTAGTTTTTGGCCGTCCTTGGGCAAATCAAAACTAAACTCATAGACCCAAACATAATTACTCATCATCTCCTATATTTCTTAAGAATACATAATCATAAACAAAGATGAACGACTTTCAAAAATCAGAGCAAGAACTTAACATTTTAAGCTTTTACTCACGATCAATCAACATTCAATACCGTTAAAAACTGAGCAATCTAAAGGTAGACTTAGAAAATGTGTTTAACTAAAATATATCCATGGGTACATTCAATACTATTAATGATCATGACAGTCCATAACTTTGCATATTATTTCGTTTCTCTACCATTAAGATTCACATGCAAAATTATGAATCAAAAGACTTTTTGAGGTCGTAATGTAGTAAAAGTAAGGTGAGATATATTTGAGTAAAGTAGCATGAAAGTTATTGAAGCTGGTAAAACAAAAGTAACACTCAATTATACCATTAAGAGCAAAAGTTAACATTCATACAAAACTGGGTACCTTCAGCTATGATGAGTGCAACACTTATATTTCACAACCCAAATTCAAACTCTTATATACAAACCACATGAAGAATATACCAACTCGAAGGGAATCACTTATACAATTGATGACATTATATTGAAACTATTATGAGTGAACCTTCCAAGACAACATCTACCTTATAATCAACTCAAATAACCCATTCAATACAACTTTAGGAGGGAAGAATAATTATAAACAAAATTTTAACACATTTGTACTTCCTTCTAGATACATTTATTTAAACTTTTTTTTCTTTCCTTTTCTTTTCTCTTCTCTTCTCTTATAAAAGTTAAAAGAAACTAAATCAACATGGAAATTTCAATGATAAGATATAAAATAGCAACCCAACCTTATAACCAACCCACACATATTTACACCCCCACACTTATACTTTTGTGTATCCACAAACTCAACAATTAACAAATGTTCCACTAGCTTTAAGGCTTGGGAAGGACATTTGGTTAGGGTTAAAGCCTGTAATGTAGTTAGTACACACAAAAAATACAAATAAAGTTCAATGGGGTTAAAAAAAAGGAAAATCATATAATGAGTAGGCTATTTGGCTAATGTAGTTCGGAAAGGCAAAGAATGCCTAATCATTTCCATGTTAATGCATGTGATAAAAATGTAGTCACAAATAAAAATTCAAGGCAAAATTAGGATGTACATGTTATGAAGGTCACACATTATCAAAAGACAATGAGATTGATATGAATGTGTTAATATAATAAGGCTCAAAATCTCACTAACTTTGTCTACCACTAGTCACCACTCTTTTAAAGATAATGCACATCGACCAATCACAAGAGTAAAGGTACATGCTAAAGTTAATATGAAATTCTCTAGTCAATTCACACTCTAATCATGACTATATAATCCTAGAAGTGACACAAAATAAGAAAATGTTTGTTTCCTTACATACATGCAAATGAAAGAAGTAGAGAGAGAAGAGGAAAAAGAGGAGAGAGGAGTTGACTTTTGGTGCTGTTCCTTTCCTGAGGCATCCTGATCCCATTCCAAATTATATTTCATTCATCTTTGTGTTCTTTTTCTTTGAATGTTGAGATGGATATGAATATGTTGATGGATTTGGGTTTGATCATGATGTTCTAATTTTCTTTAGGGATTTTTACTTGATTTAATGTTAATCTAGTTATTCTTGTGTTTAATCATTTGGGTGTTGTGATTAATTGTTGTAACTTCATGCTTCGGTAATAAATTAAGAAAGTGAATCGAATGCAAAATGATTGGGTAAGGTTAATGAGAGTTAAGCGATCTAATAGACCACTCAATTAATAAAATTGATTATTATATGGAGACAGATATCGTGTGAGACCCTGTTGTTTTTTAAAATGTCAAGTTTCGAGGGATTTTTTGAACCTTTCAGACCTCAAAGAAATGTTAGGGCTACTTAGAACATAAAGGATATTTAAAGAACAAGACAAAGAGGCAGAGGGAGCTTTGGCATCAGCCACTTTTGAGAAATCATAGAAAGAACTCATCGAGAGATTGAGAAAGAGAAGAAGGAAGAGAGAAGTGGAGAAGACGTTGGCTCAATGTATTTCCCAGATTTGGAGTTTCTCGACGTCACTACCTCCCATCGTCTATTCAGATCATATTTCTTGTTTATGTTCAGTTTTATTATTGTATAGAATTGGAATAATAGTTTGATGATAGGATTTTTTGAATGTTGAGGATGTTCTAAACTCATCTTCGAAGTTTTATCTTTGAATTAATGAAATCTGATTATTTATGTTTTATTGGATTTATTGTGATTTAATTTTGTGATCAAATAATTCGATAATAAACTGAGAGAGTAAATCGAATCAAAAATAAATAAATTGAGCTAACGAGAGTTAGGTGATTTAATAGAATAAGAATTAAATCAAATAGGAAATATTTTGCAAAGAGATATCTTACATAGGTTTCCAATAGTTTATTAGACAATTTCAGAACTAATTAGGGTTTTGTGTCGGTTGTTAATTGAGAGATTGCAACTTTCATGTTCTGATTAGAGTTTATAATTTAAGGTTAATGGCTATAACTTGAGAGAGAGTAATTAGTCCTATGATCGTCTAGAACCAATAATTCAGTAATTCATAACCAGTTAGGTTAGCGTTAAGGATAGGTAAAATTCTCTTTCTCTCATTTGGTAATTGCCTTAAATTGATTATTGCGTGTGTGTTGCAACTATTGACTAATTAATATTGTCGTATTTGATTTTTAATTTGATTGATTAAATTGAATTATCATTTTAGTTTCGCTATAGTTGAATTTTTGTGATTTATTATGGCCTTATATTTTAGGATTAGATTATCCCTCCTCGTGAGATCGACACCTTAGATACTACGCTAATGAACTGTGCACTTACAGATTATCGAGGGTATTATTAAAACTTACATACATCAACACCCGATTAAGGCTATTTAAAGAAAAAAACCAAAAGAAAATTACAATTCTTAGAGGAACATAATTTATCCCATGCCCATATATTAGCCCATGTCCTATATAAGTCAAGTGTAGTAAGAAATACGACCTAAATGATGATCTATATAGAAACTATGTGGTGATAAAGAATGTACATAGAGCAACATGGTTTGAGTCATGACCTTACTAGAGATTGTGAGCTAAGTTTAATAAAAAAATAAGATCCACGGTCTAGGGACTTGGATATGATAAAAACCTTAATAAAAATATAAGATCCACGGTCTAGGGACATGGATCTGATAAAAACCCTATACGAATTTAAAGAGAAATAAAGAGATCCACAGTTTAGAAAATTGATTATGTTAAAGACCATGTACTAATTTCAAAGGATTTAGATAAATCCATATCTTGGGCCACATTTATGGCCTACTCTATGTCTAAAGGTATAAAAAATAAATAAAGTTTAACCTTATTTTTTTAGGAGACTATTAGAATTTTATACTTTAGACACATCTTTTCCTCTTTAAATGTTATGGTTAGTAGTTAGGATGTCTAAGAACCCTTGAAAGGCCAATTTTAAGGTTGTTTTCATTGAAAAATCAAGATCTAGACATCATCTCAACTAATCATGATGTCAATGAAACGAAGATTTACATCTGTATTTGTTTTTATCCTGTTTTCCTCATTTTTATATATTAGTTCTATTTTTTGACTATGAATAGTGACCAAATATTCTTCCATGTTTATATAAGGAAAAATATAGTTTCTACTTTCGTATGGATTACTTTGTTTTAATGTATAGAATATATTTACTTACGTTTCCTTTTATTAACCTTAATTTATGATTTAGTTATGCTAGCAACTAAATTTAATTTTAATTTACTTGTGGATGCCTCAGAGGAGCATATTTGTGAGTAGACCATGACTTAGGTAATAAGAATTAAATGGGATGCTCGAGAGAGACCAACATGATCTTTATGGTATTAAAGTGAAACCTTTTATGAGAATTCAAAGATCTTAGTTCATTTAAATGGGAGTTAATATTGGTAAAGATATGTAACATCCCATGTTCGGGGTTAGACCCTAGAATAGTGAATTGAGTATATTGTGAGAAATTAGAAGTGCATTTCATGCTTGTGCATCATTGTATCTTAGCACACATGTGAATATTTATTTCTGATACATTAAAATAATTGTACATGCATTCATTGACATTTTCTGAGTGTAATTGATTGTTAAATGCAATTAAAATGTGAATTGTGAATTATTTACGTTGAAAATTTATTTGGAGACTTTTAGTATTATTTTGTAATTTTTTGTAAATTTTAGAAAATTTTTGAAATTTTGGGATACATTTGGACTAGTAATTAATTGACAAATGCATTAATCATTGTGTGACAAATGACATAGTTGATTAATGAACAAGTGGACATATAAACTGATTAATTGGCGACATGTGACAACTTAAAGTGTGGATAAATGGTAGCATATGAGGTTGATATATGGCATACATGCCTTAAGATAAGTGCCTTGGCCAAATTATGACACCTAGCATCTAGTAAAGAAATTATAGCAAGGACGGTTTTGCAAGTTTCTATTTTGTTCTTCTCCTTCTTCACCGAAATTTCATCCTTCTTCTCTTTGAAATTGTGGTTAAATTCTAGGCCAAAGTACTACAAAAAAGCTAGATTTTAAATCCTCATAAAACAGTAAAAAAAAACCAATCGAACGTGGTTTTCATATTGCTGTCCACCTTGAGTTTGTGATGAATCATACATGAATGGAGGCTTCAAAAATCTGAAGTTTTGAGCTAAAATTGGAAGCCTAAAAAGGAGATAGCAAACCTAATATTTATGGTATGTTTGTTAGCATAAGAATAATGTTTGAATTGGACTGAAATGCATGTGATATTGGTGAAGAATAATTGTTGGAATATGTTAGCTATAGTGTTTTCTCTGAACACCCTTTGTTCTTTTTGTTATAACTTTTTCTCCTGACATCCAAACAATATGAAACTTGAACCAATAGATTCCTAAGGCATTTTTCGTTCTCTCCAAGAAAATTTAGAGCTATCTAAGTTGAACTGAAAATGATTGATAGGATGAAAGTGTGGAAGTCTTTTGGAATGTTATGAACTGGAAAATGTTCATGAATATGCTTTGAAATTCTAATTATAACGTGATCTATAGATTTCTAAATGAGTTGATTATTGATTCAAATTAAACTAGAGACATATTTCTAAAACTTTCTTGAAGAAGTTGAATTTTAATTCTGTCTCTAAGACTTTAAAAATTAACATGGAATTGAGTCTTAACTTAGGTTGTAGCACTACCAGGGATAGAAATTATGTCCTGTTGTTGTTAAATAAACTGTATTGATGTAGACCGAATTAGGCTAAGGTTTCTACACCAAAGATGTAGCTTATTCTCTTATCTTTCAATTGATATAAAGTTGTAATTTTTGGATACTAGAATTGAGAGATATGAGGTATACAACTTGAATGCATTAACCAAAATGTCAAATGTACATAGTCTAAGGTATTTTGAGCATAACTCATAGAATAATGCACCAAATTGAATGATCTTAGTATCAATAGAAACTTAAGACATAGGAGAATAATTTGTTAGAAGGAAGTCTTACTAAATTCCTTCACTTTTTTGATGGAATTAATTGTGCAAAATGGACCTAAAAGTGTACCCGTAAACAAATATGAGCTAATCAATTGAATATGAATATCTAATTATTGTGACAAGATTAATGATAAGAAACTCGGAGTTGTTATAAACATACATTGTACATATGCAGTATACATGAATGTGCATTAATGAATACATAATTGTGCAATATTGTAATATGTGTATGTGTTGTCTGTATAGAGGAGCGCATTGAGCTGCAACATCCAGACATTGCCAGGACTTCAAGACAATAGCCGTTTGGAGCATATTATGGGTAACCTAAGATGGCCTTACCTTGACTTGTTTTGTTTAGTACGAAACTGAATTTGAAATTGATGAATGTGTACTGGATTGTGTACTGATTCCGGACAATAATTATTCGAGGCATTCAATGCATGTAAACATCATTGGAAATGCTACTTGTATATGAATGAGAACGACTAATTGAATTTTATATGTGTTGATTGTGTACTGGATTTCAGACAATATTTGTTCAAGGTGTTTTGATGCGTGGAAATTATATTGGAAGTGTTGTTTGAATGTGAATATGAATGACTAAATGATTTTATGATTCTCAATTGAAAAGTTGAATGTCGGACCTAGTCCGATGACTACTGCTACTGTGAATTGTTACTATGACTATTACTGTGACTGATACTGTGACTACTAAACTGTCATAATACTTGCAAAAGAAAGTGATTGAATGTGATTATTAAATTGTGACATGCATTTCATTCCAAAGCATGTAACATAAAGGATTTGTGACTGATGTTGCTACTGATACTATTACTGATAATAGCTTTAAGCTCCCGCATGTGTGGTTTGAGCCTATGGCTCACTATGACCAATGAGCCCTATATATGTAATGGATAAGGGACAGATTGACTAACTGAGCCTGATGATTCGGGATATTGTAAGAGCACACAGTCACAACAACATAAAAATGAATGTGAGTATCATACATATCGCATCCGCATATAATTTGAATTCATTGAATGATTTACAAAGTTGTGTGAATGTTGATATATGATTGAGCTATTTAACTGAGAAATGTTTTATCTGTGATAGTATTTGATACTTGTCAAGTGGATCTGAACTGTATGATTACATCCTATGATTGATCTTGTTTTCTGACAAGAGTGACCTGTCGAGGATGGTTACTCTGCTGAGTTCGCAAAATTCATCAAAATTGCACTGTTGCTAGCTTCTAAGACTCCGTGGAAGCATATTTTGTGCAACTGTTACAGTCAAGTTTAACTCAAAGGTCGGTCAGTTGGGATTGAGCACATCGTTGTTTCATTCGAGTTTGTAGTATTCGGTGTGTATTGAGTTGTTTATGTTCATAGAACAATGTTGTTTAAACATGGATGATATTGTATTATATGAAATAATGTAAATTATGGTTTTGATATAATATGATAACATTTTGGATTTTAGAAATTGTGTGATTGATGGTTTAGTTTATAATACCATGTTATATACAGTGAAGGTGAGATAGTTAACATGTCATTTCTGTCAGGCATATACACGTA
Source organism: Erythroxylum shatona (assembly GCA_027568895.1). NCBI lineage: Eukaryota > Viridiplantae > Streptophyta > Magnoliopsida > Malpighiales > Erythroxylaceae > Erythroxylum > Erythroxylum shatona. The sequence continues at coordinate 31,721,438 of JAOSBK010000008.1, read as the reverse complement.
TATCCGATGGACGCACGTGCATATGTCATATGGAAATAAGGTGTTACAAGATATGTGGTAACCAACTAAAGAGTAGATGACTATAGCGTGAGAAAGTGTAGTTTTAGTGTTTAGAAGCTCATGTTGATCTAGTTAAATATAACCATTCTAGTTTGATTGATCCATGAAATAAAAAGTACCATCGGGGGAAGGACTTGTCTAAGCATTAATATATGATTGAACTCTCATTTGATAGATGGCCTTATTATTAATTCTCTTGGCTATTTGGCTAGGTTTAGTTTTGTTTTATATTTCTTAATCAATATTCATAAAAATCAATCTTTTATTTATTTAATTTTGACTAGTTAGTACTTTCAGATTTTTTAATCATAATAATTTTTTAAGGGAAAGACAATAAGTCGATCCATTATTTTTTGTCTACATCGACTACTACTTACGACTCTATTACTTGTTAAGGAAAAGTATGTAGATTAGTAATAGAAAATTTTATAACTTGGATAGAGACTATATTCTACAAAATCACTCTTTTATTTATTTAGTTTTAGCAAGTTGGTAATTTTAGGTCTTCCAATTCACATCGTTTCCTAGAGATAGTAAACTGATATTATTTTCAAAGAGTTTAATTAGAATAAGATGATATTATTTTAAAAGAGTTTAATTAAATTTAATAGTTTAATTAGAGATTATTAAAAATTTAAAGTAATTAAATAACGTTATATTTAAATTTGCACCTTACACCGAATAACTTGTGAATCTAAGTAGGACTAACTGTAATCTTCGTTGTACGCACAAACTTCTCTCCTCTTAAAACAATTTGGAACATGTGCATGCGATCATAGTAATAACCCATTTGCCGTGTTTTTAGTTTTGAACGACATCGTATAAGATTCGCCACAGCTTGTCCTCCCCTGTAATCTACCTAGCAAGCAAAAGACAAATATAAGGGAAAAGATCTTAATTAGTATCAACCCACCTGGCAGCTTAGGCTTAGTCAGTCGTAATCAGTATCACTGTCAATTTGGCACTAGAAAAATCATCGTGGACTAGGTATTCAACGCTTTACAAAGGGTTAAAAACAGAAATACTTCAATATTTCAATTCTTCAATGTGATTCCTGTGATTGTTTGAATTCTCTATTCTCAAGTTTAACAACAGAAATAAGACAGTTAAACATAAAACCATCCGTAGGAGAGGTCCTAACAAAGCCTCCTGACGTCTCCGTTTGCACTATCAATCTTCTTGTTTTTCTCTTCTATCTGACCGACAGAAGACATTGCCGTGTGTTGTTATGCCATAGGCCGCATGAAGAACTGTACCAAGATTAGCTATTTGGTGAAACTCTATTGCTTAGCTAGTCTCCTGCAACATACACCTTCTCTGCATAGTATTTTTTCTCGCTAGCCGTCTTTTTCGCGTTGCGTTTCTACATATCATACAAGAGTTAGCCTTCGATTACTTGGGACGAGCACCATAACTTAAATAGCAGAAGAATGCAAAGTTAAAATTAACGTCATGCTTCAAAAGGGATATGTCAGAACACATGGCTGATTGCCAGAATAAGGAGCTAAAAAATGAAAAGTATCAAACTCGGTTTTTGCCTTAAGATGCCTCATCATCAACCAATTACTAAAAAGTAACATCCGCCATCAACATTCTACTCACTTTAGATCTAAAAATGATTTTAACAGAGGTTTTCTTAACCATCAATGAAATTTCTCAAGTCATCACAAAACTTCAGGGGCACATAGGATGCAATCAAACTTTTTAGCGTTAACTTAGGTTATGGGCATCAACATATGTCCAATTCTTTACATAAGTCAAACAACCTACCTACCATGCATTTAGAAGAATCTAAAATCAAGCCTGTAAGGGAATTGAGAATGAGGATGTACCATGTAGGTCCCATGATTTGCAACTATTCTTTGAGCCACTGAGGAAGTAGTTATACTTTTAGGGCTTTCGAGCATCTTGAAAATCCCCATGTTCTTTGGAACTGAATAGGGGTCAGGACCACTCTGCATAAAACAACATGACATTTGAGTTGCAAATGAGGAAATCAGATGAATGTAGAAGGACATTAAAGTACATTGAAGAATGAAGCTTACTTTCAACCAGGAGTCACTCTCAGCAACTGTTCCACGTACAACTAAGGAGATATTGAAAGTAGTAATCTGAACATGTCAAACAAGGTACTTCTTAGAATTCAGGAAAAAAAGTGGCCATTAACTCATATATCACACATTTGTAATACCAAGCAGACCTAAGCAGAACAAAAATTTGGTAATGCCTGTAAAAACTCCTAAGTATATGCACAAGATATCAAACAGTAATCTGCTCCTGGAAACAGAAAGAATACGAACAAGAAGAACAAACATACAAGAAAACCTGCTGATGACTGCATTTCATCAGCAAAGGCTTAATGATTCAAGAATTTTAAGTTCAAAAATTGGAAAAACACCCTTGTCCATGCCAAAATTCACTTGAGAATCCTTCTTTGCTGCTTCGAAGCACCTTTTACAATTACTTATATTATGTAGTAGTTTTTCTTTATGCAGCCAACAAATTTTCAAAGTACCAGCATTTGTTTCCAACAGATGGGTCATGGATGTTTATGAATATTGTGCAACAGCTTTTACAATCATAGACATAAAATGTAGAGATGCTATAATACGATCTAAGAAAAACCACAAGTAGTATCCAATGCTAAATCACAGCTGAGTATGTGTATGTGTGTGTGTAGGCATGCGAATCCATCACTGTTGGAACATTGTTTTAGTTTAATTATACATACTAGTAGAATATTTTGTTGGCACACAGATGCAACATTTATAACCAAAAAAATTGCATATCCAACAAGGCATTGACACTCAAATGTAGCTCCAAGCATGGGGTCACATCCTAAGCAGTCAAAAGAAACTTCAGATTATGAAAGAAAACTGTTTAAGAAAAACTGTCACGTTCCAACTATTATATCTGACAACAGTTATAAATACTAAAATGAAGAAACATACCATGTCTTTAGTAACTTCCCATGGTGCACCAATGATCACTTCATCTACGTAGCGACAGGCCAGAACACTAAGACTACGTTCATGAAGATGCATGATAGGGTGGTGTTTCCCTCTGTGTTCCCTGCATACAATGGCGGCTCCTTAATATATTTCATTAACATTTCAGTTTATCAGAAATGTTAACAGGATGAATGATTTAGCTGAAGCATTCAGATTGTGAGCGGTGCAAATGTAAGCCACATGAAGTATGACAGTAGTAGAAGCAAACCTCACAATCTGATCAGTGTGAATCCCCACAAGAAGAAAATCACCAAGCTGTCTTGCACACCTAAGAATCTGAAAATAAGAACAAAAACAGGCACGAGGCAATAAGAATGATAAGCAAATTTCATACATAAATTTCCAAGAGATAACATTACATAACTCCTCCACGATAAATCACAAAAAGGAGTTTTTAATAGAAAAAAATAAAAATAAAATAAAAGCTAGATAGGAGAACAAAATCACAAAAGAAAGGGAGGAATGATGAATGACATAATCGTCACAGTATTATTAATAAATGAAGTCTTCTTCGGCCTCTAATAGAAAGAATGAAATAAAAAATAAAAGCTAGATAGGAGAACAAATTCATAAAAGAATTGGGGGAATGATGACTATGACATAATATTCATAGTCTTATCAATACGTGAAATCTTCTTCAGCCTCTATGTATAATCATAACCAATAAAGCATCAAATACAGAACAATTTTGTTCTCGATAAGAAGATACAAATTCCAGAGAACTCTCATGCAACCATGATGAAGTAGCAAATGACAATTGATTTCTCCCGCTTACCAAAGAAGCCAGTAAGAATTTTTATAAAAAGTTGACTCTTCCCTTTGAACAATAGGCTGATATAAATGAAGAATTGGCATGATTTATATCATATGACAAGCAGGTTTCTTCACAATTTGCAGATCTTCAAAGCATAAATTTCAAACTAAATAACCCTAATCTTGGGGCTCTTCATAATGCAGGGCATCGAAAAGCCTTGTTTTAAAAAATCATCTCATCAAATCTTTCCCATCTATAAGCAAAGAAAAAGCAAGAAACTAATTCTCTAAGTGAGATATTACACAGACAGCATTATGCAAAATAAGGTACCGTATCCTATTGGAATCGTATGAGATACAAAACATCTAATCCAACCTTCTATTTGACTCAAACGTGTTCTAAAAGGAAAAAAGTTGAGGCATTTTGAATTGTTTGTTCACACAAACAAAGCCAAGGAAAACCTCTGAAATTTTTCAATATTTTGACCTTGGACAAAATAGTTTGAGAAAAGATCTTGTGTCACATCGAAGCTTGCGCCAATCCCTTTCCTAAACTCTTGTTACTGGGTTAGCCATAGACTTAAACATTTTTTATTCTCATAAAGAAAAGTGCTGCAGAGCTAAAGATTTCCTATATAATTCACGCTGTGGAAGATTACTGTAAATGCTGCTCATCTACTGTAAACGCTGAGTCTACTGGATTAAAAAAGGCCTTGAACCATTCCTATTCTAAAATATAGAATAAATTGAAGCCCAACCTCACAAAAGTATTCGTTAACATATTGTTCTGAATGTTCTACAACCTTTTACTCAGCTCCGCAAGAATTAAACCAATAGAAATGAAATAATCAAGTTTGACAATAAGTCAGAACCAGTATCCTGTCCTGGAAAAATGACTTTTTTCTTGTGCAGTTTGACAGTGCAATTAGATAAAACTTGAGAAATGGGCTTATTCAGAAGTTTGAAAATTAGACTAACAATCCATGTAGAAGTGATATTAGCAGGTAACCAAGTTCATAAGATATTCTAGAAGTAAATAAAAGTCAGGCATCCTATCAGATACCAAATTAAAACTAAGAATTGATTATATAAATATAGAGAAATCCTCCACAGCAAAAAGTTGAAGATATCAAATAGCAAACTATACCTCCACATGTCCAGCATGGAAAAGATCAAATGCTCCATCAATGTACACAACTCGTGCATTAGGCCCCGGTCCCTGGAATTAAACGAAATAAGAATTGTCATTTGAGTACTAAGCTTCAAATTATGCCAATGCAAGATTAGGCCTCCCTCCTTCAATAAATCAAAAGTATGCAATCAGCACCACTAAACACGAGCGAGATGGGAATGGAAATTTCCCATAGATCAGTCTATAGTCCCTAAGTTCTTTCCTTTCCAGTCTGTTTGCTACTTTGTTACTAGTACTAGATCCTAATCACAGAACTTTAGTAGATTTTGACCACTTCAGCTACGCCTCCCAAAACAAACGCATGCAAACCTATAAAGAAGACTCAATCCTTCTGTTCGCTGAAATTGGTGAATGAACATGGAATCAAATTCTTTTCCATAAAAATCTTTTAGCTACTTTGTGAGTATATGAGTCTAATCATAGAGCTTTAATGGATTCTGAAAATCTAACCAATCCCTTTTCTGTTTTCTTATAACTTCCAAGATGTATCGGGTACTAAGCCAATTGTCCATAATGAGTCACCGCTACTTTCAAAATTTGATACGATCATCTTCACATGTAACAAAAAATAGATTCATGTACCAGTAATTCTCCAACCCAATCCTGGCTAATTGGTTAACCATGATGATAGCTAAGCCCCACCATCGTTCAACAAAATCATAAAATCCAAGGAAGTTACAGAACAGATCTCCTTATACCCATTAGCTTTGTTCATGTTCACGACACCAGTACTTCTCATTTTTTTGGTTATTGCAGAAAGTACATCAAATTCTAAGTCTATGAAAAGTGCAATGCTTACAAACCGATCCTTCTGAAAATGAAATGCAACAAACTGATACCTTGCCATTTGAGAACTGCACAATTCGACGTGATGTTGGTAGAAAGCGAGATATATAGCCAATACTTGGGTGACTTTCTTCATGAGCATCTCTTGGTGAACTCTCTTCAATAACGTTTCCATCCTTACAGGAAGCAAGTATCCTCCCTGCATTGCAATTTGGGAGGACGAATAAATATTAGTCAAGTCAGAATCGTGGAGGATGATCAATTTGTCTCAACTCTGAGGCGAGCTTGACACACACACACACACTCACAGAGAGAGAGAGATAAGGAGAGAGAAGTTCTACATCAAACACGTCAAATTTTTATCTTTCATCCGCATAAGCCAAGATAGAAAGCTTTCCGAGCTCCTAATTTCATTTTTCTTGCAACAATAAAAAAAAATCAACGAAAATGAGTGTACCAAGAATATCTGTGCTGGAGACCCCTTCCGTCCGCTTAATCTGCTTGTAACGACCAACTTTCTTAGCCAGTGCATAAGCATCAGTTCCATCCGGAAGCAGGCAAGGATCATCTCCATGTATTATATAGTCAATCTTGTGCTCATTGAAGAGACTTCTCATGAATTGCTCCGTAATCGCATAGGGGGCATCAGCTATAACTTCATCCACCCACTTTAATCCACTCACAAGAGCCAGCCTAAAAACAAATCAGGAATTAGATCCAGGTGATCTCAATTCTATTCAGATAATCTAAACAATGTGTTACCAATTTTAGCAAATGCTAAGAAAAGGGTCGCAACGCCCGACACAAAGAAGAAGTCTTTAACATTAAAAACAACTCAGAAGCAACCACGAGCGAATGAAGAACATTTAGGAATACCTCTCCTCCATGGGCAAGACAGGAGGACCCTTATTAGCAATGATCTCCTCATCGCTGACAACACCCACAACCAACTCGTCACCCAAAGCCTTGGCTTGCCGTAAGGCGTTAGCGTGGCCATAATGCATGAGATCAAAGCAACCATCCATGTAAACTCGTACGCGCTTCTTTTTCTCCAATTTCTTTTTATGAAAAAGACCCAGATCGGACCACATGTAAGGCAACGAAGACAGCCCAATTCCGCCGAAATAGGTAGTGGAGAGGCCAAGCAATGCGGCCGTTAACATAAGACCGCCGAACAGATGTGGGTAGTAATAAACCCCATCCCATATCCAGTTGCTGCTCTCGTAATCCATAGTTTGTCAACCCACAAATCTCTCCTTTGCTCTTTCAAGCAAGAGCAGAGCAGAGCAGAGCAAAAGCACCCACGAACCTGCAGTTTCACGTCGATGAATCAAGAGCAATATCAAGAGGGACAATCAAAATTGTGGTTTAGGAATTAGGATGAGGAAATAAAAGGACGTGAAAGAGAAAAGATTGAGAAAGCAGAGTTAAAGCATAGGATTTGATGATTGGGAGATGTGAGTGACAGAGATTTGGAAAGCGTAGGGAGTAGGGAGGGAGGAGGAGCAAAGGAAGAAAATATCTTGTTATTTTGATGTCCGAATTTTGTTGCTCCAAATTCTCTCTGCCCTGTTGTGTCTGTGTCCGTCCGCTATTTGATGTTTGCTAAGAACGAGGAGGCTACTTCGCCCTCTCCTCTCGTCCTCCTCGCTCCTTAGATTTGGCTTTTCTTTTCCTTAATTCTGAAGCAAACCGAAGAAAATTAGAAATACAAATTTTTTATTATTATTATTATTATATTTTAATGGTCGTTTTGCTTACGTAAGCGTGTGCGTGCCTGCCGTGAAGTTCCTGATTCCTGTATTCCTATATTTCTCGGGAGCTCAGGCATACAACTAATTTTATTTACTTGATCGTCACTGATTTTCCTTCAAATGTTCTTTTAAAGTCTTTCTTTTTATGATTAATTTTGATATTGTTCCTATAAAATTTTTAAGGCTTTTGTATATTACTAATTAATTTTCACAAAATCACATAAGCCCCCACCTGATTTCTTATAAATGTCAAGTTTATGTTTTATATAGCTTGAGCCAATACCAAGGCCGACAAAAATTGGGCAAGGGCAGATTGGGTATCCGCTCAAGGCTTATCCTTATAAACAGTAAAATATGACTTATTTTTATTTTTATAAAAAATAAAATATAACTCATTTTTACTCTCTAATAAATAAAATAAAGTAAAATAAAACTAATTTTTTTCTTTATAAAAAATATCAAAAGATATATATTTTGCTTCTTTATATTTTTTATAAGAGCCCAAAAATAGGAATCGTTTTTACCTTACTTAGGGCCTATAAAATACTGCGAACAGTCTGGCAAATATTGACTAAGTAAAGATTTTATATATTGTGTAATTATTTAGAAAATATCTCTTGTGTTGTAAATAAGAAAAAGAAAAAATAGTTGGCAAATCTTAAGGGCGATTACCTTAAGCCTTTGTAAACTTGGGGGAGAGTTAATAAAAAAATGTAGTCAAAGAGCTAACGTATATTTTAAGAAATTTTTAAAAAATTCTATTTTTAAAAATTAAAAAATCCTAGCTTTTAATTTTTTAGAAAAAATTCTTTTCTTATATTTCAATTAAAATAATAAAATACATGTGTATAACAATGTATTATATGTGACTGATCAAATATCAATAATATAGTAATTCAACCCAATTCTTAAATTCAATATAAATCACTTAAATTTGATATTAAATAATAATTTAAGATAATTATAAAAAGTTATTAGTTTATATCAGGTTTAATTGATTCTATTTGAGTTTAAGAACTGAGCTGGATCGTTAAATAAGTAGCATTTTGTTAACAATTATATAATATTTATATCAAGTATGTTTCATCATTATTTTTCAACTGAAATCTAATAGAAGAAATTTTTTTAGAAAATTAAAAACTAAAAGGAGTTTTTTTCAAGAATTTTAAAGATTAAGTTGATTTTTTAAAAGTATTTTAAACTACAAGGGATGTCCATGTCTTTTATCCTTAATAAAATTTAATGAAATTAATCTTAAATAATCAAGTAAATATCTAAAATTGATAGGAACAACAATATAAAAATTAAACATGAAGATAAATTCTTGAACAAGAAAATATATCTTTATTAAAAATAGATAGGTAACATTACTTATAAAATCTATAAGAATGTATTATTAATCACATAAGTATTTATATAGAAATACAATACTATAGTTAAAAAAATGTTTGAATTAATATGTTAACAAGCTTCTTATTTGAATTTTATATCTTCTTTTCAAGTCATAAGTGTGTGTCTCTTTTGTCCTTCCAATGCAGTTAGTTTTTCAATCACTATATTAATTATATATATATATATATTTCATATTCTGATCAAATGTTCTTTCCACATTTAGTCCACTAAAGAGTTTCACTTTTGTGATGTATCAATTTAATCCAAAAATCAAATTATGTAGGATCCATCATAAGTGTCCAAATCAAAATGTCTTAACATCCCTTGCTCATATGATTGAAAAATAATATGTATGATAATAAGAGATCTAATATTATATATCTATTAGAAATAGACAATCTCTAAACTAAAAACAAATATTTGAGTAAACTCAACATCCAAAACTAGATTATTTATTGCATCAGTTATTACCTCAATCTTATGATATTAACACTTTTGTATTCCTATTGCTTTCTACAAAGAATATTGGCCCTTTTTTAATACATCTAAATGCAAACTTAGATATAGATTGATCTTTTAAAATTTTCAATCCTTCAAATTAAATTAATTTGCTCTTCTTCAATGTCCAATGATATTAAAATATTTATGATTTTTTATAAAATATTTATAACGAACATTAATTCAAATTTTTGAACTAAAAACTAAATAGAAAGGGTATTTACTTCAACACTCAAATAGCTTAAAGGATCTTCAAAAAATATAAGTTAAGATTATAACTTATATTATCTTTATTGGTTAGCTACACACATAAGATAAGATTAATGTGTTATAGTATTGATGTAACTAAAAATCTTATTAGACTAAGAATTATATTAAGGATAAAAGGCGTATAAAGAAAAGAAAGGTGTTAAAATTATCTTGACAATGACACTTTAATGTTTAAGTTATCAAAGGAAAAGAGTTGCTTAATTAAGCGTGGAGAATGATAAAAAAAGGAGCAAATGAATGTTACCTAAATGATTAATATCTTTTTGTAGTGAATTTCTAAAGAGGATGATATTTAATATAACTCTAACTCTGTAGCATTTAAATCTCAATACAATCTATGTGATCAACTAGATAAACCTAAAGAGATCACATTTGTATCCATTAAGACCTATATGGTCTTTACTAGATTGAGACTCTTTCAATGGGTGTTCTCCTTGTAAGGTTTATCCTTACTAGGTTTATCCAACTCTAGGTTGACCATTGGCTCTTTAAATAGATGTTTTATATGCATATATTGAACATGTATGTGTTGAGTTTGCAATATGTTAAACCTAAGTATGCTGAGTGTGCATATGTTAGCATGTGTTTGCTGACCTCTATAGACTGAACTAACATATTTTGTATATGTATATATTAAGTTTGTAAATGTTAATTTTTCACATATTAAGCATGCACATGCTAAGTTTATATATGTTGTACCTGAATTTGCTAAGTCTACATATATAGATCTTGCATATGCTAAGACTATATGTGTTGAGCCTACATATGTTTAGAATGTACTTATTAAGACTATATATGTTAAGTCTACATATAGGGGCCTGTATTTGTTAAGCTTGCATATGTTGAGCCTATATATACTGAACCTACATACTTTGATTATTAAGCTTGCACATATTGAGATCACATATGCTTAGTATGTATATGCTAAGATTTAGTATTTTGGGCCTATCAACTTAAAGATTTTCTATAAGTTGAATGTTCTCTTATATTATCCAACTTGTCGATTATGAAAATGAAGCCTTCCTTTGAGGAGTTTCAATACTTTTAAAACCATTAGAGGTGAATATTTGGTATGTATGAGTTATCAACTCTCTCTTTTATCATAGCATATATCTTATCTCATAATATTATAAAAATGATATGATGCAAACAGAAAGGATGAAACCTTGAGACGTAAAATGCTTTATTCTTAATCAAGCATTTAAAGAAGCTAAATTAGATTTAAAGATAAGACATTGACAGGATAGTTACATGGAAGTACAAACTAAAGATACAAAATTATCTTGACCTGTCATTATGAAGAACTAGAACCAAGATTATAGATTGTTGAACACCACAAGTAAATAACTTGACAAGTTCAAAAAATTTGAAAAAAATAAAGAGAAAATTTTCACAATTATATTATTGATCCAAGATCCATTCTAACTTAAGAAAATAAGCCTTTAAATACTAAAACAAAAAACTAAGAAAAACGTAAAGGATTTTGATCAAATTCTTAAAAAAATATACGATTTTGATTGGCCACAGTCTAGGTCACAACTTTGGCTAAACCATATTGCCTAAGATAATTTTAATACCATTGGCACAGTTTGGTACACACATTTATTCCCTTAGTTCTAACTTTAATCTCCTTTCATCTATTGGACCCCGTTTTCGAAGTCCAACTCTTGCGGGAAAAATCATAAGACTTGAGCTATTTCCAATTAAATCACCTTAACCATTATCGGCTCAACTTTATACTCTGTTACCAAAACTGTTGAGTCTCGATTTTTTGGAGCGCAACTCTTGAAACTTATGTAAAACCGTGAGCGTCTTACTGTCGAAAAACCCTTCATTTGGAAAGAAAAATCCTTCAGAAGCAATCAACGGCTTCGCCGCGACGAACTCCTTGTTCACCGCGGCGAACACATGCTAGAAAATCCCCTGAACCTTTCGAAAATTTTGAACTATTTAACTTTCGCCGCAGCGAACTCACCACGCCCATGAAAATAAAAAGGTTCAGGTACATTACACCGCGGCAAGAAGTTTAACTTCACCGCGGCGAAGATCGCCAAAAAATCACACCAAAATGCCTTCCATAATGAAACCTTTCGGGGAGGGTTCACTCATGAACCTTCCCTAGGTGTCTCCATCTATCCTACCTTACTCTCATAAAATTTTTCCCAAATTCACTTCCTTTAATGCAACATCATTTCATGACAATTCAAATATCAACATTATTTCATCATACTCTCTAATCTCTACTCATTTAGTTCCTTGCTTAACACAATTTCTCATCCTTCCTAATTTCCTATCTTTCTTTTTCCAAAACACATCTTACTTATACGTAACCACAATTCCTGTTCAAAAAATTCATCATCTCAAAAGAATTACTTTCTCAAGTATATCAAATTTTCGACTCAACATAATCCATACATAATTCATAATTCATTAACATCAAAGAATAGAGTTTTTCAAGCTCTAATGACATCCCAAGCCATAATACATCAATATCTCATAATCCCAAAATACATACGATACTTGAACTAATAATACTTTAAATGCAACTAAAAGCCTTATTGTTACAAAATCTAGCTTAAAATACAAAAACATGCAGCTTGGAGCGGTGCCTTGACCCTCTTCACTCGATCTCATGTTCTTTACCTGAAGTTGGGATGGAAGGGGAGGGGGGGTGAGCTTAAAAGCTCGTGGGTAACAAGTTTATAATTGAGAAACAAGCAAAAAACCCTTTTATAAAACTCATTTTCATTGAACCTTTTCATAACATAGTAATTTCGCATTTAAAAATCATAAAACACTTATTTCATGAAATTCTCAATTTGTCAAAAATTCACAATAGTAC
>JAOSBK010000008.1:31599155-31609253 GCA_027568895.1 Erythroxylum shatona | reverse complement strand
TGGCATTTTCAAACCTAAACTATACCACACTTCTCTCTCACACACACATATTACAGAACCACATTGTTTTGCCCTTGCTCTACAAGATCCTCTTTGGAAGGCTGCTATGGATGCTAAAATGCATGCTCTACACAAAAATCAAACCTGGACTCTTGTTCCTTATCATCCTAGCATGAATGTTTTGGGAACTAAATGGGTGTTTCGTGTGAAATACCACTCAGATGGCTCCTTTGACAAGGCAAAGGCTCGATTAGTGGCAAAAGGGTTCAATCAAAACCCAGGTGTCGATTTCACTGAGACCTTCAGTCCAGTTGTAAAATCCTCCACCATTAAAGTTATCCTATCTCTAGCTGTCTCATTTCAGTGGGACATTCAACAGATTGACATCAACAATGCGTTTCTCAATGGGGTCTTACAGGATGAAGTCTACATTCATCAGCCACAAGGGTATGAAAATTCTTCCTATCCTACTCATGTGTGTCATTTGTCTAAAGCCCTATATGGGCTTAAGCAGGCTCCCTGAGCTTGGTTTTTCACTCTCCAACAGACTCTTCAAAAATGGGGATTTAACCCCTCCAAATGTGATACCTCCTTATTCTATCTTCATCAAAACCAATGCCAACTATACATTTTGATCTATGTTGATGACATACTGATTACTGGTAATAATAAAGAGGAAATACAACATGTGATTCATCGTTTACACAAACATTTTGCTCTCAAGTCTCTTGGTTCTCTACATTATTTTCTTGGTTTCGAAGTTCATCGGACTTCTACAGGTCTGTATCTCTCTCAATACAAATACATTTATGATCTTCTACAACGGGCAAATATGCTTACCTATAAGCCATGTCCCACTCCTGTCTCTTCTGGCCAGAAGCTTTCTGCCTTTGATGGTGCTCCAATTGCGAATCCTTCTGATTATCGCAGCTTAGTTGGTGGTCTTCAGTACTTGTGTCACAGCCGTCCTGATATCTGCTTTATCGTCAACAAATTGAGTCAATTTTTGACGAATCCCCTTCAACCGCACTGGGTTTCCTTAAAACGAGTTCTTCGATACTTACGTGGTACTGCTGAAAATCAACTTCTTTTTTGTTCTTCCTCATTTCCCTTGCAGATCCATGCTTTTTCTGACTCCGACTGGGCTGGCTCTGTTGACGATCGCAAATCCACCACTGACGGCTGTGTTTTTCTGGGTAGCAATCTCATCCATTGGAGCTCCAAAAAGCAATCAGTTGTGGCTCGCTCCAATACTGAGGTAGAATATCGGGCCCTTTCAACTCTATCGAATGAAGTTATCTGGCTTTTATCCACTCTCTCCGAATTAGGGTTTTCACCCTCTCATGGCCCCATCCTCTGGTGCGACAACAATGGTGCTCGCGCCTTGTCTCAGAATGCTGTGTTCCATGCCCGAACGAAGCACATTGAAATTTATGTGCATTTCATTCGTGATCGAGTCGCCGATGGAACCCTAGAAATACACTATGTTAGTTTAGAGGACCAACTTGCTGATCTCTTTACAAAACCTATGACTATCGAACACCACTTCATGTTATGTGACAAACTCAATCTTCGTGCCCCACGACACTTGCGTTTGAGGGGGCATGTAAAGGAGTATTCCACAGACCACATTTCGTCAGCCCACAAAGACACAGGCCCATTAGCTAAAGACAAATGATCATTCTAGAAGGAAAATCATTTCTGTATATTCCATCTGTTTGTAACCGTAAAGATTGTACAGCTGTAGTATTGTTAGAACAACAAGTATATATATTCTCTCTTCCTACTATGGAATAAGACAACAAAGCAGAAAATCATTTTCCTATACAATACTTTTATCTTTCATGATGAAGTAGAGGAATTATTGGAGGAGACGGAAAGTAACATATCTTTAGATGATGGATAGAAGTAGATAGCACACAACTCTCTAAAAGCAAAAGGGACCCATAGTTATCGACTCAATAACGGAAATGCAAGCCAAAATTGACAGCTTAACCTGACAACTTAATAACATGAAAGCCTCCTCTTCAGCTCCTGTGAACTGTATGGACAAGACAGCCATGATACCATCAACTGCTTTTTGATGCAAATAATAAATCAGGGCAACTTAATTACGTAGGAGCACAGTTTGGTCAAGGAGGGGGGAACAATCCTTACTCAAACACGTATAATCTAGGGTGGAAGAACTACCCAAACTATTCTTGTTTAAACAATACAGGAGTTCAATTCTAACCTCAAGGGCCACCTGGATTTCATCAAGAGCAAACAAACTCCACGACTAAGTTAGACAAAATCTTGGACAAGATCGGAAGCATGGATGAAGCTCATAAGAGGTTGGAAGAAAGTTTTGAACAAGTAATAAAGAATCATGCATCTTCCATTCACAACTTAAAAGTCCAAATGAACCAATTGGCCAATGCATTGTTTACCTGAAGTGCGGGGAGCCTTCCAAGTAATACTAAAACAAATATGAAGGAAAGGATAATGGCGATCACCCAGGCCACTAAAGACAAGCTTAATCAAGTTGAAGAAGTAAAGGAAGAAGAAAAGAAAAGGGCTAGCAAAAGCTCCCTGCAGAGTAAATATAACCTGACAAAAATCAAGCAGTATTGTCCTGCAATTCCATACCCCATTCTAGTGCAAAGAAAGCCAAAAGAAGCACAAATGAATAAGGTTCTTGATATAATAGAGCAACTAAAAACACAACTTGCCCTTATAGAATCCATAAAAGAGAAGTTAATAAATAGAGAGGAACAAAAGAAATTAGGACATGAAGTTTTAAGCAAAGAGAACTCCAACAAAATGTCAGCACTACCACAGAAGCAAAATGATTCAGGGGATTTTTATATTCCCTGTACTATTGGTAGTGTCAAAGTGGATAAGGCTTTTACGGACTTAGAAGTTGGCATAAGTATGATGCCTGACAATTTATGCAAAAAGATGGAGTTAGGTGAATTAACACAATGAAGATGTGTGTGCAAATGGTTGATAAATCAATCCACCATCCTAGGGGCGTAGACAAGGACATTCTTGTTAATGTTGACAAAATCACCTTTCCTATGGACTTCATCATCTTAGAGATAGAGAAAGATTTGGAGACATCCCTTATCTTCGGACGACCATTTTTAGCTATTGCCTAGTCTTTTATAGATATTGATGAAGGCGAGTTAACTCTAAGAGTGAGGGATAAGAGGGTTTCATTTAAAGTATCTGATGGTATAAGAAATTCTTTCAAATCTGTGGATGCTATCAAGAGAAACGAGTCTTGTGAAAATTTTGAATACAGTTATACTCATAATTAAGGACCCACCACAAAACCCACAAATTTGAAAGAAGAAGATGAGGAAGAAAGGTGGTAGTAAGCACAGTTTGGTAGCTCACTTATAAGTTATGAAACCTATAGGGGTGCTATAAGTACATGATTTGTTTGTACCACCGTCAGCAAAAAAAGTACGTTGAGCTAGTGATGGTAAATGAAGTGCTGCAAGGAAGGCAACTCATGATTTTTTTTGAAAAATAAAATAAAATATATTAACTTATAGCAAAAGCTAATACACTATCCTAAACAAGGATCGTACAATTACAGACAAAAGAGGTTATACTAATCATTATGTACAAAAAAATACAAAATATGCATCAAATTAACCATATTGCTCTAAAATCTTGGCTAATTGTGCATTGCTTTTCATTGGCTAACATAATAATCATGTTGACAATTTGCTTGACAAGTTCATACTTATGCTACTCTTCATTCTTATAGAATCTCCTATTCCTTTCTCTCCAAATGTAATAGATTACCATCTAAAATGAAGTCTTGATGAGGATCCTATTCCTCTTACGTGTTTTGGTGCATCTAATGATAATATTCAGTGTCTTATGCCATACAAAATTGATGGTTGAAGTTGTATCATAATTAAAAATTCCCATGATTTTAACTTTTGTTGTTTTATCTTTCGCTTTAGATTAGGATTTCAATTCTAGTTTTGCATGTTTTTTGTTACAAGTTAATATCTTGGAAAATTGAGCTGGGTTTTTTTTTTGTCTCTCCTTTTTTTACAGTGGATTGGAAGGGTATGGAAGGCAAAACTCTAAGGTGATGATGCAAATATAAGGTAGGGAAGGAACTTGGGAGTGACATAAGAAAATGAATCATAAACAGGAAAGGAGTGTTAAATTCCTAGTGTCACGATTGTGACTCATTTTTGAAGTCTAAACCTTCTGCCACAATCGTGACCCTATTCTAAACCTTCTGTCACGATCGGGACATCTTAGAATAGTCCTAGATGAAATTAGGAGTTTAGGAAAAGTTGTTGGGATTAAAAAGAAAATAATATTAGAACAAATCAAGAAGATCAATTAAAATTCATCTAGGACTTTTAAAAAAAGCCATGAGAACTCTATATCTTTCTTTGTTCTTTATTCTTGATTCTTTTGTTAATTTTACTATAAACTAGTTGGGATAAGTTATAACTAGATATGATGAGCTTTAGAATTTATAGTTTGAAATGATTTCTTTATTTTTATGAAAAATTATAGTTCGTTGAGATTCATTAAAGTTTTTATATTATATTGAATTACGGTAATGAAGATAAAAGATTCAACATATTCATATATAGGATTGAAGTAGCGTAGAAGGTATTCTATATAAATAATGGTGGTTTCATGAATCCTAGCTATTAGGATCCACAATCTTTCCGAGTTAGGGCGTAACCTATAAAGGAAGTCTATATATCATTTTAATGCATTCTTAAAAAAATTTATGGTAAAAGATTTAACATATTCATATATAGAATTGAAGTAGAAGGTACTCTATATAACATAAGTCATAATGTGAATAATGGTGGTTTTATGAATCCTAGCTATTGGGATCCACAATCTTTCTGAGTTAGGGTGTAACCTCTTTAAAAAAAATTAGTGAAGGAACTTTCGGTTAAAAATACCTAAGAATAGGCATTGTATATGTCTTGATGGTGAGTATATAGTTACAACTTTAAGATTCTTATCGGTCCAAGAAACTAGAATTAACCATTATATTGGAATACATTCAAGCATAATAATGTTTGGAAGGTTTATTATTTAAATCTAGTTATTGAATTGGTTGTTTATTGTTATTGTTGATTTGTTTTAGTTTTCGAAATTCCTATTTCAGTTTGTTTCATCGTACATTTCAATCAGTCATTCACTTATTTAGATTAGATAATTGAAGAATAGTCACTATTAGTAGTCAAAGAGTTTGTGGGATTAACATTAGACTCACCTAGACTATACCATAAAAAAATGATAAGAATACTTACCTGTGTGATTTCTTTAATATTGTTCGATATATTTCATTTTATTTATTCATAATTTGTATTATAGTTCAAAGTTTTTCTTTTTTTTCAGTAGTAACTACTAGTCTTGAATTCCGCTTACATATTTACATATTCAATATTTATTTCTATTGTCTATTTTCTTAACTTGTCTTTCAATGTTAATATTTTATATTTTATACAAAAATTTATAAATATAAGTTTTTTTTGAAAGAAATCTCTTAAATATGATTACCAACCAATGACTAGAGTATTCTTTGAAAACTATTTATGTTTATTCTTATAACGGTGTTTTTCGTAAGATTTAAAACTTAATTTTCTAAACATTTTAATTTTTTTATCTCTATTTAAACATGTATAATTTTTATGATGCCTATAAGTCCAGCATTGAATATCTTGAATAAGCTAAGGGAAAAAAACAAGAAAAGAGAGATTTTTTTTTTAATGAGATAATCTCAATTTTATTCTTGAGTTCAAGTGTTTCAGTTGTTATAATTTTAATTCATAACAGAAGAGTTTACTTGATCAGAGGAACAGGCAGGAGACAATTATCAGGATATATACCAACTCCGTGAAAGAAAATGAAGACAACATAAAAAATCAGGTTTAGAAATTTGCAGCCATCTGACACGGTTCTGCTTAATCGTTAATTATGGGATTTACTTTCGAGCTTCTGTAATGTGTCAGCAATTTCCATCATGGATGGCCGGTATTCAGGCTGCACCTGAAGACATCTAAAAGCAAGGACAGCCATCGCAAAAGCTTGTTTCGGAGCATACTTTCCGTCCAATCTTTGGTCCATTATTCTGCGCAGCTTATGCTTATCTGACAAGGATGATCTTGTCCAGTGGACAAGGCTACGTTGCCCCGGTGGACGTCTTTTATCAATAGCCCTTAATCCTGTTAACATCTCCACCAACACCACTCCGTAACTGTATACATCGCTCTTGACATACAGGTTTCCTAAGGAACATTTGTTCATAACCGTAAGGGACGTTTCGAAGCATCTATTTGCACTTCATCCATATCTAAATGATGTCAAATATTACCTCCGGTAGTATATTCTGGAGCAGCATAGCCAACTGTTCCCACAACATGTCCTGTTACATGTGATCTGCCATCTGAGGGTCCCCATTTTGCCAAGCCGAAGTCCGATATCTTTGGATTGTAAGACTTCAAAGTTTGAAGAAATAATATATGTTAGAGATGATCGTAAATGTGTGAACTATGTGCAGTGCTTTTGATGGTTTCATTTCATCTTCTAAAAGAAAATGATACTACAGCTTTAGTTACCTCATCAAGGAGAACATTTGAGGACTTGAAATCCCTAAAAATTATTGGCTTCTCCATAGAACTGTGCAAATATGACAAACCTCGTGCCATTCCAATTGCAATCTTAAATCTTACTTCCCAAGGAAGCGACTGACCCGAGCGTCCTCCACCAGCAGAAATGATGGCAAATTATTGATATGGCTGTCTTAAAACAACAAATTTAATATCATCTAGTATTAAGGCCTACTTACTTCCAAACAAATGATAATTTAAGCTTCCTTTGGGCATGAATTCATAAACGATGAGTAGCTCTTCATTTTCTTTGCAGTAACCCAAAATCCTTGCAATGTTCGCATGAGAAAGCCTCCTCAAGAAACCTATCTCTGTCTGCACTGAAGATTATGGTGAAGTGGTTTATGGTTTATGCGAAAGCTATAACAATTACCACAGGTAAGATATGTTCACCCTCACCCTCCATTGTCGATATCCTTGTTTGCTGCTTGAATCCAATTTTTTTACGGCAATTGCCCGCCTCCTCGTGTGTTGAGACGTAACCCTCTCGTTTAGCCAACCCTTGTAGACACTCCCAAAACCTCCTCTTCCAAGCACCATGTTTCTTTTAAAATTAGAAGTTGCAGCCTCGAGCTCTGCGTAGCTGAAAGCTTTCAACTTGGAGTCGATTTCCCAATCTGGAAGAGCCTCGTCACCAGCCGTCGCAGCTGCGAATTCGTTGTCATCAACGACGTTCCAAACTGCAGCAATGACTCCACTAGCTTGTGACATCCATGTCGTCAAATTGGTGGTCGCCATGGAGAACCAGCTATGACGGGACACATTGGTGCCCAGAAAACTTGAATCCCCTGCAAAGAAAGTTATTTGTTTCAACTGACTGAAAGACTTGGGCTAAGGATTGATCCTGAGATTTTTTCTAAGGAAGCTTCTCTAATCCATCGCATTATTCTTGCTTTGATGGTTAAATATCCTGTTGTTTCTCTTCCTGAAGTTTGCTTCATTCTAAATCTTGTTCATGAATTCAATGGTCCAAACAAGTGTCTCATGCTAAGAAGTGGTTGACGACTGGATATTACCATATCCGCAAGTTGTTTATATGAGATCACCTGAACCTAATGAACTCGCTCTCTTCCATCTACAGCCTAAACTGAATTCAAGTCAAGACCCATTACACGATCCCAGCGTCAGTTTTTGTTCCAGTATTCCCACAGAAGGTTCGAACTACTGTACGATCATTATATTGAGCCAACTACACTTGTTGGATATACCTGGAGAATCGGTGATCGTACGGTTGAGGAGTAAATGAAAGCAAGTGTACGTGTGCATGATAATTGAAAGTTAGAGAAACAAAGAATTGAATGTACCGTCACTGAGATGTCCGACAGGGCTAAGGGCCGTGTCAGAGTCAGGGATAGGACTGGGTGGCGGAGGTTGACCGCGTGGTCGTACTGAGGATGAAATCGGAGCTGGATCTGATGATGAACCTGGTGGTTTGGGTTTTGCTGTGTTTGACTTCCAGGAGGCGCAAGCGCAACTCCAGCGACAACCCATAATCTAAAAATGTTTCTTCTTCTGGGAAATTATTGTTCCTAAATATAAACGGAAATGGGTGAGAAGAGACGATGAATGTTATTGATTATGACTTCTTTGCAGCTTATACAGGCCTACGAAAGCAACCTCCTTACACGCATTCACTACAGTGCAATCCTCTTCTTCAACATTTCCTTGACAAACTTAACCATCGCATTTTACGTACGATTAAAGACAAGTTCGTCCCACAAAAAGAAAAAGACAAATGGGCGATGAAGGCTGCTCTAAAGCGTCTCCAGAATAACTAAAATAGACCTGGCAAAGATGCCTGTCTCCACGTCAATGGCGTTCGCTGTATATTATTAATCTTTATTAGGAGAACAAAATACATTAACAGAAAGTCAACGTTAAAACCCTGAGTTCCCATACAGCTGGGCTGGTGCCAGATACCAACGTAACTACTGCTCGTAGACTGACTATGATATATTTTATATGTTAAGCAGGTTCCTCTTTCACACTCATGCCAATTCCGATACATTTTTCGTCGAGCTTATTTAAAGAAATACTCGATCTAAGGGCTTGAATCTGTAGGTGGAGTATTTACTTTCATCTTTTATTTACCTAATAAAGATGCACTTTGGATACAAATTTGTGCCCTTTTTCCAATCTGCCAACATCCAGGTTTTTCCAAGGTATTGTTTTACGTCAACAGCAAATTAAATCTCCCGTTTGCTCGTTGTTACGCTCCTTATTATATGCATTTTGTTTAATTATTAATTTATTTATTAGATAAAGTTTATTGGATAAATATACTTAGTAGATAAAATTATTATGACATCATAATAGTGAGTTTCAATTTCCATTCGACTATTGTTTTCAAAATTTTATAGTCTTTCCTCTTTTAAGATTAGAAATTAATACAATGATAGTATTAATATGTCTTATGTTGCTTCTTTCTCGATAAAGTACTTAATTTTGTATATATTAAAATATGGAGATAATTGAAGATATTGATTTATACCCTACAGCCAGTTAATTAGTTATATATTTGTGACAAATTTAACAAAAGTCATTCTTTGTTTTATTCATGTAAGTTTAATTAATCAACATATAAAATAAAGTTTATGGGATAAATGTAACTTACAAATAAAATTATGATCAAATCATGATTATAAAATTTATAAACATTTAGTATTATCCCAAAATTATTTCTGGTCATTATTCTATTGAAATTAGATATTAATATAATGAAAAGATTATTACATATTATGCTTTTTCTTATGAAAAAAATAGTTGAATCAATTCAATATACTAAAACATGGATATTTAAACAAACATATGATTGTTGTTAAAGACCAAATTCATATGATTGAACCAATACGAGAATTTCATATGAAATGTTACTTATGAGATTATTGAGAGGATAGGGCATTTGTCATATAAGTTAGCTTTACTGAATAAAATGTCTTAATTACATAATGTGTTTCTTGTGAGTATACTACGAAGATACCGATCCGATCCAACCCATGTATTACTAACCTAAGAGATTGAGGTCGCTAGTAACTTAAGTTATATGGAGGAGCAGATAAAGATAATGAGATCTCAAATCAAGCAGTTGAGAAACTAAGAAATTCCATTGGTGAAAGTCTTTTGGAGGAATCACTCGACTGAGAAAGCCACTTAGGAAACGAAGGAGTGTATGAGGAGACAATATCCCCACTTGTTCAAACAATCAGGTAATAATTTCGATGACGAAATTTTTATTAGGAGAGGAAAGTTGTAACATCCCATTACCTATGTTAAGGTTAGAATAGAATATAAGAGAGATTATTGAGAAACTAGAAATAGCATTTCATGCGCATGCATAATACACTACAACAAAAGCATACATTTTGCGACGTCTAATAGACGTCGTAGAATCCCTTAAGACGTCGCAGAAAACCATCTACGACGTCTATTAAAACGTCACAATAGA
>JAOSBK010000008.1:31553372-31564630 GCA_027568895.1 Erythroxylum shatona | reverse complement strand
TAGTAAGATTGCATGAAGGGCATTTTTGGAAGACCACTTAAGGTTAAAAGAACCTAAGCTTATAAGGAAGGGTAAAAAGGACTTTGCACACTCATTAAGGGTATTATAGGAAAAGGGAAATGTTAACTTGCTTTTTAAGAAGGAAAAAAACGAAAATAGAAGGGAGAAGAAGAGAGAATTATTGTGAGAACCTAAAAAGAGAGGAAGAAAATGTAAAGAAGAAAAGCGAAGAAGGAAAATCGTGGGAAGCTTGGAAGGAAAAAGAAAGAAGAAGAAAAAGAAAAGGAAATCAACTTGTTAGAGGTAAGTCTTCATCTTTCTTGTTGCTAGGTTCAAAAAGGGATTAAATAGAAACTAGGGTTTGTATTGGGAATGAAGGAAGAAAGAGAAGAAAGATGAAACCATCTTGATTTTGGATTTCTAAGCTAGGGTTTTGGTTTTTCTAGCTTAGATGAACTATGTGTAGGTTAGGTTTAAGTTCAATTTTAACAATTTTTTAATTTGTGAAGTTTTATGAATTTACATCTAAATGTGGATTGAATGAGAAAATGGATTTGTTATAGGAAACCAAAAGAACCCTATCCAAGAGCCAGAGGAAAGACAACCTTGAGTTTAGATTTTTGCAAGCCAATTAGGTAGGTTTCATGTTTATAATTGAGTATTGACCAATGAATGTTTTCTTTTAAAGCCAGAAAATAAAACGATTTCAAATTGCTTCATAATTGTTGCATTATTTCTTTGAATGACTTGAGAAATTGTTATATATGAATTTGATAGAAATGCATGTGAAATATTTCATGTTCGTGGACAATTGTGTTTCTGAAATATGCCTTTGTGGCAATATGTTAAGAAAATCATCTTTTTGAAAAAGTTCCATTTTGAGCAATCTATTTTCAAGTCATGAAATACATATTGTGTGGGTTTGTGGTGGTCCCCTAAGTTTAGTCAAGTGCACTTTGACCAAAGGCTTCTCCCGCCTGCCTGCTAGTGGCATGGAACTCCTTCATGGACTCCCCTAAGTTCAGTACTACGCAAGACCATTATATAAAATTGCGATAGTACGTTCTGTTCATGGCTACACAGGATCATTATATGGAAATGTGCAGTACGTTATGTTTTGGACTACCCAAACCATTCTGATGTGCTTATGTGTTTATGATTTTGTGAACAAGTTGATGAATGCATAAATTGTGTTGTTTGTGAGTTGGATTATATGATGAGAATTTGACAAACATGTGCTTTATAAATTCATTATGAATTTTCTCAGACAAATGAATATTTTCAAGGTTTTGCTTATTTCTCTATTATAAACTTGTTACCCATAAGCTTTTAAGCTCACCCCCACTCTCCTTCCCCTATTCAGGTGATGAGTAAGAGATCGAGTAAAAGTGAGTCAAGGCATCACTTCGAATTTGCATGTCTTGTTTTGTTTTGGAGTAATTTATGTAAAACAAGGTTGTAGTTGCATTTTGAGCTATTATCAGTCAAGTATCTTGTGTATTTTGGGGATTTTGCGAAATGATGTATTGTGGCATGAGATGCCATTAAAGCATTGTAAACTCTTATCTTATGATATTAATGAAATATGGATTGTGTATGGATGATGTGGAGTTGAAATTAGGAATACTTGAAGTTATCAACTTGAGATGATGAATCTTGAACATGAATTATTGCCATACGTATAAGTGAGATAATATGGAAAAGAAAGATAGGATTTTTATGAATGATGAGAATTAGTTGTAGGTGATGAGTCAAATGAGTAGAGATTAGAGTGTTTAATGAAATAATATTGGTATTTGAATGGTTATACTCATGACATTCCAAGTTTGTACAATAAAAATTTCAAGCTTTTCATAAGGGAAAATTATGTTCTAAACTTAAAGGAAAAATTGTATCAATCTAGATAGAATTAGCCAACAATATAAAGTATGACATTTTTAGATATCAGAGTCAAGAGATATGATCATTATAAGTTGGGGATGCTATATACAATGTATATACAAAAGAATTATGGTAAATGAAATGATATCGCACTAGGATTGTTGAATTTGGAAAGATTATAGGTGAAAGGGGTGTTAGAATGGATGTAAGATTCATTGGAGATGGAGAGTGAAATTTCTATAAAAACCCGAAGGTTACACGGTCAAGCCATGTACAATCAACACTGACTGTGTATTCCAGTAAGGAAAAGGCCACCAAACCTGTGGGTTACACGGTATACTTGTGTTGTTTCGAACAGCTAGTGTTTTGACTCTACAAATAACAAAATCTCTTTTCATAGTCTTCACAAAAGTTGTAGATATAGAAGTTCTCTTTGAAACCATATTAAGATGACCTTAATCTGACATCTCTAGAAAAAGTTATGTCAATTTTCCCAAAATAGGCCCAATATGATTGAGGACAAATGCATGTTTGATTCTTTTGGCTATAACTTCATCATCTGACCTCTAAATGAAGTGATTCTTGAACCAATAGAATATAACTCATTTTTTCTATCTCTCCATAAAAATTTATATCCTTTAGTCTTGTTTTGAAAAATATTTATGGAAAGAAAGTGAGAGATCGGTTGAGAGAGCATGACTAGGTTATGAATATACTTTGGCTTTTTAAGCATATCTTAATCCATAGAGCTCCGAATAAGATGGTTCTTATTTCTAAATGAACTAGAGACATAGAGCTACAATTTTTATGAAGAAGTCAATTTGTGATTTTGGTGTTTGACTGGTGGGGGCATGCCACTCTTGTGGGATGATGGCTAATGAGGGTTCATTGAAATAACCCTACAAGGTAATACGGTCACGTTTTATGACTCCAAATGTTGGAAACGAGGTCTAATAGGGGATGTACATATGTGAGGGTTGGTTATAATGTTGATATGTTTTATATCTTATCATTGAAATTCCTATGTTAATGTAGTTTCTTTTAAAAAAAAGAAAAAAAAGAAAAGGAAAGAAAGAAAAGAGAAAAGAGAAAAAGCACGAGAAAAAATTGAATGAAAAAGAAAGAAAGAAGAAAAATGAAAAAAATGTTTAAATAAATTTATTAAGGAGGAAGTGCTTATGAGTTTGTAAAGTCATTCATGATTAATGCATCTTCCTAGAGTTGTAATGAATATGTTATTTGAGTATGTTGAATATGAGGTAGATATTGGCTTGGAAGGTTTACTCTTATGATTTCAATGTATTGTTAGCATAAATTGTATGAGTGATTCCTTCAGATTGGTACATGCTTCATGTGGTTGGTGTGTAAGAGTTGAATGGAGCTGTGAAATATAAATGTTGCATTCGTCATAGCTGACACCCAATTTTTGATTTAGTGTTACTTTTGTTTCACTAATTTTAATAGCTTTCATGCTACTTAACCCAAACACATCTCACCTTACCTTCACCCACATTACAACCTTGAAAAGTCCTTTGATTAATGATTATGTATATGACTTTTAGTGGTGGATAAATGAAATGATATGTAAAGTTATGGATTGTTGCGATCATGAATGGTGTTTGAGTGTACCCATAGAAATATCTTATTTAAACACCTTTTGTCCAAGTCTACGTCTAGATTACTCAATTTCTAAGGATAGTGAATATTGATTGATCATGAGTAGAAGCTTTGAATATTGAGCTTTTGCTTAGGTTTTGAAAGTCAATCACCTTTACTTATGGTTATCTATTCTTAAGAAATGTGAAAAATGAGTGAAAGTTTTGGTTTGTGATTTTGATTTTGACAATTTGCCCGAGGACGATCAAAGACTAAGTATGGGGGAACTTGATATATGTTTAAATTTTGATTCATGTGGTATGCTACACTTAGTGATTAATGTCTTAGAAATGCTTAAGATACTCACTTTATCTCATATGTAATTTTAGGTACAATTTGGAAGCAAAGAAATTAAAGTGAGTCCAAAGAATGACATATGAGCCATTTTCTGAAGATTTATTTTTGCTTGTCTTCACAAAGCAAAAAGAAGAAAATAAAAGTCAAGTAGAAGATAAGAAAAATGAAAGAACAAAGAAGAATTAAAGTAAAAACAAAATATTGGAAATTGCATGTTCCATGCAATTACGTGTATTTAAATTTAATGGACAATCATGCTTAAGAGGACAATGTGGCAATGCAAGGCACAACCAAGATGAGAGCTTAAAATGATAGCCAGGAGAAGTGGACCTGGAAAAATGACACAATCACAAGAAACAAATGAATAAATGCAATGTAGGCATTATGCGCTACGTTGTGTGTTAAACACAGGCATTGCATGCATATAATGTAGGAAATGCCTGCGTGCAACAGAGACATTATGCATTAAATGCACAACGTGTATGCATTCCAAGTGCTTGGTATGCGTTTTATCCAAAACGCACGGTAAAAGGATGGGGGAGTAAACAGTTGTGTGGACTGAAAATCTTAGAGTTAATTTGTCCCATCAATAAAATAATGAGGGGCAGCAAAGAGTGGCGTGAAGGGAGGTGGCTACGGCTTGGTAGCTGGAGAAATTGGAGAAGCGTTACGGTGGCTAGGCGTGAGAGAAGAGAACTGTGAATAGGAGGGTGGTCCATAAGGTTTATTCATCACATCCAGGGTACAGTGAAATGGGGGAGGTGGTAGAAGAGAGTGGGAGATAGATAGTGAGTAAAGCCTTAGACCACCATTTTTACGTGTCAAATCGATGAATAGGAGACCAGTGGTGTGAAAGATAATAGGCATGGAGTATAACGAATATTGTTCTTTCTCTTCACTACCAAAGCACACAAGGAATATGACTCACGCTCGGAGCATGAAAATAGAGATGGAAGGCTAGCCTCCCGACTTCGGTTCAATGGGTATATTGACGCTAAGACACGGTTAAGCTATTTTTATCATTTTAAAGTTGTAATTTTTTTCCAGATTATTGTGTTGTTGGTATTGACTTGATTGGTTTTACGATGGATTATCTTAATATGTTATTTTGATTGTTTTATTTTGAACCTACTACTAAAACATTGAATGTAATCCGCAATAGTTACTTTTGATGTTTGTGAGTGGCATCTAATGATCATTAATCGCTAGAAACAACATAACTTATGTTAGATAACCTGAAAGTGTGGGGTTAATGCCTATATTGATCATTTTCCAATTCATAATGCGGTTACCAAATTAATTATAGAGATCGTATCCTAGGTTATTTGGTAGTTAGGTTTAATTAATGATCATATCTTGATTAAACACAACCTAAGGGAAAACCGAGATTTGTAGAATGTTCTATTAGTCTCAGATCAATAGTCCGAAAAGAGTTGCAAAAATGTTAGAATGATGGAATATGCTTGATCGTGTTTAGGCCGAGATTGACCCTAGAACTAGACCTTACTTATATTCGACACTTTTCTCATTTTCGATTTCTTGTTTTAATTTGTTTTCAATAGTTTACTTTTACTTTAATTTCAAAATTGCTTAAAATCCAAAAACCCCCTATATATCTTCCTTGCATAAATTAATTTAATTATGGAAATTAACCAAACATTCCCTGTGGATTCGATCCCGACTCACCATAACTACAAATTGTAGTATGCAGAGTCAGATAAATTTTGCAGTGTAATCGACACATCCTGTTAGAAGTTAACCCTCAAGCTTGAATCTATTAAACTACAGAGCATTTCTCTTTGGATTAATTTCCATAATGTCCCCTTGGATTGTTTGATTACAAAGGGGTTGAGTGCCCTTGATAGCTATTTTGGAACACCTTTATGCTTTGATGAAAATATGGCTAAGAAGAAGAGAGTGGGTTATGTTCATATCTATGTCAATGTGGATCTTACTAAAGAACTTCCATCCAAGATACTTATTACGAAACTGGGTAAGGGAAGCCACTTATAGGAGGATAGCATTGTAGTTTCTTACCAATGGAAACCACTTCCAAAACATCAAGGGAAAATCTAAAAGTCCACAAGGAAAAATTCAAAATATATAGTTACCTTGAGCTTATGAGGGATGAGTTAACTGAGGAAGAATTGATTGACATTAACACTATGAGCAATGCAAATGTTGAAACACAAATAGATGCTAAGATTCCTCTTAGTAAAGGAGTTATTGCTAATTCTGATTTTGAAATTGCATCCCCTATTAATAATGTACTCTCCCCACTTGCAGATCTTTCATTTAAGCTCTCTCCTTTAATTGAAAATACTAAAATTGATCCTTTAAGTGACAACAACAGATTTGATGAGTCATCATGCCTTCATACCAGAACAGAAACTCCTACAATAGATTTTCAATCACCATGCAACCAAACTAGAAAGGAAGTTGGAATTGATCATGAGAAAGACAATAAGTCATTTCAAATAGTAGAAAAGAGGAGATGATAGAGGAGCAAGAGCAAAAGCTCCACTCACAAAAAAATTTAATATGTCAATTGTAGTATAGAATATATTAGGATTGAACTGCCCTACAAAGCAAGATGCTTTAAAGGATTTTTTTTTCAAGATTGAAAAGCTTCTAGTAGTAGGACTACTTGAGACAAAAATAAAGAAAGAAAATATTAACAAGTTAAACACAGTAGGATCGGATTGGAAGCAAGCCACAAACCATTCACACCAAACATATGGAAGAGTCATCAAATGTTATAAGGCTAATAAGATTAGAGGAGAGATTCTCCATTCCACATATCATATCATATTATGCACCTGAAAGTATCATTTTTGCATGATAAAATTGACATCTTAGTTTCCTTTATTTATTCTAGCAACTTTGGGTTCCAAAGATCTATATCATGGAATGATCTAATCAATATCCATAAAGGACTACATTTGCCATGGTTAATATGTAGGGAATTTAACTCCACTCTTTACAATTCAGAGGTTTAAGGAAATTGCAATCTTCGTAAGTATTCAAAGGGTTTCAAGTAGTGTGTAGACAAATTGGGACTGTCTAATCTGAAGTATATAAGCCATAGGTTTAAGCAAACAATCCTCACAATGGTGTATCGAAAAGAAACTGGATTGAGCATTGGTGAATGCTAAATGGATAATTCGTTTCCCAACAGCTCTGCTATATTTTAGGACTATATCACACCCCCATTAAAATCGAGAACCTATTCCAGAAAACTGCTAGCTTCCACCCATTTAGATTTAACAATTATCTAGCTTATGATCCAGATTTCCTTGAAACTTGTAGGAAAGGTACTGATTGTGCCTTTAGTGGTACCAAATGGTTTACATGTCAATAACAACTGAAGGAAATCAAACAAGAACTCAAACTATTACATTCCTCAAAGGGATCAACAAATGAAGCATTAGTGAAAGCTAAGGATGATCTATCAACAGTTCAAAAATTACTAGTACTCTCACCCTCTGATTCTTCACTCCTAGTAAAAAAGAAACAAGCTCTCTCATCTTATTTGATTGTAGCTAAAAATCATGAATCCCTACTATAGCAAAGAGTTGGAGTGAATTGGTTAAAGATGGGGATAGATGTTCAAAGTTCTTCTTCAATTCTATCTTAGCTTATAAAAATAAAAATCATGCCTATTTAATCACCACTAATAAGGGGCTATTACTTCATAAGCAAATGGATATTCAAAATGAAGCTGTGAACATCTTTGCAAAGCTTCTTGGATCTTCAAATATAGCTTCTATTTTAACTATTAAACTCTCAGCACCCAATCTAAAGCAAATTAAACAGGGTTATTAACAAAAGTTGTGGATGTTAAGAGATTAAGGAAGTAGTTTTCAATATAGATGGAATGAAAACCCTGGTCCAGACGGACTGAATGGCTTTTTCTTTCAAAAATCTTAGAGCACTACAAGTTAATGTGTTAAAAATGTAGTGAAAGAATTTTTTTCCCCACAAGTGTGTTTCTTAAAGAAATCAATAAAACTTTTATCTACTTGATACCAAAAGGTGCTAATCCCTCAAAATTCAATGAATTTAGACCTATTGCTTGTACAAACTTTCTTCACAAGGTCATCTCCAAGATTATTGCGTCAAGATCCAAAAAAATAATAGATTCCCTCATCAATGACAAACAAGGAGCATTTATAAGCAATAGGAAGATTGGAGACAACATATTAATAGTGCAAGAACTTCTTAAAGGTTACTTAAGAGCCAATTCAGCCTCAAATTGCAATATCAAAGTCAACTTCCATAAAGCTTATGATAGTGTGTGTTGGACTTTTCTTTGGAAGATGAAGTATGCTTATAGATTTCCTAGGAACATACATCAGCTAGATCCAGGAGTACATATCCATAGCAAGCTATTCAATCTTAATTAATAGCAGCCCTTTAAAGTATTTCAAAGCTGAGAAAGGCCTAAGGTAGGGCGATCCTCTTTCCCCTTACCTTTACATTATATGCATAGAAGTTCTTAATTCAATGATCAAGCTTAAAGTGGAATCAAATGCAACCTTTAAACACCACTAGAAATGTGAAAAGATTGGACTTACTAACCTTCCTTATGCAGCACAAAAATGGATTCCATTAACAACTATATGAAGGCTTTGCATAAATTCAAGACTATCTTAGGTCTACAGATCAACCTCCGTAAGAGTCATTTCATAATCTTAAAGGGTGCTTCTTGGATGGCTTCACAAATTGCATCCATAACGGGGAGAAAGCTTCACCTCTACTATACTTAGGCCTGCCAGTCTCAGCAAAGAGATCAACTTTCCTAGAATGCAGCCCTTTTATAGAGAAAGTTCATAAGAGAATAGGTTACTAGGTGAACAACTTTCTATCTTTTACAAGGAAATTACAGCTCATAAAACATGTTCTTAATTCTTTACACATATACTAGAGCTCACACATTTTCCTTTCAAAGAATGTATCCAAGACAGTTGGCAGGATTTTCAAGGATCTTTTATGGAACCACTCTAATGACTTAAAAGGAAGTACTAAAGTGAAATTGGCAGACATTTGTTATCCAAAAAAAGAATGGGGACTCAATGTTTATTCAATTAAACTTACCAATCAAACACTCATACTGGAACATTTTTGGTGGATCCTTGAAGATGGGAATTCATTATGGATCAAATGGATCCATTCACATTTTCTCAAAGGAAAAAGTATATGGGCAGTTAGTAAAAAAGAAAAGCATCACACTCTTTCTTTCTGAATCAACTTCTCAAAATGAAACATCTAGTCCAAGATGCTCCATTGGTAATGGAAAACTCATATCCTTATGGTTTGATAATTGGTCGGGTAGAGGAGCTTTCATACACTTCTCAGAGGAATTAAGAAATTCTATCAATCTCCCACTTCACACAAAAATAGACTCACTCATTAATGGAAGCAACTGGTAGTTCCTAACAAGCATTACTCCATCAAGACACATTCTTCTGGCACAATTGACCTACTCACGTCAAACAACTCATGAGAGCTTTTTTAAGATTGAGAAAACTAGCAGGGGAGTGGTCTCGAATTTTCTGGCATAAGATCATACCTCCTAAAACATCATTTCTCCTCTGGCTAGTTATTCAAAATCGTCTTAACACAGCAAATAGGATCAAGTATTTAAATATTGATTCTTTATGTCCTGTTTGTTTAACAAAGGAAGAAACAAATGATCACCTATTCTTCTCTCGTGAGATCACCAACCGTATTTGGGAAGTAGTTAAAACGAGATGTAACTAGTCATTACAAGATCATATATTCTCGGGTGTTATACAATGGTTGTCTTTTCAACATTCTTCCCCGAAGTTGCAATATCTTTTAGCAGTTAGCTTATGCATACAAACCAATTGGAAAGAATAGAATGTTAGACGATTTGAAGTTAAGTAGAAATCTATCCCCGTTTTTGTATTTGAGACCATGAACACATCAATGAAAAGAGGTGTAGTGTGAAGCTCCAACCATCTCTATATCCTTACTTACCATATACGCTACTGTAATATTTTGACTAGATTGCAATGCTACAATTTTTTTGGAAAGAGCACTCCATGTGTTTGTTTGTAGTTGTATTTTAATTCTTTATTAATGAAATTTCCATTTTTTATTTTAAAAAATTAAAGAACAATAAAATTAACATTTTTTACATATGAATAGCTTTTATCAAATGGATAATGAAAAAATTACCCATTTGATCAATAACTTGACAAAACAAAAGATTAAAGTGAAAGGCATAATGTTTAAGAATCTTTACATGGGGGGCTTGCCTCCTGGTGATTCTTTCACTTCCATATGAACCATACGCTACTGGTCATGTCGTAAACAAATGGCAAAGAAAAGTAAAGCCCCAGTAAAATAGGATACATCCCACTAAACTGAACACTGATGCTGCTGTACAGCCTAGGTCTAGGCATGCTTCCGCTGGGGGACTTATTCGTAATCACAACAGCTTTTGGATAGATGGTTTTGTTCATCACATTGGGATTTGCTCAGCGCTTGATGTTGAACTTTGGGGAGTTTTTTTTAGATTAACACTTGCCTGGCAATTGGGTTATTGGCGAATCGAACTTGAAGTGGACTCGTTAGTTGTCATCAACATTCTTTCATCAGCACCAACAGTAACGGATTATGCTAACTCTCTGGTGATAGCTATCCATGAGCTCCTATGAAGATCTTGGGAAATTTAGTTTCAACACATTTTCCGAGAGGAAAATCATAGCACTGACTAGATAGCTTTTTTTGCTAGGAATTTTAACTACGGTTTCACTCGTCTTGGGTCTCCTCCTTCAGGAGTTTTACCTCTTCTTGTTGAAGATAGGTCGGAAGTCTTAACCCCAAGATCATCTGTTTAGATGGTCTTTTCCCTTATATATAAAAATAATAATAATAAGCTAAAGAAAGAAGTTTAAAAACGTGACAGGGATTAAACAAAAGATAAGTACACCTACAATTCAACGAGGATCATCACAAATAATCTCCTGATAGCGTAAATACCTATTTATCAGTGTAAACACCTATTTGAACAACCCAAACCTTTATTTATCAGAGACAAAACTCATCTAGTACACACCAAGCATGACAATACAGAAATAGAAAGAAACAAGAAAATATCTTAAAACTCGGGTGTCTGAAAGCTGCAAATCCATGACATGGGCGTCTACTTGGAAGCAGATTTTGCACCTCCATAGCGAGCCTTAAAGAAAGCAAAGTACTTATCTCTGGGGGGTAAGCTTGCTTTGACCAAATCTATGTCAAGTAGTTTCCAGTCCATTTCCATAAGTTCGGCAATTTCTCTTCAGTTACAATTGCTACTCCTATGACTTCTTGGCCCACTTGAAACCAGTAGGCTATGAAGAAAACAACAATATCCAGGTACCCAATGGTCTCACCTCCAAAGAACTCCTTTC
>JAOSBK010000008.1:31540000-31553161 GCA_027568895.1 Erythroxylum shatona | reverse complement strand
TCATCTACAAACTTCGCCCAAAAGCGAGCAATGGCCCTGTCATAAGGGTCTTTAGGCAAGATAGGATTGTTGCTCCATGTATCCTCTATGTACTCTAGTATGACAAGCGACTCTGCAATTGGTTTTCCACGGTGCACAAGCACAGGAATTTTCTTATGAACTGGATTATACTCTAGGAGCAAAGGACTCTTGTTAGACAGGTCTTCTTCAACATATTCATACTCTATGCCTTTCAGTTTCAAGGCTAGTTCTATTCTCTGAGAGAAGGCACTGGGCCAAGCGCCTAATAGTTTCACTGGAGCAGCCATTGCGATGTATCTAAGACGGTAACCAAAGCTGATACTAACACATTTACCTTTCATTGTAGTTTAGGGCCCTTTTATAGGAAGTGAGCGACGACGTTCCGCGATAAGCAAGTCGGAAGTGTAGCCCACTTAATAAATAAAGTAAACGGAAGAGTCTAATTCAAAGCCATGCGCCTAGAAAATGAATCCTTTTGAGCCACAAATGTAAGTGCTGACATAGTCAAGTTGGGACAGATTCTTGCCTAGGATTTTCGTGCAAGTCAACGCAATGATATTCAATGTCTTAAGTTGGGAAGACGTTGGCACCTTATGAGATACATATTCCTAAAGTTGTTAGATATGATATGTAAGATGAATGAGGGACTCCTCTAGTGACTGAAGTTTGTATGCAACCTTACTAATTTTGTCAATAATCAGATAGGGACTATAATATGTAGAAGATATGTTCTGATGCAGTTTTTTCATAAAGAATATTGCTTATAAGGCTAAAGTTTCAAAAATACACATTGTCCTACCTTGAAGTCTCTATATGAACTCTTTTTATCTCCCTGTTGCTTCATTTGATGTTGTTTGATGTCTTCTATCAAATATAAATGAATATGAGCTACTGTCAATGTTAAGAAGTCCTTTCTTAACACAAGGATAATGTATTATCTACTTTAGTTTCTTTTCACTATTATATGTAGATGACCTTAAAATTATATGTCATCAATTTTGGAAGTCATGTCATTTGAAATAGTATTTTAATTCCTGAAAAGTGCTTAATAATTTGATAGTCTATTTGCACCTTAAATGACCTCTCACTTAAATAATGATGTCATTGCTTGGTAGCCTTAATGACTATAGGAATTCTTTTTCATATGTTAAGAGACCCATGTGCTTACAAATTCGATTAGATGTTTGTTTTGTTGAACCACAATGCCTATATCTATCCCACAATCATCTACTTTATGATAAAATGTTGTTAGAAGTTAGGCAATGCTAGTATTAGAGCTGATACTAAAGCAGTCTTAAGCTACCCAACTGCCTCATGTTGTCTCTCCTTCCACTCCCATTTTCCTAATGCTTACTTCTTTAACATCTCAATTAAAGGCTTACCCAAGATGCCATAAGGCTTAATAAAGGCTTACCCAAGATGCCATAAGGCTTAATAAACCTTCTATAGTAACATGTTAGTCCTATGAATCCTCTTAGTTCTTTAAAATTTTGAGGGCTTAACTATTGTTGAGTTATGGTTACCTTGTTAGAGTCTACGGATACTCCTATAGTATAGACAAAATGGTCTAAATAATCAGTCTTCCTTACCACAAAAGTACACTTGCTTCCTTTAATGAAGAGTTAATAAGTGTTGAGTGTTTGCAAGACATTTTGTAGGTGCTCCAAATATTATATTAAAGTGCTACTATAAACTAAAATATCATTGGAAAGGACCGTGAGGAATTTCTTAATATAGGGCTTAAAAATCTCATTCATGAGCCTTTGAAAAGTTGAGGTAGTATTAGTTAGCTCAAAGGGCATTACCAAAAATTTACAATGGCCCTCATATGTTCTAAAAGTTATTTTAAGGATATATTCATCACTCATTCAAATTTGATGAAACCTAGATCTTAAATCCATATTAAAGCATCAACTAAACCCTTATCATTCATCTAGTAATTCCGTAATCAGAGTTACAATGAATTTGCTCATGATAGTATGTTTATTAGCTCCCTATAATCTATACACATCCTCTAGGTATTAACCTTCTTCTTTACTAATACAACAGATGAAGTATATGGGCTAAATTTGTGTATTGTGAATCCTTATTCCATTAGTTCCTAAAGAACCTTCTCAATGGCATCCTTTTATTTCTCTAAATATTTATATGGTATGATGTTGATGGTCTCCACTCCCTCTTTAAGCATGAATCCATTGTCATGCATTCTTTCTGGTGGCAATTCATTAGGTTCTTCAAATGCTCCACTAAATTCAGTTAATAGCCCATTTAATTCCTCTAATGTATTGGGCTAATCCTCCAAGATGACTTATTGCATATGAAATTCAATGGGGTATGAGGGATGCAATATATATATAGTTCTTTTCCTAAATTTCCAATGATCTTGTTTAAGCCTTTATCTAAAATCACCTTAGCCCATTACATTATTTCAAAGTATGATCCCTGAATCTTGTTTATCTAGATTCTTAGTCAGTGTCATCATTTTGCCTTCCCATCTAAATTTCAAAGTATGATCCCTGAATTTGTACATTACATTAATGAGGGTCACCATCTGTTGAATTCTCAGGACTATATTGCACCCCCTAATATTATGATTAATACATTAGTGGTGAACCTGATCCTTGCATACTCCAAGTGATGCTTTTACATACTTAATGGCAATTCAACTTTAAGTCTCCTTCCACTATAATTTACATAGATTGCACTTTTATAATGTTTATTCTTACCTTCTTCACCACTAACTTATCTAGGCAAATGTGGGTGCTGTCATTATCTATTAAGATATACAAAGTGGTATTATTGTCGCCTGCAATCAAATTAATAACAACTCTAACAATGGAAAAATGTAGTTAGTGAAGAGTTGAGATCGTTTCCACGAGAAATTTTTAACGGTAAAGGTTGTACGAGTTTAAAGGTAAAACAAATGGGTTGTTTAATTCACGTAAATTTGAGAATTTAAAAGTAAATCAAAAATTAACAAAAATAATTAGATATAGAAATTCAGTAAACAAACCTTGGTTTCAGGTCATCGACGTTATCACACTAATATCGATCATTGATATAAAATTCAATCCACTAATAAACATTCATTGAGTGATATTTTCTCTTAAGATTAAATGAATAGAAACATATATTCTAGATATTCTTATTAGTTAACAACTTAGATACTATCTTAAGTTTAATTGATTAATAGCTTTAAGAACTAAGAAACCAAAGAACAAGACAGCACATGTACGACATGCATTTAATCAAGTTAAGTATCTTCTTAGAATTTCCAACTCTAACGTAAATATGGTAATCCTAATTATCATTTGCAATTTGGTAAAACTAAACATCATATCCTACTAATCTGGCTATAAATTAAACAAATCAATTCCTAATTGTGCACCCTAGAAATCAACCAATTCAATTATAAAAAGCAATTCAGAAGACACTCAATATTCATCAATGAAACAAACTTTATTTGGAAATCTCACACATAAAAGATGATAACGTGGTTCCCTTTAACCAAGAAGAAGAATTTAGCTACTCATAAAAAAGGTGAAAATCAACAAAGAAATAGCAAAATACAAAGTCTCCATCCTTCATCTTTTCCAAAAAAATCCAAAAACTCCTAAAGAAAAAAACTGCAGAAATGTAAAACTTCCTAGCAAATCCTAACGTGAAGAGTAACAATTGTCTTCTTTTATCCTATTTGATGTCCTCTTCTTTCCTCCTGTTTCGTTATCTTCAGCAGATATTCTTTCCCTTATATCAGGTTGCAGATCCCCATCAATAAGGCAACAATTTGATTCTCAAGATCATGAAGATCTTAGGAGGACCGAATCTAATTTCAAATCAGGTTATGTAGATGTTCTTTTTCCTTGTACGTGCCTACGTTTAGTCAACAACACATTTGTCAGCTTGTATCTATTTCCTTATCTATCTATTTCATGACTTTTTAGTTCATAATCAGCTCCAAGAATGCTCAAGACTCCCTAATAACAAAATATGAGTAAGTCCAATAGGTTGAACTCAATTTGCACTCAATAAAAGGGAACTAGAAATCAAAATAGTGAAAATTAATCATCCTATCATAAAGGCTTTATCTCTTGAATTCCTATGATCCTCATTTTCTTGTACACTTTTTAATCCTTCAATCTCGTCATAGCTTATAAAGAGATATTAGGACACAACCGTTCTTCCTTGGTGATTGATTCTTTAGTCTCTAAATTTACCATCTCTTCTTCTTCCACTACGTACAGTTGGAATTGTTTTATCTTACACCTATGCATTGGCATATGATACTCATCACACCAAAACAGACAGTCCTTTTATATTCCTTTCATCAACCTGTTGACTATTAACAACCCTCTATCCCTTATTATTTCTAAGCAAGGAGTTTTTCTAATATTCCCTTTATTTTAGTTGTTTGTATTCCACCCTTAATATTGGCATTAGCCGTAGGAGTCATTTAAGTTGAAGTCTTATTCATCACTATACTTCCTTCTTTTCATTAAGGTTATAACTTAATCTCTTCTTTATTATAGTAAAATGGTGCACTAGTAGCTACAATAACCTCCTGCTTCTTGGCGAGCACATATCCTTAGAAAAGAGTAGAAGATTAAATCATCTCATGTTTTAACTTTTCAAGAAGAATCTTATTAAATAATTTTTTTGGGAGCGAAAGCTTATTCAAGCTTTTGTCAAATTGAGCACAGTATTCTAACATAGAACCTTCTTGTTTTAACTGCTTTAGATCTTCAACTAGATCCTTAAAAAAATGTTCTTTAAACCTTTGATTAAAAAGCATCACAAGCTCTATCCATTCCATGATCTCCTACATATTCCTATTTCTTAGAGTCAATTAGTACCTTTAAGATTGTCCTTTTAAATTTATGGAGGCTATCCCAACTTTCAAGTTGCCAAGAGTGTGGTTCAATTTAAAAAATTGTTAACACTTATCAACACAACCTCTTACTTAAACTCCATTAAAGACGAAAAACTTATATCACTAAATTTGATCATAATAGAGTATTTTTCATCTCAAGTTTTAGTCAATGCCCTAACATTCTCTTTTCCCATCTTTTACATTAATTGATGAAATATGGATTTCAAATCATTAATCTCTTTCTCTTGCTTATTCATTATATTTTG
Source organism: Erythroxylum shatona (assembly GCA_027568895.1). Taxonomy (NCBI): domain Eukaryota; kingdom Viridiplantae; phylum Streptophyta; class Magnoliopsida; order Malpighiales; family Erythroxylaceae; genus Erythroxylum; species Erythroxylum shatona. The sequence goes on along the minus strand of JAOSBK010000008.1, from coordinate 31,548,004 downwards.
GCTTTCCATTAATAGTCTTTCATTTCACATATGAGCCTCTAATAGTTTCTTTGAACTTTTCTCTATTTGTCATAGCTTCGCATTGAGGTTCTACTGCTTTGCTACCAATAAGTTACTAAAAAATAGATTGAGAATTACAGAAGAAACAAATTTGTTTCGGGGAGAGGTGAAGAAAGGAGAGAGAAGAGTTTAAAACTTTATAATAGAGAAGAAAGAGAATACATAATTGTATTTTTCCATTAACTATAGGATATGGCACAACAACTATAAAATAGTGCTCTCACCTCCTAAAGTACGACATATGCACATCAATCAGTTTTAAAAACTACTCATGTCTGACAATGCAAAGGAGTTAATGATAAGATACTTACTTGAATGATCATGTATTAAAAGCTAAATTGACTAAAGGAATAGACCATACTTAGGTCTTTACAAAGTCATAAGACTATGTGTGAGGCTTGATACTTACCTAATGTTGGAAGGTCAAAGAAGTTCGTGACATGATAATAAGGAAGTTGCTGACCAAAGCCCTGATGAACAGAAACCATAAATATACCAATTATAGGGTAACGAATAATGATGTAAAAACCAAAATTGAACCGGCCAGTTCGACCAGGTTAAGCACAATCTGGACTAGTTTTTGGTTTGCTTTTATTTTTGACCTGTGTGAATGAAAACTGGTGGGTTTCCTCTAAGAAATTGAACAACCAGATTCATCTTCATCTTCTTTGATTCCCAAACACCATATTAATACAAAAAGATGAGAGCTTTGTGTGATTGGCACTTAAGAAATCAACATATTGTAGTGAAAATTGATCAGGAGCTAAGATTGAGCAAATAGGTAACTGAGTTTGGCACTAAAATATGTTCAATTCAAAGCTAGAGCTCTAATGAACTATATATCAAAATATCTGAAAGCAAAAGAACAAAAAGATGCTAAAGAGTAGTAGCTATAAGAGAGGAAAAGGGAAGGAGGTTTTAATGGCTATCAAAGATTTGATTTATAGACTAGAAAAGAGTGATTGATAAGTGAAAAAGTTGACGGGACATGTTATGTGGGGAATAGAGAGAGATTCACCTGGTAACCACTATCTTTACATTACATCACGGAGGAGAGAAATAGTTTTCTTTTTTTAATCCCTTTCTTATATTTTTCTTTTCTTTTTTACAAATATTTGTGTTCTGTACTTGAAGTAAAAAAATATAAATTTCTTGAATAAAATATTTAATTTTAATTAAGAGATAGTTCCTCTTAATTTTTAATTATAAAATAATGATAAAAACTTCAATTACGCATCATATAAACATTAATAAACTAATAAAATATACCTAAAATGATAATTTAATTTAATTTTTAAATTTGACATGAATTAATTTAATTTAAAATAATTATTATAAATTATTAAGTTGTGTCAAATTTAATTAGTTTGATATGAATTTAAAAATTGAGTTAGATCATTATCTAAGTACTATTTTATTAGTTTATATATAATATGCATGTCAAATGTATTTTAACATTTTTTAAACTGAAATCTAAAAGAAGGGATTACTCTAAAAAAATAAAAATTATTTGAATGCAGTAGAAGAAGTTGACCTAAATACTTTTAATAAAAGCGTAGTTTATAAGTTTTTAAATAACGTTAAAGAATTTGGAACATTTTACGATGATGATACACGACTTCCTTCAGAAAAACACTTTTAATTTTTGTTGTTATTTTAAGTTTTATATTAGACTTAGATTTAGTTTGAATTATTAGATTTGATTTATTATTAATTCATTATGTAATAATAGACATTGGTATATTTTTTATTTCAATAAAATATTTTATTTTGCTTACATTTATAAATTTCACTCTTATTTATTATATATTGGTTGTATAGCGGTTTAATATTAATTGAACCTTTAAACCTTAAACCTTTCTTTTAACTATGTTTTTAAAACATTAGTCAATTCCTTTTCAAGTGAGTTATAAGCTACAAGAAAGCTGTAATTACATAAGGTTGTTATAACCATTATAGTAAACAGTATGTATTAATTTTACTTACAGGGATAAAAATGGCTTGAATCAAGCTAAGCTTGGGCAATTGGGGCCCGATCGAGCCCGAGATTGTGGACCCTAGCTTGACTAAGTCAGAGGCGACTTGCACCCAAGTCCTCCTCAACTCGACACGGCCGAACTTTTTTAAAAAATAATGGTTCAGGACAACGTCATTTCAAGTTAGAATGGTCCCTAGGCCTAGCCCAATTTAAGGCTCGGCCTAACTGGACATTGTCTATGTCAGTTTGCTCAGGCTGGTCTCAATTGCCACCCCTATTTAATTAAGTGAACCACTGTTGATTTCGTTTCTTTCTTCTTCTTGGTGGCCCCCAGCATCTCTCTCCAGCTATTTCTTTTCTGTAACATGTTCTTTTGGTTTCTTCCCCTCTGTTTTAGTTTTTTTAGACTCTCAGTTCAGGTTGTTATTCTGTTTCTTTTTGTGCTGTAGTTCGTATTTGCCCCAGATTGTTTTCCTGTTCTGTTCCTTGTTGTGTAGGTTGCTCAAACCTGGACGTTTTCCTCTTCTATAGCCCGTAGTTGGCAGCTTTTGTTTTAATCTAATTATTTATCTTCGAATATCCTTTAGGCTTTATATGCAGAGTTTAACATCTTCACTGTAAAGAGTGTTCAATGTGCTCAATACATTAATGTTGCCATATCTACTCCAAGAATCAAAACAAGCCTTTAAGCATGAGAGGGAAACCTCATCTACTGCAAACCACAGGGACAGAAAAAACACATAGAACTAGAAAAGAACAAGGAACCAATGAAAAAGGTCTGCTTATGATGCAGGAAAATTATGAAATGGTTGTCTATTTTGAAGTAGATTTTGCATATCCGATGCGAGCTCGCAGGTAAGCAAGGTGTATGTCTCTCGAGGGCAAACATCCTTTGACCATAGCTATTTCAAGTAGTTTTTTACTCCACTTCCATAAGATTGGCAAATTCTCTTCGGTTATGAATGCCAGTTCCATGACTTCTTGGCGCAGTTGATACCAGTAGATCATGTAGAAAACAACAATGTCTAGGTATCCAATGGACTGACCTCCAAAGAACTCCTTTCCTTCTAGCTCTTTATCGAGCAACTTCAGTTGCCTAACTACCTCTTCAAATATATGCTTCCTCTCCTCCCCTGTAGCATCGCGAGACTTAATCACCAATTGAAAGATCTGCATAAATTGATTATGAATTATATCATGTTCTCATGTGGACACAAAAAGCAATAATTGCTGATATGAACAATTTTAACTTACTGTTTCATCGAGAAACTTTGCCAAAAAGCGTGCAGTGGCTCGATCATAAGGATCTTTAGGCAAAATGGGATTGTTGTTCCATGTGTCCTCTATGTACTCTAATATGACGAGCGATTCTGCAATTGGTTTTCCATTGTGAACAAGCACAGGAATTTTCCTGTGAACAGGATTATACTCCAGTAGCAAAGAACTCTTGTTGGAAAGGTCTTCTTCAACATATTCATACTCTACCCCTTTCAGTTTCAAGGCTAGTTCTATTCTCTGACTGAAGGGACTTGGTAAAGTGCCAAATAGCTTCACTTCGGCAACCATTATAAATTCCCAGTAACTAAGGCCGATCCTAACAGGTTTCCATCTGTAATGTAGTTTAGTAGGCTTTTTATAGGAAGTGGGTGGCGGAGTTTGACGATGGCCAATATAGCTCAAAGCCAATAGCCTAGAAATTGTTTGTTTAAAAACTTAGCCATGTGCGTGTTTACGTAGTCATGGCCCACTCTAGTGGAAATTGCAATGTTCAATGTATTCGCCTGCCTAACAAAAAACAGGAAAGAAGACAAATGCAACTGCTTGATACCATAATTAAAAAATTTGTATATATATTTCTCATTGACGAATAGTTGGTAGAGGCATCACTTGGTGGCTAAGCTAAGAGATGCACAAATCATATCAACTATCTCTTATGATTTAATATTAATAATAATAGATGCACATGGGGATCAAGATATTGCAGCAGAACAGACTTTCTGCAGTTTTCTCATCTCTAAACAGTATCAATATGTGTATGACTGTATGTATATCTCTGGATGTTAAATTGATGTCTTTTATAGGGAACGGAAGAGTATGTGGGCTAGCAATTAATGCAACGAGGAGGTCTGAGAGGAAACGTGTCATGATGAATCCTAAGTAAAGGAAACGTATTACGAATCCTTCTCTTGTTTTGTGTTTAAACTCTTGCAAATAATGAAGAAGAGTAGAAAAGTTTGCCGACTCAATTATCGTTGAATTCTCACCTGAGCAAAATTTTAATTACAAAAGAAAACGAGGCAAATTGGGTTGGCAATTTCTGCAACCTCTCAACAATCTTTCTTTTTTTCTGTGGTAGTCAAAAAGGATTTTTATGGAGACGGAAAAGAGTATAGATAGGTGTACAAACGTCAGTGATTACATCTGACAAGTTTCTCTTGAGTATGTTGTAGGAATTCAGCTCCTACCAAGTAGGTTATTAGATGAAACTGATGAACACTTCCTTGAGCAAAATTGTCGTCGGAGAATTACTATAAAAGGTTTTCCACACAGAGGTTCGACTTGTTCTTTGCAAATATCTATTCTTGACCGTTTTAGTTTTAGTTCTAATCATTTGAATGAGTACTTATTGGGTGTGGTTGTGTGTAATTTTTAACTATTAACCCTTGATAAACAACAAGCACACAGTTCGTTAGCGTAGACTAAAGGTATCGATCCCATAAGAAGGGAACTAATCTAATTTTAAAATCTATGGCCAAAAACAAATAATAGAAATTCAAGACACAACGAAACTAATACGAGAATTTAATTCAATCAACCAAATTAAGAATCATATACGAAGATACTAGTTACTAAGCAATTATAACACACCCAAGAATCAACCCAAGGAAATTTTAATTATCCTTAATACTAATCTAATTGATTATGAATTATCAGATTGTTGATTCTAGACTATTCTAGGGTTGATTATTCTCTCTCAAGTTAGAACCATTAATCCTAAATCAGAAATCCTAATCAGATTATGAATGAAGCAATCTCTTAATTCACAACCTATCCAAATTCCTAATTAGTTCTGAAGTTATCTATTAAACTATTAGAAACCTATGCAAGATCTCTATTCACATAAATTTTCGATCTAATTTAATTATAATTTCTATTAAATCAACTAACTCTCATTAGTCTAATTTAATCATTTTTCATTCACTTCATACTCTCAATTTATTATCGAATTATGCAATAGCATAATCAAACCATAACAAGAATTCAAGAATAAAATTCCAAAGGTGAGTTTAGAGCATCCTCGACATTCTAGATCTATAATCAACTATTCAATCTAATTCTATACAATAATAAAACTAAAAATAATAGGAAATACAATTTAAAATGGATTACGAGAGGCAGCGACGACGGAAAACTTCCTGATCTGGGAAGTACTTCGAGTCAGCTTCTTCTCCTCATCTCTCTTCCTCTATCTCTCGATGATTTCTCTCTAGGGTTTCTCAAGGTGGCTAATGCAAAACCTCTTTCTCTTCCTCCTTTTGTTATTTTTATATTCTTTTGTGCTTTGGGTAACCCTAACATTTTTTCAAGATCCGAAAGGTCCAAAAAATTCCTCGAAACTTGACGTTCATGAGTGTCAGTGTGTTTACCCAATGCAGGCCACGATCGTGGCTCACATTTGAGCCTTCTGTCACGATCATAACATGTAGGCCATGATCGTAGGCCAATTTGGAGGTTCTGCCACAATCGTGGGCCGATATTTCAACCCAAATGTCTCTGAAACTCCTCCATAAAGTAAATCACTTGTTAATATAGAAATGAAGTGTAATATGTAAAATACACAAGAAAGGGGGTTGAATCATGTAATCTTTTCGAAAATATTAATCTTTTGATATTTCTTGAATTTCTTTACAGAATTCAGATAATCACAAAAACACTTTGCTAAAGTTGATAAACAATGCAATCGCAAGTAATATTATATACTCGTTTAACAACAAGAAAATTAAAAGATAAAGGCTAGAGAATAGACGTTGCGATTTTATACTGGTTCATCCCAAATCTTGGGCTATGTCCAGTCCTCAGAGTTTGTCTAAGATTTCACTATACTCTTCAACTTTACAAGTATTCTTTCTACACTTTCAGAGCCTCTTCAGGTCTCTTTCACAAAGTATTCTTTGTCTGCTATGTTAGCCTCTCCAGGCTCTACCCTTTCTTTCTCTCTCTAAGAAAGATATTTTTTAGCTTCATGTTACAGATGTATTCGCTCACTTCTTTCGTGTTGGACCCCAAACTTTTCTTAGAAGATTAGAACTATTAAATGAGAAAATTTTGGTGATCAGTCATGAGTAAAGAACAAATGAATGAAAATTTATGAACCAAGAAATGATAGACAAGAGTAAAGTAGTGAATTAGAAATGTGGATAGATTTATGTTTTGCTTTGGTGCTTTTGACTTTACTTCGTCTTAAGTTGATTTCACTTCGTCTTAAGTTGACTTCACTTCGTCTTAAAAGTTGCATCGTCTTAAGTTGACTTTGATTCGTCTTAAGTTGACTCCGCTTCGTCTTAAGAGTTGCATCGTCTTAAGTTGACTTTGCTTCTTCTTAAGTTGACTCCACTTCATCTTAAGAGTTGCATCGTCTTAAGTTGACTTTGCTTCTTCTTAAGTTAATTCTGCTTCGTCTTAAGTTGACTTTAATTCATCTGCTCTTTGATTTGTCTGCTTTCTGCTTCGTCTGCTCTTTGCTTCTTCTGCTTTCTACTTCATCTGCTCTTTGATTCATCTACTCTTCGCTTCGTCTACTTTTCGCTTCGTCTATTTTGTGCTTCGTCTATTTTTCTCAATTCGTCTCACTCTTCGTCTTAGGTTGACTTTCTACTTTGTCTTACATTGACCAAAACATCTTCCAGTCCAAATTTGACACTCTAAACAATAGAATTTGTCTTCAAGGCCTTCATAAAAGTTGTAGATCTTGAAGTACTCTTTTAAACCATCTAAATAACACCTAATCTAATATCTGTAGGGAAAGTTATGACAATTTTTCCAATTCGTCTGCTTTTTCAATTCTTCTGTTTTTTCGTTTGGTTTCATCTGATCCTATCATTTGCTCCACTTTTGACCCTTCAAATGATAGAATTTGTTTTCAAGTCCTTCACAACAGTTGTACATCTTAGAGACCTCTTTGAAACCATCTTATGATGATCTTAATCCGACATCTGTAGAGAAAGTGATGCAAATTGTCCCGAGATAGGTTCAATATGATTGAGGACAAAACTTTGCTTGATTCTTTCTGCCATAACTTTGTTCTCCGACCTCCAATTGAAGTGATTCTTGGATCAATAGTTTCTAATTTGATAGCATTTGTTGGGAATTCGAAGAAGATGGATTGAATCAAAGTAAAGGTATTGGTTGGAAGAGTAAGAATGGGATGTTTTACTGAACATACTTTGGTATTTTGATGATATCTTCATTGGTATAGCTCCGAATAAGCTGATTCTTGTTTCAAAATAAACTAGAGACATGGAGCTACAAATGATATGAAAAAATTGAAATCTAATTCAGTCTCTAAGACTTTAAATTTCTTGGAGGATTTTAAGTATAGTGTATTGTTTCAATATAAGAACAGTCCGAAAATGTTTGGGGCAATACTTTTAGAGTTCTGAACCAAATGAATTGATTTGGTGTCATTAAAAACTTAATACAATGGGAAACATTTTTCTAGAAGAAAGTGTTATGTCATAATGTTCAAGGGTACTTTTGGCAAGACACTTAATCATAAAGACATATTGCATAAATGGAAGAAAAAATGGGACATTTCTCGATCATTAGGGGCAAAATTAGAAGAAGAAGTGTTGTCTTGCATTTTAAAAAGAGAGAAGAACAAAAACGGAGGAGAAAAAGAGAGAGTGTCATGAAGAAGAGAGAGAAATACAAAGAGAAGAAGAGAAGGAGAGAAAGAAGAGAAAACA
>JAOSBK010000008.1:31495355-31505666 GCA_027568895.1 Erythroxylum shatona | reverse complement strand
TCTTATAACATTAATACTTCAATTCAATTAATCTATGTCATAAAATCTTACCAACATTAACATAATAATTAACTCCATAAAATAATCCCTTAAGACCTCATAATTTATTCGAATCATACTTAATCCTCAAGAAAAATTTTAGGGGGCCAACATATCTGCTTTGGACAAAGACTCCTGAGTAATGGCCTTGACAACAGGTCGTGGATATCATGTTAACTCTAAACATCTTATGTCCACAACTTATGAGATCTACTGATTGATACAATCAAGGAGTATAACATATGGCATCTATCCAGATTAATGATATCCCATCTCATTAATCCTATGATTAAGGAAAGATTAGATACTAACATAATTACACATAATAGGAATCTTATTATCATTATCTCATCATGATTTCCTCCATCTTATGTTTTGTATGATGGACTTCATTAAATCAATTTAAGATCAACATCAAATCTATAATTGTATGAACATCAAAATAATGAAAAATGCCTTTATTATTCATAAAATGATTTGTGCAATCAGTGCTAAAGGTGATTGTCTTTAGAGCACTTGTCTAACAAACTCCCACTTGCACTAAAACCAATCTCCTTGATACCTAATACTATAGGCATGTATATATGACACAAAACTCTTTTAGGAAATAAGATTAGTCAACGGATCAGCTATATTATGATCAATGGGAACTCTCTCTATCTTGACATCAATTCTACCAATGATTTCTCTAATCAAATTGTAGTGCTTGAGTACATGTTTGGACTTCTGATGCCTCGGTCCCTTCGCTTGCACTATAGCCCTGTTGTTGTCACAATACAACTGCACTGGGTTGATGATGCTCAGAATCACACCAAGTTCTATGATGAATTTCTCGATCTAAACGGCTTCCTTTTTCACTTTTAAAGCTGCAATGTACTCCAACTCGGTTGTCGAATCTGCAACAGTCCTTTATTTGGAACTTTTCAACATACTGCACTGCCATTCAGTGTGAATAGATATCCAGACTGGGATTTCGAGTCATCTTTATTAGATTGCAAACTGGCATTAGTACACCTGCTTACCACAAGATCACCTTCTTCATATACTAAGAATACATCCTTAGTTCTTCTCAAGTACTTAATGATATTCTTGACAACTCCCCAACGTTCCTCACCAGTGTCTAACAGGTATCTGCTTGTAACACTTAGAGTATACGATACATCGAGACTAGTCCATAACATAATGTAGATGATTGTTCCTATAGGCGAAGCATAAGGAATAAAACTCATGCGAGTCCTCTCATCTTGTATCTGTAGAAACATAGATTTGGAGAGTGTAATCCCATGTACCATAGGAAGATATCCTTTCTTAGACTACTCCATACCAAACCTCTTTAACATCTTAACTATATTTGTAGATTGAGAATGATGAAGCAACCTCTTAGATCTATCTCTATAGATCTTTATCCCTAAAATATAAGTTATTTATTCAAGATCTTTTATAGAGAAATTTTTAACTAACCAAATTGTAACTGATTGCATAATAGAGACATCATTTCTTATTAGCAATATGTCATCTACATATGGTATAGGGAAAACGATTGCACTCCTATTAACCTTCTTATACACTCACGACTCATCCATATTTTGTAAGAAACCAAACTCTTTGACTATCTTATCAAATCGGATATTCCAACTCCTAAATGCTTACTTTAACTCATAAATGGATATTTGAAGCTTGTATACCTTTTCTTCGTTCATGGATATGAAACCATTAGGTTGTGTCGTATACACATCCTTGGTTAGGTTTCCATTAAGGAAAATCGCGTTCTCATCTATTTCCCAAATCTTAGAATCATAATGAGTGGCAATAGCTAGGAGTATTCTAATGAATTTAAGTATAGCTACTGGTTCAAACATTTCGTCATAGTCAACACCTTGCCTTTGATAATAACTTTAGCTACAAGCCTAGCTTTATGGGTAACTACATTACCCTTCATGTCAGTTTTTTTCTTGAAAACCCATTTGCACCCTTGGGTTTTATCTCTTCGGGTGGGTGAACCAAGGTCTATACTTGACTTTCATACATGGAATCCATTTCGGATTTCATAGCTAAGTCATTTGTTGGATTCTGAATTCTTTAGGACCTCTTCATAAGTAAAAGGCTTATCATGTTTTATGTGCAATATGTCGTTAAGTTCACTTATGAGAAATTCATATCTCTCAAGAATATGACTTATCCTAACTGACTGACGAACTTCTTACGTGTTAGAAGGTTTAACTATTGTTTAATCTTCATGAATAATCATCTCAAGTCCAGGCAGTTGATCTACGTCTCTTTGAGCATCTTAAACTTCCATAAGTTCAATTTTGCTCCCATTGTCTTCTCTTAGAAGAAACCCTTCTTCTAGAAAGACAACATCGTTTGAAATTTTTGTTCTGAAACATGGTAGCACTAATATCCTATAGTTCCTTTAAGATATCCTACAAATAGACACCTTTCAAATTTAGTTTCAAGCTTATCTAACTAAATTCGCTTCACATAAGCAAGACAACCTCAAACTTTCATATAAGAAAGATATGGTTTCTTGTTAGTCCATAACTCGTATAGAATAATATAAACTGACTTGGATAGGCTCTGTTTAATAAATAAACATAAGTTTCGAGTGCATAACCCTAAAAGGATTTTGGTAAACCCATCAAAGGCCTCACTATGTCTAACAAGGTTCGGCTTCCCCTCTTAACCACACCATTGTGTTATGGCGTGTATGGTGGAGTCCACTGGGACAATATGCCATTATCCTTGAGATAATCCAAAAACTCTTGGTTTAAATATTCACCACCTCGATCCAATCAAATTGATTTAATACATCTCCCAAGTTGTTTTTCAACTTCATTTCTTAATTATTTGAACTTTTCAAAGGCTTTAGACATATATCTTTTAAGATACACATTCCCATATCGAGAATGATCATTGATAAAGGTGTATAGAAAGCACCATTGGCATGTATGGACATCGGACAACATACATTAGTATGTATTAGGTCTAAAAGTTATCAGATGCCTTCTTTTGCTTCAAAGACTCCAGATAGGCCTTATAGTTTCTCTTCAAGTGGCCATCCTTGCTATAGTGGAAGCAAGTTCCCTTTGAGGCAATATTCTTTGCTTTCATGAAACCTCCTTTAGGCCTTAGGAACTTCTTCTTCTTTTGGCTAATTTTTTTGAACCAGAAGAATCCACTAGCATCACCATCTTATCCTTACAGATAGATGACTCAATTGCCTTAAACATGTTAACCAACTCGAGAATTGAGCTGGATATATTTCTCATTTGATAGTTAAGCATAAATTGTGAGTAACTATTAGTTAAACCCATCAGAATTAAGTCAATACTTAATTCATGATCGAAAGAAACCCACGGAGGCCAAACGCTTGATGTAACACTACATTAGAGATGTCCCCTCAACAATCTTGGAGTGGAACAACAATCGCAAATTCTCGAACCTTTCAGACCTTGCTTGTTTATCAAAGAGCTCCCTGAGATGATAGACTATAGTATAAGCATCCATAGCCTCCGGCTACTTTTACAGCTCCAATGAAATAGTGGCTAACAAAATACAACTACCCATCTTGCTATCATCGAGATGTTTCCTATATGCCCTCCAATCATCACCAGAAGCATCAACAGCAGGGGGATCAGGAAGTGGTTCTTTAAAGACATAACCTAGCTTCTCGAAACTTCAGAACTATTCTCAAGTTCCTAAGCCAGTAAAGGAAATGTGGCCTAGTCAGCTTGTTAGCTTTCGTCAATGATCTTAAATTCACACTAGCACTCATGGTGTTGACTTGGGCAATAGCAATCTTTCGTCAAAGAGAGAAAAATTAGAATGCACTTAAATGTATGTCCATAAGTACTTTAATAACACGTATTATAACTCCAACCATTTTTCACGAATTGATAACCCTTAATATAGAGAAGTTCTCCTAGTCGGTCGATATCCAATATCCCTAAGAATGACCTTGGGTTTGCCCAGCAAACCACCTTAGTTCAACTAGTACATATTGACCATACCAACTGCATCTCCAATAAAACTATCGAATCTAGTGCTATTAACTATTGATGTGTGCACACTCATTGGGTTATTAACTCTTTACATGTATACATCTAGTGTACACTATACAACTTCACCTCTGTCCACGTTGATCTTGGTTTGCCCAACAAACCAACGCTTCTAGTTAAAATCGATCCATTAATCTAGAAATCCTAGTTCCATGGTTCAAACATATTCGTGTAGAGAAGGCTTAGGTTTGCTTAATAACCTTAACTTTAAAGGGACTTTGGTTCTCTCCATATTAAAGGAAGGCATTATTTTTAATATTCTAAGTGAACGGTTTGACTAAGGTCTCATCTAAATTAGATGGTCTTATGCATGTAACTATATATATATATATATATATATATATATAGATGGATAGATAGATAGATAAATACTATAACTACATGGTATGATATGGACTACCGAATCAAATTGGGCCTAAGCCCATAACCATCCATTATGAAAGCCCACACTTTCTCTTAACCATAAATTCTCTAATGCATATATGTGAACACATCATTTTGGTTATGATATCTTATGGACCTTAGCATGAAAGCCTAATCTGACACTTGGATCTAAGCCCAATCTAACACTTAGATTTACTATCTTCCTTTTACTAGCTTGGCTAAAATTACTATTGTATGTTATCTCGATTGGAATTAATATTAGTCTAATTAACATGAATTCCAAATTCCATAAATTAATTTATAAATTTTTCACTTCAATTTTGTCATACATGCCAATTTTTCTAGTCTTACTAGAAAATCTATTACTCTACTAAAATTAATTCAAAATTAATTTTTATAATTTCATAAAATTTCTAAAACATCAATCATCATTCCAAGCATCTCTAGGTCATTTCATGATGATCAAAATAATTTAGGAATTACCCAAAAATTATCATGATCACCGAAATACTGATAAGACACCAAAAATGACTAATATGACTTCTAAAATTTTTCTAGAAAATAAAATTTTGAGCAAAATCATTTAAGCATGCATCAAACATCAAATTAACACATTTTTATCACATAAAAATATTTTAAAGTTTCAGAACCGAAATATAAACACAGAAAATCATCAAACAAAATCGATCCTACAAATGTTGAAAAACTATCCACATCTAAGAAATTATTTGATAAAATTATTAAAACATTTTTAACAACTCTATAAGAATTACAGAGGTATAAAAACATCCCAAATATGTTCACATAATTTTTCCATAATCAAATTCCACAAAAATCACATGTAGACATCACATGCCTAGCAAAAAGATAGATTTCATGCATGTTTTTGTAAGTTCAAAATTAAATATTTTAATCGCATTAAAAATATTTTTAATCACACTGAATCATTCACTTATATCTTATTAACTTATTGGTGAAAGAAAATTGTGAAAAATATTTTTCTATAATTAATTTCGAACAAAACATTACAAGACTCTAAATTGCCACAACCATGAAAACGGTTTTCACATGTCATGTATTCTACATTTAACAAGGAACAAGATGGTTCTGATACCACTGTATGGATCTGGTCATGCAGTTTATACCTAATATAAATCAAATATACACAATGAAAAATAAAATAGAACCATAAAAACTAGATTTAATCATGCATATAGATATAGAAAACAAAAACACGAATAGTATGATGTTTATATACCTTTCCGACGATCTCCTTGATTCTTTAATCTTCTTAGCATTAGGTTGTCATAAACCATAATGTTCAAAACATAACATCTCTAATGAAAGTCCATATTAAGATAGAATGATAAAAAAATCACTAGGAGATGGTTAGAATTCTTTCTTTATGCTAGCAAAGACAAGAACTCTTGTGAGAGTTAGAGAGGAAAAGAGTGTGTGCGTGAAAAGAAACTTTCTTTCACTTGTGTCTTACATAAGATGCACAAAAATCATCTTTATTTTCGGTACCATTTGACCTTCCATGACCCCCATCACTGATGGAGAGTTATGGGAAGTTAATGGTCATGAATAACATGCATCAAAGGTAGTTATGGGAAGTTAATGACCATGAATAACATGCAATGATGGAAGTTTTGGAAGTTAATGACCAAATTGGCAGCCAACAACCACTTGTTTCTAATACATTCGGTGCAACGTTTTCTACCAAGATCAGGTCACAATACAATCCTGAAACACTCTTTCATATCTTGAATCACCATTCAAGATCATTTTACTCATCCTTTAGATCTCCTATGTTTGTGACCATTAGGTTTTTAGTTATGCTGGCCACCTGAATTAATGATTTAATTCAAGTAGGCAAGAGTGGTACCTAATAGCACTTCATGATCCCCAATTAACCAAAAAGTTAATGACTTGACTATGAACCCTTCCATATGCAATATTGCCATGTAAGTCATCCTTTTACCATCTATATCCCTCTTGGTTCAGAGTATGGTTAAAGTGTCAACTCCTACTAGACTGACTACGTCACATCTAATCCAAGTGATATTAGATCTTGTTTGGAGGATCTTATTACTCTATGTATCATTGAATACTCTCTTCATGACACATACCTACTCTAGCTAGAGACTCTTAAGTAATGAGCCTAAGAGGAGGTCATGGGTATCATCTCCTTCTATTAGGAGTGGTGAATCTTTTATTGGCTTCTCAATTACTTATGAATACCTCAAGATGTACTCAATCACCAACCTTTGTGTAAGCCCTAAAAGGCACCAATGATTAGAGTCAAAGAATAGGATCAGTATCAGAGATATCTTTGAGCACCTTAAGTCAAAGGATACTTACACCATTGCGATGATGAGACTATCATTGACACTGGAATAGAATATCCATAAGAATGTCTTATAGTAGGTTAATCCAATGTACTTACTACCCTTAATAAGCATCCACATGTTAACTCTAAAAAACTCATGTCTACAACTATAATGAGTAGTTGATTGAGCCCAAGTTTGTTATCTAAATTGGCAACATTTTCATGGACTTTACTATACTTTTTGACTCCTACTTCTTAATTTTGTGCTTAAATTAGTCCTTGAGTGTGCACTTTTATTTTATGCAATTTGATAGTAAAAATTGTCACAATTGGTATTAATTTCATTTCTTAAGTTTTCTAAGAACAATTGAAACTGTAAATTGCTATTTTTTACTGTAGGATCCTTAAGGAGAAGCGAGTCAACGTGCTGAATTGAAGTCAACAGGAGATCATAGCCTTCAGGAAAAGTTCGACGCGGCAAGCCCATCTGTCACCGCGGTGAAGAATGAAGAATCCAGGCTGAACTTTCGACAAAAGTTTGCCGCGGTGAAGGATCTAGAAAACACGCAAAACCTTTCGAGAAAAGTACGCTGTGGCGAGCTTACCTATCGCCGTGGTGAAACGTCAAAAACTCGAACATATTTGGACAAATCTCTCACTGTTTTGACTTGACCCGCCTACCCAACATTTAAAAACCTACCAAATTAGGTTATGAAAGTGATTATAAGAGAGAGAGCTGACACCTCTACACACACACTTCATCTCTTACCCTTGACTTCCACCCATTAACCATTTTTCGCTTTCCATCTTCTTTCTCATCTTCTACTATTACTGCTATGGGTGTTGTCAAAGTTTTTACAGTTGTGAGAACTTTCGGAGTGACGCTTGGCTAAGCAGCATTTCCTCTTGAAGATGTAGTGACGGTTTGAGTTCAATGGGCTACAAAGGGGACTAGTTTATTTTTGTTTAACTACATTGTTATGAACTCCTGAGTTAGGATTTATGCTTTGTAGTTGGATTTTCTTGATTAGAGTTTAATCAAGTATTGGACAATGTCTCGTGTTATGGATTGGTTGATGTAGAACCTTGAGCTTTAATATATGAAGTTTGATATATGTCTTTTTGGTGATTGTGTTGATCGTCTTTTATCTGCGTAGTTGAGTTTTATACTGAGATTATGCTTGATCCAAATTGACCACTTGCATTAACTTGCCCATTACACACACTTAGACGCATTCAACAAGGTTTTAAGAAATGGAGTTTATTGATTAAAAACTTGGAGTTCAAGAGTTTTTTAAGGTTTATCATTCGAAAACTTAGTGAATTTCACTCCTAAAAGACTTGTTTTGAACCATGATAGCCAAAGCTAGTTTTTAGGAGGATTTTATCATATTTGATCATTTTTTGAGTTTTCACTTTTCATTTCCTAAAAATCCAAAAATACCTTTTTATACACTTTTCTTTCATTTAGTTCAATTTCCTTAGTTTTATCAACAATCCTCCAAAACCCCCACTCTTAATCAGTTAGTTTGCATTCCATGACAATTAGGCTAGATGAGAGCATTTGCGCTAGGTTCCGTTTAAGTGAGATGACACGAGGTTGCACTCTATATTGCAATCCTTGGAATTAAATTTTTGGTTCGATTTCCAAGGGAGTAATCTAAAGACTTAACCATGCACTGATCAAAATGGCGTCGTTGTCGGGGAACCAAACAATTGGTTTCTTTTAGGTTAGTCGTTGTCATCTTTGTTTGTCGTTGATAATAGAAACCTTTTCCTTTAGGTTTCATTTTGGATAGTTTGATTTCATACTTGTCCGTAGTATAGTTTTTAACTTTTCTTCGCATAGCATACATTTTGAAAACATACACAAAAAGCATACTTTCACAGTTGGATTTTTACACTTAGCATCTTTCATACACACCCATCTTCATACATACTCTTACACATCATACACTCACATTCTTCACATCTCACCTTTTGTTTGATTTTGTGTGATTGTGAGTAAAATTTTGTTACAATTTCTTTCATTTGACTTGTTTTTGTGCATGCCCCAGAGAGTTAGACTTGTTCCTTTCCAACCTGAGATTGAGAGACGCTTAAGGAAGATTAGAAAAGAGAGGAAAGAATAAGAGAGAAGAAGGATAATTGTGGAAGAGGAGTCAAATCAGCTCACTAGTGAGAGTGAGTCGAGAGAAAGAGTGATCATGGCTGAGAACCCCGCTTTTATGCAAAATCCTAACTTTCATGCTAACCAACCTAGAAATGGTGATAATGGAGGAAATGGAGAGCATGAGAGAGTTGGAGAGAACAATGGTAATTAGAGACAAAGAAAAATTAGGGAAGCAACAACTTCTGATGTGAATTATGATCCATTTACTGCTGCTTGTCCTAATTTTGATGCTAATTTTGAAGTGAAAGGATTACTTATTAATTCTCTTCCTAAATTTTATGGCTTGGCAGGAGAGGATCCCTACATGTACTTACAATCCTTGTCTATGATCTGTCAGAGTATGAAGCCAGTGGGAGCTTCACTAGGTCAAGTTCTATGGAAGGTTTTTCATTTGTCACTGGAAGGAAAAGCACGGGAGTGGTACATGAGCCTCCCAAGGCATGTGGCAAATGCCTACCATAGCTGGGCCAATTTGAGGAAAGCTTTCTTAGAGAAGTATTTTCCAGCTTCTAGGACTTCATCAATGAGGAAGGAGATTTATTCAGCTCAACAAGATTATGATGAATCCCTTTACGATTATTGGAATCGCATCCAAGATCTACTGTCCAGATGCCCCCATCACCAAATACCTGATGAGCAATTAGTGCAATACTTTTATGATGGGTTGAAAAGTCAAGATAAAGGTATGTTGGATGTGGCATCAGGAGGTTCTTTGATTGATCTTACAGCTTCGGAAGTATGGGATTTGATCAAAAAGATGGCTCTGAATCATCAACAGTACAATGTGAGAGATACCAGAGGGGTACATGAGTTGGGAGCTTCAATAGCCCAAGCTAAAAGAATGGAGAGTCTGGAGTATAAGGTTGACTCATTGGAGAACAGAATCACTTAACAATTGTCTTTCATCACTGCAGAACTGAAGAACATGAATGTGCATCGACCATCATCTTCTATAGATCTTACTGCACCTAGTTGTGATACTTGTAGGTCAGTAATGCACATGACCAGTGTTTGCCCAAGTCGGTATGAGGAGGTGTCTGCAGTGTATCTGGGAAGAACAAATCAGAAATGGGACCCATACTCCAACACTTACAATGAGGGTTAGAAGGCCAATCTTAGATTTAGTTGGAGGAATGAAGAGGGCAGAGCTCCAAACAGATTTCAACAAGGAGGGGGAGCTAGTACTTCCACTAACTAGTTCCCTAACCAACAGCAGGCTCTGATTGTCCCAACCACACCAACCAACTACTACAAAATATGATGACTTTGATGAAGGAAGAGAGGAATTCTAACACCAATCAATTCAATGCAATAGCCACTCTCAT
>JAOSBK010000008.1:31482377-31493554 GCA_027568895.1 Erythroxylum shatona | reverse complement strand
ATTATTAACACATAATTATTACTTATGTTATTATTAATGCGTCTGAAATATTTTTGCCTTTTGTAATTACATATTCTTAAAATATCTTTAATTAATTTAATTATAACTATATAATAAAGTATAATATAATTTCATGTAATTAAAATATTATCAGTTAGTTAAAATTAATTAACTAATTGATTTATGAAAATGTGACAAATGATTAATAATAGTAATTAAAATATAATAAATTAATTGATTTATTAAATTATAATTTATTTATAAATTAGTTATTAATCATTAATTGTTAATGTTGTTCAGTTATAATTAATAATGATTAATATATTATTAATTTAATTGATGTATATATATAGGTAAGTAGTCATGCCTGAGACTTAATATTCACAGGCGTAACTGTGAATTAAGTATTGATTTATTAAAATATATTCAATTTATTCATTAATTAATTAAATAGAATTAGTGCTTATATTTTTCATTTTTTAAATATAATATATATATTTAATTGACTAATTATAATATATTATTGATTAATAACAAAAATAATTAACTGATTAATTACTCAAAATAAAATGAAATATTATTATTATAGGAGTCACGGGCGTAACTTAAGTATATCGTTGATTAATAACAAATTAATTATTTAATTATTTAATTAAAATAAAATGGAAATTTAATATTATAGGAGTGACAAATGTGAATTAAGTGTCATATCTGTGAAAAGATCTATTTTTATTCCTTAATTAAATAAAATTAATTAAAATATAATTCATAATAATCCATATAAAATTAAATAATTGATTTTCTGAAATCTTATTAATTAATTTGTTAGTTATTGATAATTAACATGTAATTATTACTTATGTTATTATTATTGCGTCTGAAATATTTTTTCTTTTTTTAATTACATATTCTTAAAATATATTTAATTAATTTAATTATAACTATTTAGTAAATTAAAATATAATTTCATATAATTAAAATATTATCAGTTAATTAAAAATTAATTGATTGATTTATGAAAATGTGATAATTGATTGTAAAGTTTGATAAATGAGGACTGATACTAGATATTTGATATTATTTGTACCTAATTAGTATTTAATTCAAATCAATTTAATTTAATTTTAATTTTAATTTTAATTTAAAATTCAATTAATCTTCAATCAAATGTTCTCCTCTCTTTTTCTCCCACTAATTAAGAACTCTTCCATCAATTGCTATCAATCACGTCCATTTAATTAGCATACATGTCTAGAAATTTCTACATTTCAAATGTTCTCGTCTCTTTTGCTCCTAGCAATTAATAACTCTTCCATTCAGTGCTATCAATCACATCCATTTAAGTCCATTTAATTAACATACATGTCTAGAAACATAACGCAGTCACCAAACCTTTTCTCTCTCTCCATCTTTTAAACTTCCACCATTCCAATAAACATCGTGCAAACATAGCAATGACGCAAGTAGTAAGCGTACGTCAATCACATATTATTGATCGGTGTTACTGCATTCATTATCTTCTTCCTGATTGAACTTCGACAAGAATTGATAAAAGTAGGGCTTATAACTCCATTTCCTACTCCTAAACTCACAAACCTTCCTCACGTGACAATTCTTAATTTAACAATCTTATTTGTTTTCTTTTAATTGTTATTATTTTTTATTCTTACCTTTTCAATCTACATTGGGCTACTTTCTCATTCATTATGCATGCAAATGAATGATCTTTGCATTATTATTAGAATCCTAATTGTTAACTTTGTTTTTCTAGGACAGGCACACGTAAAACAGACTAGTCAAAGTTGTTTGTGTTTTCTTGTAGACTCTAATTCCAAATACAATCATCGATGGTAACTAAACTCTTTTTCTTAGTGCTTTATTACTCTTTGGTTTTTTGGCAATCCAGAGTTCATATGTACATATGCTCTCTGGGAATTGACAAAATCAGAAAATAAAACAAAGTGTTACAAAGTGAATTAGGGGATTAATAGGAACATGATAACATCTTTCTTCACTTTGGATTGATATTGCGAGATAAACATGGTAATTGATGAGAAGCAATATTTCAAATATCTACATAGAAAATTTACAAATTTAACATGTTAAGGAAAGCATAGTTCTTAGAACTTTATAAGCCCTTGCTTTTTCACTATATGTAAGAAATGTGTTGCATATCTCGCCCCCAAGGGGTGTGGCCTAATGGTTGAGAGCAGAAGCTGGCTTTGGCTAGGTCCCAAGTTCGATTTCATGTGGGTGCATTCCTTATAAGAGCCTAGGGAAGCCAGGGGTTTTACCTGCTGGTGGCGGGCTCCATCAAGATTTTCGATGGTTGGGCTCTGTCGGGAATTCTTATGGTCAGGCTCCACTAGCGGGGTTTCCCTTGAATCCAAAAAAACGAAGTGTTCCACCTCTCTGAATGCACCTCATTATTTGTCTTACACTTGCTTTTTAGTTATCTTTCTTTTACATTCAATTGTAGATTCATATTTTGCTTCATTTTTGAGCAATTGGTTGTGGTTTTGTAGTGAAGGATTTTCTCATTGAAGTGCAAACATTTTGCATTGAATTGTCACTAATCAGGTTCTTTTTCTTCTATAGATTTTAGTGCCTTTAGTTTCTGCCTTAGTGCCTATAGGACCTTATATTTGGAACTCTTTCCAATTTGTAGCTTTCTATTTTGTTTCATAAGGATATAGCAGCTACACTATTTTGACAGAAAGTATACTCATTTTTAGAATGCGAATTGGATTTCAATCTAATTTTCTAAATTTGTATGCTTAAATCTAATCTATCCAATTCCTTAATGATATATATGACAAGTCTGGGAGGAGCGCAAATCTAGAAATAAGGATGTCATTTCATTAGTAAGATGAGGTTAGTATATTATGGAAATAAATATAGCATAATGGCTTGTAATTGGTTTTTCCCCGATCTTAATGTCTACCGCTTATTCCCATAATCTTATAACTAATCTAAGTAGGTTCGATCCTTTTGTTTGCCTAATTCATAACTTATCATTACTGTAAATCGTCTGCTGTATCAAAATATACCAATGGCGATGTAGATTTTGCTGATTAGATTTGAAATTAATATGTTGCATTTTGGATTAATTAGGTTTAAACTCCATTTTGAATGAATTTGGATGTAAATATTTTTCGTCACTGAATTAATCACAAATATGACGGTTAAATATAGATTATTATACTAAATCAATTCCTACTAGGTTTAAATATGGAAATAATTTATCTTGCATATATCTACATTTGTTTTAGTGTTACACCTTTACTCTTAATAACGCTGGATTTGTTTAGGAGAAGGCATCCATATATATGCTGCAAGTAGTTAACCAAAATTTTGTCATTGTTAAGTATACATATTTATTCTCCTCTTTGTTTGTTAGATTATGGATGTTTATATTTTGGAATTTAATCAGAGATTGATCTTTTCTTCATATATTTTTAATAAAAAATGTATCCGTTATTTAGATTAGCTCTTTTTGAGGATGTGTATGTTTGATGCTTTTTATTTATCAGTATCATGACTTTAGCTCATTTTTGCTGGCAGGTGGACAACGGTTTAAGGCTCATGTTTCTTCATATGGTCTATTTCACATTCCTTATCCTAATGCTCCTACAACCAACTGTGTCAAGATGATATGTCTATGGTATGTCAATATTTTAAGATCTTGTCCAACATAGGACTTTCACCATTGATGTCTTTATCGACATTAACGTCTGATTTTTAGTTATAAAATATGGAACTATACTGTCTTGTATAAAACATCTGTAAACATTTATTAATTTGTTTTAATTCATATCAAATTTGACAATTATTATATTCTATATAATATACTATGTACAAATGCACTACTTAATTAACAACCGTGATTAGTATTAACAATAATAACAATAATGCATTAATTATTCCATTAATTCACTTAACTGGATAGAAAAATTGATTAATTAAATTTAAAAGAATTACACAATTAATTAAAGAAGTTTTTTTAATTAATTAAAGATGTTTATTTATTTATTATATAAAAATTGATTAATTATTTGCACATTTATTTAATTTTTTGAAGTTTAAAATTAAATATCGATTAAAAGTTTCTTATATCAGACAAAATTCGTCAGTCAGTTATTACTCAAATATCATTTTCCAATGAAAACATTTGAAAAATCAGTTTGCACTTTCTCGCAAATCCCCAAGCAAATTCTATCTTTCACTGGGTTGATATGTTAAGTCACTCCTATGAAAAGGTATCACTTGTGCGACTCAACATGTCACGCCCGCGACATACAACATGTTTGTTAAATCAAACTGCTAAGTTTCCTCTTACCCTTTTGAATAAAATATAGGTTAAGCCCTTACTAGAACAAATTTGGTAGAGAAAGATTAAAAAAACATTTTTAAAATTCACTTGACATCTTAATTCACTTTCATAGGTGAGCCATGTTAATTTTTGTTGAAATATGTTAATTGTACTCATTTCAGAAGGATTTGCAGCCGAATCACAGAAAATCTTTCTATAGATATCTATCGATATTTTCAATTGATACGATGGCTATTTAAAGACACATATGTCGGGCTATTTCACATAGACTATTTTCAATTAATAGGTCGGGTATTTAAGTACACACTGTTATAAATGAAGTTTATTTGGTTGTTAGAAATGAAATTTACAAATAATTAATGTTACTTTAATAAACATTTAATATGTTTTATTTTTTTCTAAAGAAGCCTTCCTTTTATTTAAAATTTGGTTCACAACAATTCCATTCCAATTCGGTTAGCTTCCTCTTGTTCTACTTGTTTAAAATGAGTTACAGAGAAATTATCTATAAAGTTCAGAAAATTAAATATGTTACTCGGTATATAACGAAGGAAACTTCTTTATCACAAAACCAGGTCAAATACTTCTCTTTCTCTACTATTTTGTATTTTTAAGTAGGAAGAAGTAAAGTTTTAATGAATATTGCACAAACTATCTGCTTTATTTTACATTTTTTTCTACCTAATAATAGAAGAAATTTTGTATTAAGAATTGTATTGAGCGATTCCTAAGAGGTAACGACGACGACGTTAAATTAGCTGCAAAAAATTGAAGGCTTGCCTTTCTTAGAGAGAAAGTATAATTATTGGTATTTTCAAGATAATTTTTATATGGCTTCTTTTTATTCTTCTATTTTTCTAAAAAAAATTCTTTTGAAATGTAGAGAAATTATTCTTCTATTTTTTAAAAATTTATCTTTTGAAATGTAGAGAAATTAAGAGCAGATGAATTTTTCACTAAACTCACAAAAGAGCTTGCTTATTTAGCAGGTCACGATGAAAGTTATAAACCTGTTTTGGTAATTTTTAATCTCTATCAATTATGTCTAATTGCTTATTTATTTTTCAAACCCGATGGAATTTATTAACAATATTATTTACATATGCCCTTTTCTAAATTTCATTTTGACATTTGTTGCTTCTAAACTCATTAAGAAACTTTATTCTTTCTTTACTGTTCTTGGTTGAAGATGTTTTGCCTTAAACAAGATTATCGAAAGTTTTGTTCACGAAAACTGTAAGCAAGCATGTATAATTTTTATTGTATATCTTTTCTAATTTTTATCCTTCTTATTTGATAATTTATGTAGATTATCTTTTGCTTTGATTTTTGTAGGTTCATAAGCTTTGTTGCTTTCACTTTGGAAGTTATCGTATCAACTATACAAAAAAGCTGCGAACAATCTGTGATCCTTATTGATGAAAGTATGTTGCTTTTTTAAAATCATGTGATAACCTATATAAATGTATAATAACTGTTTTATAAAAAATAATTTTTTTATAAAACTACCCCATATTTTTTTTTACCTTTCCAGTTTTTTTCAGGTCTACTTTAACTTTCATGAATGTATGTTTATCAACATTGAAAATTGTTGGTGAATATTATCCATCCAAATTTTACAAAGTGTTTGTAATTGAACCGGTGTCTTTGTTTTCTTATTTATGGAAGGTAATGTTGATACGTATTTATCTTGTTCACATATGTAACTTTTTTAAAATTTTATGTTTATTTTATCTAACTTTTAATGTCTTTATGAAAAGATGCTAACTTTTTATATTTTTAAACATAAATCATCATATTGATAGCACACTTATGTTATACCTTTTACGTTATTCTTGTTGTTTTTGTAATGTGTTGTCATGTATTAATGTGTGATTCAAAATTATATTTTTATTACAGGGTATCTGACCATTTGTTAAATTTTCAACCATCACCATGATTGCATCTTCGTTGGATTTTAAAGAATCACTAGAATTTCCTAAACACCCTTCCATAGGATCAACAGTTAAAGATGGATTACACTCATTAAGGTTTTCATTTTCAGTGTCACCATATTCTGACTCAAACAAATCATGGTATCTTACTTTAACCACACCAACTTCTAGGTCCACTACCAATTCTTCTTTAACCTCATCATACAATAATTCATTAAATGCGAGATCTATTTCTTTTGCATAACCTATTGATAGGAAGGACTATCAAAATATTAATGTTTATGCAACAACTACTAATAAAATTTTATTCCCATTTAGTCCCATTTCATAACGAATTACTGAACCAATTAAAATTGCTAAACCACAAACCCCGCAACCCTCTTTTTTTTTGATCACTTGCTATGTATTTATTTTCCAAGAAAACTTATAGATCTTTCTACTCCAATGAGTCATTTTTACCTCATTTAAAATTTTATAGGAGCCCTTATACTGACATCATTTATAGGTCAATTATAGGAGCCCCAATCGGTGGTTTGTTCTCTAGTATACCATCTCGTTTGAAGCGTCCTCACTTTTCTATATCGCATTGATTTTAGAATAAGAATAAAATTATGTGGAGGGTACAACATATTTTTATTATATATGATGAAATCTGCTTTCTTGATACGATGAAATGCATATTTGATGAAATCCTTTTTTTGATAGAAGAATATGTATTTATATTTGCCTGTTCTTAGATTAGCAAAACAAAAATTATTAAGTTTAGCATAATATAAAATTTTTATATCTTATAAGATATCAGTATTAATAATTACTTATGATGTATATTAGTTTGCCAAGAATGCTTCCTTCTTTTCTATGTTATGCCACCAAATAAGTAAAAAAATTTAGCAAAACATAACAATTGTTTTCATCTGTGTATTCATACAATCAATTTTGTCATAATTTGTCATTTAATAAAAATAATCTTAATTAGTAGGATTTAGAAATATTCACTGATTATGATTTGCAATTAAGTAAATTCATAAACCAACTTACAAATTAAAAAAAAAACTTATAATATATCAAATGTAAGTTTTCCTTTTTAATTTTTAGTAAAACTGTGATAATCAGGGATTGTTTTGATGTTTTGGTAACATTTTGATAATCAAATATTTCATTTCTAATGGTTTGGATCCACTTTTGAGTTTATGACGTATTAATGAGTTAAATCTTTATTTCCATGTAAAAGTCAGTTGCATCATAAATAATTGTGAATTCCTGAATGCCTCTATAGAAATAAAACTGCTTCACTAATTATACATCAAGTTTCAAATTATATTCCTCTCAATGTTTTTTCTATTAAAAAATAACCATCTTTAATATTATTATCAAACTACTTAAAGTTTCTTTCGATATGTTTGTTTTGGTATTCAAATTTTATGGTTATTGAAATGATTACATAATTATTTGGTGTTTATAAGGATAAATTATGTTAACAAATTAGTTAGCCATTTAATATATATTAAAATTTTGTTTCATTTAATATATTTTAAAATTTTATTTATCTTTTTAAGATACCGTTACTAAAAAGTTATAGCCTATTAGTAACAACAATGATAACTATTAGAAATATTATTTTCTTAAATTTTAGATTAATTTTAAATTAAATCAATCATAGATTTTGATTTGTATTGGAATCAATTAAGCTGAAATGAAAGTAAAAATGAAGAGGAAATAGTGAAGACATCAGTTAGAAATAGTCAATTAAGCGAAAAAGAGGAAGAAGTGATGAAAAATGTTGTTTTGTCAAAATCTGGAGAACAACATCTGTCACGATCATGCATAAGCACGATCGTGACAGAGAGGGACCCTCACAGGAGCTGCACAATCATGTCGGAGAGTAACCCTCTGACAATTTGCACGACAAGCACAATCGTGACTGTGAGGAGATACCCAAAAAGCACCATTGTGCACAAGCACGATCGTGACAACAAAGAATCAGTTGGAATTGCACAACCGTTCATAAGCACGATCGTGACATTGAGAGTACAGAGATATATAATACTTTTGAACATCCTTTGCTCTTTTTGCCATAACTTGAACAACAATAATAATAAACAACTTTAGTTTTTGATTAATTAATTAATTATACACACACACACACACACACACACACACACACACACACACACACACATATACTCACCCACACACACACATATGCACGATTGTGACTTAACAAGTCATGACTGTAATAATTCACAAGCTTATTTTTAATAATAACAATAGTAATAATAATAATACCAATTAATTAAAAACTAATTATTTACTTCATTAATTAAATGACAATTAATTAAATTAAAATATATTATGCATATATGTACGTATCCACGATTATGAGTTAATAGCCGTGATTAGTAATAATAATAATTATAGCGGAAATTTATAACCTCATTAATAATAAAAATAATAAAAATAAACAAATTTATTTAATGAGTAATTATAATATATTATGTATATATGTACATGTGCACGGATGCGAATTAACGAGTCACGTGACAATTCATGACCTTATTAATAATAACAATGATGATAATAATAATATCAATTAATTATAATAATGATTTAATTAAATTATAATTAATTAAATTATGATATATTATGTATATATATAAATATGCACGACTATGACTATTAATGATAATAATAATAACAATGTCCATTAATTACCAAATAATACTTTACAAAATTTATTCTATGATTCATAATAACAATTCAAAATCACAACCTCATTAATAATAACCATAATAATAATAATATCAATTAATTAATTAAAATACTTATTTAATTCATTAATTAAATGACAATTAATTCATTGGTTAATTATAATATATTATGCACCTGTGACACATGTATATATTAGAATTAAATATCCTAAAAATTATCATTAATAAAAAAAATTATTAACCGATTAATTATAATTAATTAAAATATATTTATTGAGATGTTGAAAATTAATTTTTTTAAATGACCTGTTAATCTATCAATCAATCGGGTTGTCATTTATAATTAGCCACTTTCTAATTATAAGACGTGACATGATAATTATTTCTTTACCAAAATCAATCAAACAATGTCTTTATATTTTTTTTCTCTAACATAACTTCTATAACCTAACTTCTGAATCACAATTCTGCATCTTCAAACTATAAAATTGTATATTCCACATAACTCAACTTTCCTGTTTCAATAAACAAGAGATTACTACCATCTATAAGTTATTCCTTACCCTTTTATAATTTTTCTGTTTATTAAATTTTTATTAATTTTATTTGTGATTTTGAATGTTCGCTTTGTGAAATTTAAAATTTCAACCTGTGAGCACGTCGTGGGTTAATATATTATATTTTTTAGGATAATATTGTGTTAATATTTCATTGATTATTATCATCTTTTGTGAAATATAAAATGCAACTATTTTATACTTTTCTCCCATCAACTGTTATACCAAAATTTCAATCGTCATCTGGAGTTTTTGACATAGTTAATTTAATTGTTTGATTCTAATTCTGAATGTTAGGTTTATTAAATTTTTATCAATTTCTGTATTGAAATCGAAGACCTCACGGGTGTCATTGAAGTCTATGATATTCATGTTTATATGGTTAGATAACAAATATTACATTTTTAGGATTATATTGTGTTAATGTAATAGATTTTTAGGATAATATTATGGTGATGCTTATAAAATGCAACTGTTTTATACTTTTTTCATCAACTGTTATATGAAAATTACAACCGTCAGTTGAAGTGGAGTTTTTAAGAAAGTTATAATTATTAAAGTTATTAGTTACTAATCATCATTGTATATTAAAGCATTCACAGTTGTGACCAATAAGTTACAGTCATGCATTTTTTTACTGTCAACTTTTATTGTTACGTTTATATTGTAAACTTTTATTTCCTTTTTATCTCTTTCTTCTCTAACTGTAATAGTATACAAATTCTAGCTTTTTCCTGAAAGTTCTTGTTAACTGTTACTCTATATATTAAAAAGTCATAATCCTGTCTTTTAATATTGAGTTAATTTAAGTAAATATTGATTATAATTATTATAATTAATTAATTATATATTGTTAGTCACCATTGCAACTTATGATAATTATTAATTATGACTTATTACCTTTGCATCATGAATGCCGTGCATTTTATTTATTAAAATTTTATTGTTATTTTCATAATATTCTTAATTATAAATTATTATCAAAATATTTTTCTTAAGCTTCCATAAATATACATAGTTTTAATTTCATGTACTACTAAATCCATTTATATCTCTAATATGGAAAATTATGAATAAAAAAACTTATTTTTCATAAATTACAACAATAAAAGGTTGAAATTAAGCTACATATGATTATATGAACGTTATCTGATCTTTTAATGATAAGGATTTTTCTAACTTTAAATAGAATTCTTGGATTTATTTTTTCAGTTATTACGTCCATACAAAATATATGATAAACAATTTTAAGTAGCTTTCATTTGTATAATTGTCACGTCATATCCGCAATTAATCTTTTAAATATTTCATTTCCTGAAATTGTGTTTCCTAATCACATTTGACCTTAATTTTTTTTGGGTTTTCTTCTTGTTCGTTCTTATGTTGTTCGTTATTGTGCTATTTAAGTATGTCTAATTTTGTCAAAAAAATATTATATAAATTTCCATTCTATTTGGTCCTCATTAATATGATGATTAATTTTTTCTTTATTTATGTTCTTTGTTAAATGTATGATTAAGCTTCTGTCTTAAACATATGGTTTGTTGCATGTATTTTGCTATATTAACGGATACAGTAGATATTATTGGTTCATGATAAACTCTTTATTAAATCTATGATTTGTTAGATGTATTCTCTTATATTG
>JAOSBK010000008.1:31465995-31479691 GCA_027568895.1 Erythroxylum shatona | reverse complement strand
ACTTTTCCTAAGGTCTAACTCTAACTAAGTTTCTTTTGAAACTAACTCCATTAATTCTATCTTTACAATCCAACTATGTCCAAATATTCTTTTTTACCCTATTTTTTATAATTTTCCTCCAAAATTTATTCCAAAATTCACCAAAATTCATAAATCTCATAATTATACTAACCAATAATATTTTTAACATAAATAAATTCAAAATTCACTATATTTCCAAAAATCCCAACTCTATTCAATTATACCTGGAATCATTCATGAATGCATGTACAATTATTTCCATATGCAAAACCTTCACTATTCACATGTATGTGTATTTCATATTATGCATGAGCATGAAAAATGCATTTCTATGCTCTCATTAATCACTCATATTTACTATTCTAGCTTCCCACAGATGATGGGATGTTACACATTTATAATTGCACAATTTTAAGTATTCCTTTATGCACAAATGTATATATGGAATATGTACAATGCATACTCAATGACAATCCTGGGTATCTTTTCAAATTTCACATCTTATGCACATTCTCATCTTTAGCATTATTCGCCTTCATAATAATCAATTCTCATTCACTTTTACTAGATACTCATTACTCAACTCCTTTGAATCATAATTACAATCATATTTAATCTTTATTTCCATTATACACAAGTTTTTGATGCTTTAATACCAATAATTCTTTCACTAATGTTATTCTATCATTATATAATCATACAATATCCAAATTCTCATTCTTTCTTATATTATCTCCAAAATTCCAGACCTTCAGGTCAATTTTCCTTGAGCATTCTGATCTCAATAATCTGAAAGTTATACCTCAAACATTTTCAGACTGTTCTTATACTAAAATAGTGTCCTATACTCAACTTCCATCCATAATTTGAAATTCTTAGAGACTGAATTAAAACTAGATTTCTTCAGACAATTAGTAGCCCTAAGTCTTTAGTTTACTCCAAATAAAAATTACTTAATGTGGATAACTACAAAGCATGTTATGCCTAAAATACCAAAGCATGTTTAAGCTGTGTAGGAAAGTTTGCCACAGTGAAGCCAAAACTTGGTCGTGATGAACTTTTCCCAAGAGCGAATTCTTGGTGGAATTACTACACGTTTGCCACGGCGAACCTAAGAGTTGGCCGCAGCAAACTTTTCTAGAGAGGAAGTCCTTTAACTTGGCCATGACAAACTAAGGAGTTGGTCATGGCAAACCATCACAAAAGCACAATCAGGACTTATTTTTCAATTTTGCAGATTCTAACTCTTTACATACTACACTCACTACCTTAATCTTGTCTATCATTTATAATTCAATTTCTCCTCATTTTCTCGTCATTCTAACTCCATTTCAACTCAATACCATCCATAAACAAATTATGGTCCATGATTGATCATGAACACTAATAACAAAACATACAAATATATACACATTCATCATCAACTTACTACACATATTCAACTTCATTTTCACTTTCGTTTTACATTCATTAAAGGTCTAACTCTAAAACATCTCTGTCTCAATTCATGAATCATTAATCATCATCCATGTAAAAATGAGAGATGAATATACCACATTTCTCATTCATGTTTTTGCATATACCATCCTCAATTTATGAACCTTTAACCTCTAACTATCATCAAATCACGTTTCATTCATCAAATTAAGAAGAGTGATGCTTATACTTACTTGATTAGCTTCAATCTCTTCAAACTCTTCAAGATCTCTCTTAACCCTAGCTTTCTCCTACATACACAATCTTCATCTTGTCAAAGTAGAATAGGTGGGTTTTTCATCACCAAAGTGAAGACAAGTAATTATTTGGAGTGGCTAGATGAAGGGTGTTAGTAAAGTTCAATGTTGATGGTTGGGATGGGAGAATATCATGAGTGAGAGAAGAAGAGAAGAAGAAAACAAGTAGTAGGGAAAAAAATGAAAGACTAATAAGAAAGATGATCTTTCATATGGGTGTCGTGAATAAAAAATAAAAGACCACAAATTGGTCTTTAATTTAGGCTAAATAATACTAAGTGATGAGTGGTAGTGACACTTGTCACTTTTCTATGGTCCCATTTTGGTCTTTTAATCTACTAATCCATTTGTCTCTAATTTTCAATCCAATTTTCTCCTAATTTTCAATGACACTTGTCATTAAATCCCAATGTCATTCATAAAAATTTCCACTGCAATTTGACTCTTATTTCTACTACTACTATTCATCAACTGTTCTACCACTTGGCTTTTTTTAGTCAAAAAATTACCCAAATTTTTAGAAATTATCCTAAAATTCACCAAAAAATTTAAATCACTAAATTTACTCTCCAAATCAGTTTTCAACACATAAAAACCACGATTCTCAATATAATCACATTTATAATCAATTATACCTAAAATGTCAACGAATGCATATACGGTCATTTTAATGTGTGCAAAAATTCAAATTCACGTGCATATATGCTAACATTATGCATGAGCATGAGATGCATTTTTCTTAATCTCTCATTGATCCCTCATGTATTGTATTTTAGGGTTCTAACCCTTAGTATGGGAATGGAATGTTAAATTTTCTCCCCTTTAATAAATTTCTTCCTCGAAATTCTTATCTGTTTGTTCTAAGAGGCAGGGGTATGCTTCCTCATGTGCTCCTCCATTTCCTATTTAACTTCATCACTCGAATAATTTTTCTATCACTTATTTAGTCATTCACTTTCTTAACTGATTCCTTAATATATCTCAAATTATTCACAAATTTCACTTCCATTATCAATAACACATATATCAAATCATTACGATATTTCCTAAACACATCCATATAATACTGTGTGAATCTGAAACATCTTTTATTGGTAATACTAACTCATAAGCCATGGTTTTTTTCTCACAATAATTTCATATAGACCAATTTATGTCAGCTTAGCTCCCCCTTTTTCCTAGCCTGTGCACACCTTTTTCTCTATCTAAGCACACCATGGAAAAGTGATACTCTTAAAGACATTTCATCTTTTGCTTGATAATTCACATCTCTTTAATGTTAATACACTTAACTCGTATGTCCATCTCACTATAATCCATTCTTATGTCCATCTCACTATATTCCACTCTTATGTCCATCTCACTATATTTCATACCTTTGGTGTTGATCCAACAAACTCATTTATCTTTCTTGAATCACCTAATTTCTAACACCGATCAATTTTACTTATCAACAACTTCTCCAATCAATTTTGGCCTTCAACTATTTTAAGCATCATTGATTTCAATGTAAGGGCGAATGACTCCTTTTGTCGTATAACACCTCATACTGTATTCCAATGATATCACTAGGATAATGATTGCTATGCTTAAAGTCAAATAAAACTATACATTAATCTTATGTTCCTATAAACTCCAAAATATAAGCTTTAAGCATATCTCCAACAGTTAAGATTGTTGGCAATTTAAACATTCAGTCACTTGATTCTACATTCTTAGCTGCTAAATGTTGTTTCAACGTATTCCTGCTAGGATGTATAGCACAAGTTGTTCTTAGTGCTTTCTTTAATAATCTCTTTGCTCAATCATCTTTATTGAGTACACATTCTTCTTATTTAAATCACAACGTAACATTTTTCCTATTTTGACTCAAAATTCATATTCATTTTCAATTCCCCACTAAGATTCACAATTCTAGATCCTCAATTTGGGCTTTTCTAATCTTTCCATACAAACTAATTTTAAATTTCAATGTAGCTAATAATACTTCATTTTGCCTTAAATTCAACATGACATTCTATGGCCTTGATTGCGTTAGGTTTGGCAACCTCACTATCTAAATTGTAATACACTGCTATTGGATTTCCTGTTCAATGCATCCGATGACAACATTAGCTTTACTAGATTATTTCTCATTTGTACAATCATAATCCTTCAGTACTTCTATCCATTTTCTTAATCTTGTATTCAATTTTTTCAAACTCTATAATTACGTCAAACTTTAATGATCTGCCTATTTATATATATATATCCGAAATGTTTCACTGTACATAAAATGTCTCCAATCTCTCAAAATAATTACTATTGCAACAAATTTCAATTTATATATCAAATAATTAGTTCATGAGACTTAAACTATGTCTATGCATAAGAAATCACTTTATTATGCTGCATTAGGTTTCATCCTAATTTCTTATGTGAAACTTCATTATATATGACATAATCTCAAAAACCAAACGATATAATTACATCGGTTTTATAACTCATCAAAGATTCTTTTTACATTCATCAGTTTATAAGATTTACACGTTTTTCCTAAAACATTTTTGTCAAAGGACTAAGATTAGTAAAAACTCCTTAACAGTCTCTGGTAGTATCCAATATACAACGTGTTCTAGAAAACTCTAGATCTCTTATAAATTCCTTAGAGTTTCTCACTTCCTCATTACTTCTATTTTCTCTTTGGGTCTCTTAATATGTCATATTAAGATACTATATGACCAAACATTTTATTTGATCAAGCTAAGATTCACTCTTATTGAACTTGGCATATAGTTGTTTCTACGTTCATAATATGTTAGAAGTTCCTCAAATATTCAAAATATTCTCCTCAACTTTTTGAACACATTATATATATCATCCATGATCATAGTCACTAATTAATCCAAATAAAATTGAGGCATTTTATTCTTCAATACTATGTTACTATCGGGGTACTGTTAACTCAATGTGCCCATGATTAGTTCTCAAAATTCTATAAACAACAATTTCTTCAAAAAGGTAATATTATTACATGTTATTTTCAATCTCGCAATTGACCTATTATTTGAAATAATTTTTTTCCATTCACTCAATTTCCTCTAATTTCACATTAACTTGTTTTAATGTCTATTCATTCATACTAGTTTCTCCACACATTTCAATTTATTCGCAACCTTAACTTTCTATGTTGGTAACACATTCATCGAATATAATTTCTATCTCCGGCACATATTTGCATAGAATATAATGTGGGCCTATATTCTCCTCACACTATCAATAATGTCCCCTCAAATTCAATAATCCAATCACATAGTTGGATACTTTTCATCAAACAACTTGCATACACTCTCAAGTAGTATTTTCTACATCTTATACTTTAGTCTCTGTTAGGAGTGGGACTCCAATATTCATTTATTACATATTTGTTTCCAATTTGGTCTTTCATTGATCATTCTTAATATAAACTATATGATCTATGTAACCTAATTCGGTGAAATTGTTATTCCAAAGAATATTTCATACTACATTCATCTATACTATTCATGCAATCTTTGTCAATCAACTGTTATCATCTTTGCATTATTAGCCATTCTTAATACCTCAAGAAGACCAATTTCTATCATTCTTATAAGGTCATAATGTTTTAATTACCAAAACTCAATTAAGTAGTAAACATGATTAGTGTCGCATATTCTTAGGTGTGTATCATCAAAGTCATCCCATTTTGTCCAAAGATTTATCTCTGACATTTCACCAATTTATATCTTACACAAATGATACTTTGATCTCCCTTGATCCTAGACAGTATTTCTCTTTTTATCCTCACCCACGATGGGGGTATCCCTGCCACGATTGTGACAGAAACCTATTTTTATTAGGCCACTATTGTGCCTTGCACTTTCTTCTAACATTAACACACATACTAACATCAATTCAACTCCAATTTTCCAGAATTTATCTTTTCTAATATTACATTATGTCATAATGATTCAACTACTATATTACGTGTATTAACTCTTCTCATTTGATTCATCATCTTTTCCTTTACCTTGTTTCTATCTCATCTTCCTATTGTCATTTATTCCATCTCCCATATGTATATCCTTAATCAATTCAGAATTATTGATGAATAATCATCATAAAATTCTGATCTTAATTTCCACTAATATATTCTTACGATGGATCGTAACTCTTGTCACATTAATCAAACAACCACTTTGGTTCAAAATTCATCTTCTTAAGATCATAACAAATTTTGCTTTCATTACATTCTACTTGTACATTTTAATCTAATCATTTCTACTTATATCCTTATTCTCCTCAAACCATCCATGACAATACATTCACATCTATATAACATTTGGGGATATATCACCACAGTACAATATTGATGTCGTATTCAATAATACATCCATAATACAAATACATTGAATTATTATTTGTCATATTTACCCATACATTATTTCTCATTTCTATTTATCCATTTCATTTTCTCATATCATGAAAGAGTATCATTTTTCTCACTAATTCTATCATCTCAAACTCTTAATAATTGCTCATGCGTGTGACTTAGACTGGGGATCAAATGTCATTGCACGTAACTTGACACATATTTTGAAAAATGCCCATGTAAGATACTAGTTCTAGGCTCTAATACCAAATTATAGCACCCTACTCTCGCAAGACACGTACACAGCATCTTGAGAGATATCCGAGTACGTATGTCGTAAGGGTGGCATACTAAAGCAGCCAAACAATCAAACTCATTATAATTTTTTTCTTTTTAAAACAATGCACTTGTATGCAGAAAATCAATAAAACAAATTGAACCTACTATATTAATAAACTTTTTTCAATCACAGGGGTTATAATCATCTCACAAATCATCTTAATTTCCTTAGTCATTATAAAACAGAAATATTTAAATACACATGTTATAATACTTCTGACTACATATTTGGATACATAACAATGAACTACATATGCAGACGTAAATAGATCCTAACTTCTATCTCTCACTTGAATGCAATGTCTATACTCCCGTTTACCTAACGGGGTAATTCATCTAAGCCTAAAAAATATTGCAAATTTTGGGTGAGTTTTTCAATCATAGTGAGCCATACAAAATCAGCCAAATTATTCAAATCATACACATCAAATGCATATGTGATGTTTATGAGACTAACTTTCGACTTATTACTGTTGTGACCGAGTGCCTATAACTGTCTCGTATCCATTGTGGATACTGGGCTCATTAATAACTATCTCGTATCCGTTGGGGATACTGTGCTCATTTTATATAGTGAGCTTTGCGCTCTCTTTTTTTCACAATCTGAGCTTTAAGCTCTTTTTTAATGGCTACTTCGGCCACAAAAGCCTTTATCTTTCATGTATTCATGTAATGAAATGCATCAATCACAATGGCTCAATTAGTTACTTTCACATGACATCAGACTTTAGTCCGCCATTCAACTTTAAAGTTGAGAATCACCTTTTTATTCTTTACATATTCGCATTTATTCCTTGGAACTAGGTCCAAAATTTAACAATCAATTTAAGAAATCACATATACCACCCAATTGACATTTAAATAACACTTCAATATTTCATTCATGCATCAAAAGTCTCAGACCTTCAATTTTTGGAATCAACACAATCACATCAATCATATTCACATTGCATAATAATCATATCAATAGTCATTCAATACAGAAATTGAAATCAGAACAAACAATGAAATAAGACAATTGCTTCCAAGATCTGGAAACGTCTAAATGTGGGCATTTATCTTGCACATCAAAATTATGCAATACACACATTGCAGACACACATTAATAATTTCACAATTATAAGTATTCCTTTGTGTAAAAATGTGTATATGGAATATGTACAATGCATGCTCAATGACAATCCCGGGTATCTTTTCAAATTTCACGTCATCTGCACATTCTCATCTTTAGGATTATTTGCCTTCATAATAATCAATTCTCACTCACTTTTACTAGATACTCATTACTCAACACTTGTGAATCACAATTACAATCATATGAACCTCTTCATTTCCATTATACACATGTTTTTGATGCTTTAATACCAATAATTCTTTCACTAATGTTATTCTAACATTATTCAATCATATAATATCCAAATTCTCATTCTTTCCTATATTACCTCCAAAATTCCAGACCTTCAGGCCAATTTTTCATAATCATTTTGATCAGGTAATTGAAGTAATTTGATAACACTTTCTCCTAGAAAAATGTTCCCCATTGTATTAAGTTTCTAATGACACTAAAATAATTCAATTAGGCTCAGTGATGTGAAAGTTATACCCTAAAAATTGTCTAACTATTCTTATACTGAAATAGTGTCCTGTACTCAAATTTCATCTATATTTGAAATTCTTAGAGACTGAATTAAAGCTTTA
Organism: Erythroxylum shatona; assembly: GCA_027568895.1. NCBI lineage: Eukaryota > Viridiplantae > Streptophyta > Magnoliopsida > Malpighiales > Erythroxylaceae > Erythroxylum > Erythroxylum shatona. The sequence goes on along the minus strand of JAOSBK010000008.1, from coordinate 31,471,528 downwards.
TTTCTTCAGAAAATTTGTATACCTATGTCTATAGTTTACTCAAATAAAAAATCATTCCATTTGGATAACTACAAAGCAAGTTATGCCTAAAATTCTGAAGCATATTTAAGATATGTAGGAAAGTTTGCCGCGGCGAAGCCAAAAGTTACGAACTTTTCCAGAGAGCGAATTCCTGGTTGAATTACTTTTAGTTTGCCATGGTGAACCTAAAAGTTGGCCACGGTGAACTTTTCTTGAGAGGAAATCCTTCAAGTTGGCTGCGGTGATCCAAGGAGTTGGATGTGGTGAACTTTCACAAAAGCACAATAAGGACAATATTTCAATTTTCCATATTCTAACTCTTTACTTACTACACTCACTACCTTAATCATGTCTATCATTTCAAATTCAATTTCTTCTCATTTTCCCATTATTCTAACTTCATTTCAATTCAATATCATCCATAAACGAATTATAGTCTATGATTTATTATGAACACTAATAACAAAACATACACATACATACACATTCATTATCAACTTACTACTCATATTCAACTTCATTTTCACTTTCATTTTACATTCATTAAGGGTTCATTATAACTCTAAAACATCTCTACATCAATTTATGAATCATTAATCATCATCCATGTAAAAAAAGACATGAATATACCATATTTCTCATTCACGTTCATGTATGATAACATTATACATGAGCATGAGATGCATTTTTCTTAATCTCTCATTAGTCTCTCATGTACCTTATTTTAGGATTCTAACCCTTAGTATGGGAACAAAATGTTACACTAAGCAAAAGAGAGCAATCGAGCTACTAATAAGAAAAAAGCATTGCATAGGAGGCAACCTATGGTTTTTATTGCGTGTTATTTCCTCTTTAGTATTAGGTAGTTTTGAATTCTATTGTTTGTGTGTTTTGTTTTCACAAATGTCTTGCAAGAAGGGAGATCAATTTTGATATAGGATGATAGGGAAGGTAAACACAATGAGGTGATAAGTGTAAATAATAAGTCAAGGAAGGATCTTGAGGGGGTGAAATGACGAATTGATGAAAGATTGAAGATTTGCAAAAATATTGCAGTGAACAACTGTGGCCTATGGCGGGACAAAATAGGGACACACATTTTCAGCAAAAATTTGTCCATTTTTACTTTTGTTTAACTCTTCCTCACATATATATTTACATTTAACCTAATTTTTCTTACACTTTTCATTCTCACTCTCTCTCTAGACCTAAGACTCTCAAATCCTCTCACCTCTCTCCACCAACTTCAAATCTTTCATTCTCTCCAACTCTTCACAACTCTCATTCCTAATGGGGTTGCGCATTAAGTAGAATGTCAAGTGCACCTAACCCAAGGGAAAATTTGAAGTATCCAATCATGGATAATATAACTAATCTTTTCCAATTTACTCAAAAGTAGAAGGTAACCATTTTCACACTCGTAGTTTTAAAGACATTGTAGTGACAAAATACTTTGACTTTGATATGTCAGATAGAATAGGTTTGGGAGACAAGGTTGAGAACCTAGGAGAAAGAATTCATTAGGGAACGTTCATAGATTTTCAGTATCATGTTTACCAAGAATTAACCAAAGAGTTCTTTACCTCTCTTTAATATGAATCAAGTAACCCAAAGTACTTATGGTTTAGGTCACGGGGTCAACCATACAAGCTTAATTAAAAATTTTTGTGTGAAATTTATAGTTTCCCCAAGCATCCATAGTAGTTTAGCACCGTGACTTCTGTGTTACCCACTATAGGACTAAACTAACTGGGTTAGAATGTTTCAGTGCCAAAATTTCCCACAACATAATTAAAAGCCATGAGCACTTGCTATTGCATAATACTTTTTTATGTCAAATGGTATTTGACAAAACTGAAACCAACAAGTGTTCATACAAAGGACTCTTTCTATTACAGTACATGGACTATAACATCCTAGTATATTCCTCTACCCATGTCTCCAATGCAATTATTAATACTCTACATATGAGGAGGAATAATTTAGGTATGGGTTACTTGGTTTCAGCCATTGCTGAATACTATGGTGTGGATTGCACTGGACTAATTATACTTTGTCCTGAATTCCTTATCACTCGTCACGTGTGGCGACTTGAAATCTTGAAATCCCATATCATGGAACTTCAGGATATCAGTGCCAAATCTCCTTTCAAAACTAGGGTAGGGCAGGCAAGTTTGAGTTCAACAGCACAACAACAAGAAGAGGACTCAACAAGTGAAGAATCTGAAGAGGAAGAAGAAGCTAGTTGGGAGAAGGTACTCACCACACTCTCGGACACTAACAAATCACTTGCTAAAATATAATGAGGATGAAGGAGATAGTTAAAGGTAGAAATGCTTGAGTCGGGACATCTAACATATTCACATATACTTCGAGGCTCAAGGTGTTCAACTACCACCTCCTTTACTATCACCACGTCTGTCACCATGATGGTTTTGTGTTCTACCCCTTTCTCGTTTAAATTATGTCTTTATATTTATTCTCACTTTTTTTGTTTTTGTTTGCTCTTCTCACATTGAGGACAATGTGTTGTCCAAATATGGGGAGGGATGTAACACCACACCCTCTCGAGACCCATACCTGACATCCTGAGTGATGTCCGAGTGCGAATCCCGTAAGGGTGGCATGCTAGAATGGTCAAACATTCAAAACTCAGTACAATTTTTTTCAAACAATATAAGCATATGTAGAAATCAATTATCAAATTGGGCCACTTTTATTTCATAAATATTTTCGATCACAGTAATACAATCATTATAATCTCAATAGCCATTTGGGTCCATTTCAAATACAAAAATACTTGTAGTCATAATTTGATTACATTTCAAAGTCATTTACAAACCTTTCTAACTTGGAAAGTTATTACAAATAGAAATACTCAAATACACAAATTACAACAATTATAGAGGACTCAATTCAATACAAAAATAAGAAAATACAAATCCAGACATGAACTGATCCCGACCTCCATCCCTTACTTTTATGTTGTAGTTATACTCCCATTTGCCTAATGGGGTATTTTTCTGATCCTTAAAAATATTTGCAAATTTTGGGTGAATTTTCCAAACTCAATCAGTGACCATCACCGATGGCTCACCCAATCATATAACACATAATTCACATTCACATAATTTCACATTTCACACTCAATACACTTTGATCACTTGTATTATGCATATGCAGTGCACATCAGATTCACTTTTCATTTATTATTTTTTTATGACCGAGTGCCTAAACTATCCCATATCTACTAGATACTAGGCTCATTGCTAACTGTCCCTTATTCGATGGGGATACAGGGCTCATTTTATATAGTGAGCCTTAGGAGCTAGAGGCTCTTTTCACACTTTGAGCTTTAAGCTCTGATCAGTGGCTACTCTGGTCATAACTCTCATTATGTTTCATGCATTCATATAATGAAATGCATCACAAATATTCAGTCAATTGAAAGTACTCATTAACACACAATCATATTCACTATCACATCTCATTCACATTGTCATCAGACCTTAGTCTAGCGTTCAACACTTAAGTTGAGAAAACACTTGTTCTGTCCAATTCACATTCAATGAGCGCTTCAATATTTCATTAATACATCACATTAATTGGACCTCCGGTCTGAAAACCAACACAGTCAATCACATTCATATAGTCATTTAGTAATTAATTAATATAAAAATTCAAAACATAACAAATAATAAAATGAGGCCGTCTAGGTCTACTCACAGTATGCTCCAGATTAACATTAGCTTCCATGATCCGGAAATGTCTAGATGGAAACGTTCTATCTTGTATCATCATTATGCAAAACACATATGACACACATTATTAATTGCACAATCACATAAACATTTAGTTTTACACACATGTATATGTGTAATGTATAATGCATGCTCGGTGACAATTCTCGGGTATATTTTCTAAACTCACATCTTATGCTCATTCTCAATTCTTAATTCATATTGTCTACTTGAACTTAGACTTACACTTCATTTGCATGTGACCATTCTAAATTATTCATCCAATCTTTACCCTTTTTAGGTGTCCAGCTTATTCATAAGATTACACCTCAAGAACACTTGGTCACTCTATATCATAACTCAATTTCTCCTCATCTCTTTTCTAACCTTACATGATCTCATAATACCCCATTCTCATTCACAATTAATCACTTAATACATATCACTCAACCTCCTTGAGCATAACTATAATCATATAAACATCTTCATTCCCATTATACTCATGCATTTGACACTTTGATTTCATCCATTCATTCACTAGGTTTTAACCTTCATTTTCACTTCAAACCTATCATACATTAGTCCCATAAACCAAGGATTATTATAGGTTCACTTTAAGACCCATTTAAGCCTTAATTAGGGTCACTTGACCCATAAATGTCCGTTAAATGGACATCCATGTCCGTTAAATGGACCTTTACGGGTCACTTACAAAACTTTGAAAATTTGACCCTCTAGACGTCCAAATATCTTTTTGTGGTCTTCATAGAAGTTGTAGCTCTTGAACTCTTATTTAAAACCATACCTAAATCATCTCAATCCAAGTTCTACAGAAAAAGTTATGACTCTTGCACTAAAGTATGTTCAATTGCTTTCTATGATTTCCAGATTTCTAACTCTTTATTTACAACATTCAATTTCTCATGCTTAGTCCATCATTTCTAGTTCAATGATCATCATTTATCCATTATTCTAACTCTATTTCAACTCAATATCATCCATAACCAAATTATAGCCCATGATAGATCATAAACACTAATAACAAATCATATATATACATACACATTCATCATCAACTTTCTGTACTCAGTACTCAATTTCATGTAAAAATTAAAAACTCTTAGAGATATAATTTGAATTCGATGTCTTCATACAAAATGTAGCCATATGTCTCTAATTTAATAAAAATCACAAATCACCTCATTTGGACATCTACATAATAAGTTATGTCTAAATTACAGAAGCATATCCAGTGGAATTGTTATAGCTAGCATATTCTAGATTTCAAAACTTCCAACATTTTACATCAAATTCATCTTATAACTAGATTATCTCTTCCATTTAATTCCTCATCATTCTCTACCCAATTCAACTCAATATATCAGTCACAAACAAATCATGATCTATATTTGATCATTAACTAAAAACAGGACATGTTCATGCACCTATTCAACAACTTTCAATTCCCATTGAAACATCCCTTTTACAACCAATTCACCTTAAAAACATGTGTAGCATAACTCATAGTTTCTTACTCATCATATACGACTCCCATCGTCCATAAACAACTCCTAACTCATTATTTAGCATTTACATGAAACAAAACTTCAATATATACATATATATATATATATATGCTCATTTCTTCACCAATATTCTACCATATACAAAACTCCTTATCATGATCATTCAACCTCTAAAACATCCCTATAAATCATTACTCATCAAGCATATATAAGCAAGAAATTTACACATTCCTCACCATTCATGAC
>JAOSBK010000008.1:31426558-31437675 GCA_027568895.1 Erythroxylum shatona | reverse complement strand
TTTTTCGTGTGCAAATAAATTCACTATTCATGTATAAGTGTATGGCATATCATGCATGAACATAGAAATGCATCTAACTCTCATTAGTCACTCCCATTTACCATTCTACCCTTCCCACTAGTAATGGGATGTTACAAGATGGAATATGGTCTTCCACTTTAGTCGATTTTCTTCGAGAAAAGACCTACTTTTCGTTACACAATGGAAGAATTAAGTCTTTAAAGATGTCCTTCTCAATAAGGATAACTTATTCTTATTCTCCTTTACCTTTGATTACGTTGGCCTCAAAGTCCTTACAGTAAGAACTTCGCATGTATATAAAATTCCCATTTTTTTACAACCTTGAAAACCAAGATTAAAGCTAGAAGACATCAAGGAGAGCCAAGTTCCTATTTTAGTTAACTTGCATAATATCCCCATAAAATACTATTCAACGAAGGGATCAAGTTATTTTGCTATCTTCTTAAGGTTATTTTTATAAACGAAACAATCATAAGGAGGAGAGTTAAATATACGAGAGTGTGTATCCTTATGGATATGAAGCAGGAATACTAGATCTTATCCCCATTATGAGATTACGAGAAGAAGATTATCTTGTCAAAGATGCTACAAAACTCAATGGTCTCTAGAGACCAACAAATGCACATGGTGGATAGAAAATAGAAGAATTGGAGTTGATTTGGAGGGACACATATGTGTAAGTCATGTACACATCCTTGTGAAAGATGGTGTAAGTCTTATGAGCGTGTACAACCTTAAAGAATTTGTTTCGCTCATGTAGATGTGGACTTGCCTATGTAAGTCTTGTACATAGGCTTTATCTTCTTCGAATGTGTCTACGTATAATTTTTAAAAGAATTTGAGGGGCACTGTCAAGCATTCGACCGTGCAGGTGACCATATCCACTTTAGAAACCCTAGTTACAAAGTATAAAAGGCAATTATGAAGGCTAATCAAGGGAAGTTAGAGTTTAAAAGCTAAGTTGGAGTTTTAAACATAATTTTGAACTCTAGTTCAACTAAAGCACAAAGATTACATTATAGATTTGATATAAAACACTCATATTTCAATCCTCTAGATTAGGGTCTAACCTAATAGTGAAATTTAAGAATTGATTAATGCAATCTTTAGGGTTTTAATTAGAAAGAGATTGTAGTTAATTAATCAAGGATTATAATAGATGCATATTTGATTATATTTATACACCCATATTTGATGTATTTTGTTTGGTATTTTTTAGTTTTATTGTATATTTTGTACTTAAATCACTCCAAGTGCGTTTATAGGTAATAATTGCCTTCCTGGATTAAAAGGAGAAGAATTCAGATAAAAAAAAAACGAAGTTCTAAAGTAAATTACAGATACATGATCATGTCTGTGTCCATGTAAATCTCATAACCTGTGCAGATTTGTAAATTCTAGAGATTATGGAATATACATGATCTAGTACACCCTAGTGTCTTAGACTATGTATGTCCCAGAAATCCTAAATTTTACTATAAAGGGACATGAATGGAGGCAAATAGAGGAAAGTATACTTTTGGAGTTCACTCCAAACATAAAGAACATAAATAAGGGATGACATTGATCTAGGAATGTGAAGAACGCGAAGAAATCATTAACAGATTCAATAAATTACAACATCAAACCCCAAACTTGTAAGAACATCCAATAGAAGAGAAAGGGATAATTAGAATTGTGAACACAGATATTGAGAAATCCTGTTTATGAATAGATCCACCGTAATTGAAAGAAGTTGGTTGCAAACCTAGAGATAGGTTGGCATAAATCCTCTAGATTAGGGTCAAACCTAATAGTGGAATTCACACATCTATAAAGCATTCCTAGAAACTTTAACTAGAATGATTTAGATTAATAAACCTATAGATTAGTTGATAGTAGTCTCGCGAAAGTTATTAACATAAGATAGGAATTTCTATGATCCAATAGTCATTAAAACAATTCCAGAATAAATAGTTAATTACTTAATGATTTTAAGAGGACTCACTACCTAGACACTAATCTCTAATATTGAGTTCCCTAAGTGATTTCCTTTATTTTGTGTTTATTATTATTTCCTATTTTATGTTTTTAATTATTATTTTAATTAAAAATCCAATGTTCAATTTGTAGGCTAGATAATAGGAGAAAGGTAATTACTAGTCATCACTATCTTTGTGAAATTGACCCGTACTTGCCTATGCTAACCATAGCTACGTCGTGCACTTGTGGTTAATTTAAACAAACTAAAATCCATTAATTAGATAAGTTGCTAATAATCCTGAAGCATATATTAACATTGGATAGGAATTTTCATGATCCAATAATCTTCAATTGAATTGCATGATAATGGGTTAATAGTTAAGAAATCTTAAGAGAATTTTTTACGTAGGTAATACTTATTTGATTGGGTTAACCTATGGTGATTCATATTGTTAGTTATTATTTGTGTTGAACTTTAGTTTAGTTTTATTTGTTTTAATTAAATCATCATCTTAATTTTTTTGTGGGATAATAGAAAAGAGGCAATTATTAGTAGTTGTAGTCCCTGTGAAATTGACACTTGATTTTGACTTTCACTATACTATAGTTTGATATGTGCATTTGCCTTTGAGATCTATAGGGTAGAGATCTTGGTCATCAGACTCAAATAGAGTGGAAACTGAATTCATTCTATATGCTTTTTAAAAATAATTAAAGAAAGAATGTATTACGACAAAATGGAAACAAAGTTTTACAAGTTTAACAAATACACAAGTGAGCCTAAGTTATACCAATAACAAATATATAAGGAAAAAAAACACAAGAATGGGATTATGTCTTATACTTTATTAAGGAGAGGAATCCCTGAAGACATCATAAGCCATAATGGCAATTTATGATTGATTAGAATAAAGAACAATGGATTATATATTTTAAATTATTAAATCAAAATTTATTTGAAATATATATTTTTAAAATTAATTATATTTATTAATAATTATTAAATTAAAATTGTGATTATTATTTATTATTATGATTTTTAAAAACAAGGTTTAAAAACATATAGTACAACTGTATAATATGACAATGATTTGTTTTGTAATATTTTAAAAATTTAGGAACTATTTTATAAATTTAAAAATATCCGAAATGGTACTCGGTATTAACCGATACCGATACTAGTACAGTACTATATCAGAACCTAATCCGGTACTAGTACAGTATTCGTAACGTTGGTTAAAGAGGAGGTAGGGTTTTATAAAAGAGTTGTTGTAGAACTGAGAGAAAAAAATGATTAATTTGGCTAGTGTATTTTTTAGATTAAATTCATGAGGGGTGTTGAGATTTAAAATCCAAGTAAAGTGTCACTACTTTTTCTAGGTTTTAAAAGTTTTTACTTTCCTAACTACTAAAAAAATGAATCAAATGTGATATTATAAATTAAAAAAAAAAAGATTACTTTTCCAAACAAGAATTCATGTCAACCAAACAAGGCCTTAGTGTTTTAGTAATATGAAGTGTAGAAAGTAGAGAGCAGATATTGATAGTTTGGAGATGAACATTCTCCAAAGTGTGATCCTTTTGTAACTTATTAACTTTGTTTATAATATATTTGCAATATTTTACTTTTTCAAAACCCCCCGCCCCGCTTCATTTTGAGTAATTATGTCATGAATCAAGAGGTAGTCGACTTATTGTAAAATTTCCATACGCTCTTACCTTTTAGGAAGTAAATATGTATTCATTTAACCCAAAGAGCCTCTTTACTAGTAATACTTCTCCAAATTCTTCTTATCACGAGGAATTTGTTAGATAAAGTAATTGGAAATTGGAACAATGCCTAAACCTCCTACTTTCCTAGGTAAACAAACAACTAACCATTTGGCCTAGTCAAATTGCTTCTTTTTCAACCCACCATACCAAAGGAAGCTCCTCAACATCTCTATAGTTTTGATAAGCCTATTAGAGAGAAATATAAGTGAAGATTAGTAGGTATATCTTACTAAAACATTGTTTTATAAAATATTAAATCATATGGGAAACATTTTGGTGAAAAGAATAGGCAAAATCACTTAAATTTCCTAATATTTTGGTAGTTAATATGTACTGCTAGATATCAATATTGATTCATGATTGTAAATTTTTAATTGTAGAATCTAAAGGAAGAACATAATATCTTTAAGTCTCCTTGATCCACTCATTGCCTTATGCACCTAGGAAAGCATATTATGTACTTGAACCTAACAAGGGAAGTCACCTTCTATTGTTTTATTGATGAGAATCGCATCCCACCCTAACTTTAGCATTCATTACTGAGTGATTGCTCCCTATCTGGTTGAAAAAGTTGGTCCAGAAGCTTACTCAAGCCCCGATTGACATACTTCACTAAATTAGTAACTATGACGGATGGAAAAGAGCTCAAACTCACTCTCAAGGAAGGGATAGACAACCCTCAGTCGAGGGGTATGAACCGCTAATCTGTCTTACTACTCCTTCCCATCCTAAAAAAAACTATCCCCAATCTTTGTCCTTAGTGGGAGTGCAGCAATTCTTTGAGGAACCTTTTCCCCACATTCATAACCCAATTTTCATCTAAAGAAATTTAATTTATTTAATAAAAAAATAAATTGTAATTTATTTTTTGGTCATATATTCTAATTTCCTAACAATTGGAAGGTCTCTTAATTATTTGAAATCTTATGCTAGAGTTGCATATCTCTAGCACTCTTTAGATATTAGAAACTTTAGTTCCTAAGAGTTGCATTTACTGATTTCGTTGTTTAACTAACAAAATGATTGATTTAAAATATTTAATTTATAGAGGAATGCAGAAATTAAAGAATTGTGTATGTGTATTTTATTGATACAGTGAGCTAGCATATATACACAAGAGAATCGAGTAACAACTGTACAGACAGAGAAAAGATGCTAACAGAATGAAATAACAGAATCGGGTAACAGAATCTGGTATAACAAATTAGGATGAGTCTAGAGAATTCTTAACATGCCCCCGCAAGATGAACTGGCGAGAAGAGACGTTCATCTTGGTCCGAAAGAGTTCAAATTTAGTGCGAGAGAGAGGCTTGGTGAGAGCATCAGCAATTTGATCGTGAGTGGAGACGTGGGACACCCGAAGATGTTGCATCTGAACTTGTTCTCTTACAAAATGATAATCTAACGATAGATGTTTCATGCGAGAATGATAAACTGGGTTTGAGCAGACATAAGTGGCACCGATATTGTCACAGAGAACTGTAGGGGGACCCGAAGAGGGTATGTGAAGTTCCTCCAGTAAGTGTCGCAGCCATAGAAGTTCAGCAGTGGTGTTGGCGACAGCCCGATACTCAGCTTCGGTGGATGATCTTGCTACAGTGCGTTGTCGCTTAGAGTACCAAGATATAGGATTGCCCCCAAGGTAGATTACATAAGCAGAAGTGGACGTTTTCGAATCAAAGTCGCCGCCCCAATTAGCATCACTATAGGCTGTCAGATTGAGATGTTGGGGACGACGGAGGTGTAAACCATAGTCATGAGTATGTTTGAGGTACCTTAGCGTGCGTTTAAGTTGAGTGAAGTGGGTGTCCGTCGGTCGGTGCATAAATTGAGAAAGCTTGTTAATGGCATAGCTCAAATCTGGGCGGGTGATAGTTACATATTGCAGTGCGCCTAGTATGCTGCGGTACAAGGTGCTATTGATCAGTGCCATACCATCATCCAATTTGAGTACTGTGGACGTGCAGAGTGGTGTCGCACATGGCTTGGCAGCATCCATGTGGAACTTGTGAAGTAGATCATGCACATACCGCTGTTGAGAAAGAAATAGACCGTTGACAGTAGGAGTGATCTCAATCCCCAGAAAATAGGTCAGAGGACCAAGGTTCTTTAATGAAAATCGGGAGGCGAGAGCTGCCATGAAAGTGGTTAGGTGGACGGAAGAGCTCCCTGTGAGTAAGAGATCATCAACATAGACAAGAAAATACATAGTTATATTGTCCACATGATAAATGAAGAGAGATGAATCGCTAGCACTCGTTTTAAAACCATAGTGAAGGAGAAAGCCCTGGAGCTCAGTGTACCATGCCCGCGGTGCTTGACGTAAACCGTAGATGGGCTTGCGAAGACGACAGACTTGCTGCGGAAAATCCGAATGAATGAAGCCTGGAGGTTGCTTCATATAGACTGTTTCCTGAAGGTGACCTTGAAGAAACGCATTGTTAACGTCCATCTGGTGAAGAGGCCAAGCAGAGGAGAGTGCAACAGTGAGGATGACTTTTATAGTCTGATGTTTGGCAACTGGAGAATATGTTTCCTTGAAGTCAATGCCCGGACATTAGCTGTAGCCCTTAGCAACAAGTCGTGACTTATAGCGATCGATAGAGCCATCAGGTTTGCGTTTTGTCCGAAACAGCCACATGCAGCCCACAACATTCATCGAATCAGTGGCCGGAACTAAGTCCCAAGTGCCATTCCGTACCAAGGCATTATATTCCTCAGAAGCAGAGGCCCGCCAGTGTGGGTGACGCAGAGCTTCAGAGATGGTGCGAGGTTCCTCCAAGGTTAGTAGGGGGTATTTGGTGACTTGGTAAACTTTAGGTTTGAAAATATTATTCTAAGAACGGGTGACCATGGGATGTGTTCGGGTCAGAGGGATAGGGATCGGATACGAAGTGGGTTCAGGTGATGGGGGTGGAGGGAAGGGAGGAGTCGGCGGTGCAGGAGCTGGGGATGGCGGAAGAGCAGCCTCTGGAGAGGAATGTGTCACGGGACGAAGCCGGATAACATGGTGAGGAATGGTGAGGGGAAGGGAGGTGGAAGGGGAACAGATAGTGGGAACAGAAGAGGGGGAGGGGGATGACATAGTGGCAAAAGGAAACTGATTGTCAAAGAACTTAACATGACAGAAGTATAAATTTTGTTGGAGGTGGGATCAAAACAGAGGTACGCAAATTGATGACGAGAGTAACCAACGAAGACACAAGGGATGGAACGAGGTTGTAACTTGTGATCCGTATACGGACGCAACCAAGGAAAACAGAGACAGCCAAAGGCATGAAGATTATTATAGGTGGGAGCAGATTGATGAAGTAGTTCATAGGGAGATTGCATGGAGAGGAGAGGAGTGGGCATACGGTTGATAAGGTAGACGGCTGTGGAAGCCGCATGGGACCAGAATTTTGGTGGTAAATGACTAAAGTGAAGAAGGGATCGTGTTGTTTCAATAATATGACGGTGGCGACGTTCAGAGGTGCCATTTAGTTCGAGAGTGTGTGGAGGAGTGGAGAAATGAGAGATGCCATGCTGAGATAAGAACTGACGAAGCTTTATAAACTCACCACCATTGTCGGTATATAGTGATTTAATGCTGGAATTAAAGAAGTTTTCGACAAGAGATTTGAAGGAAATGAAAACATCAAGAACATCGGATTTTTGACGAAGAGGATATAACCAGACATACTTAGAAAAATGATCAATAAAAACTACATAAAAACGAAAGCCATCTATAGAAGACACTGGAGCTGGACCCCAAACATCAGAGAACAGTAACTCCAATGGCCGAGTGCTGTGAAGATGCTGAGTTGAGAAAGGGAGCTTGTGACTTTTGGCACATGCACAGGAAATACACGACAGAGGAAGTGCAGAGGGACACCGGAAGCGTTGGGTGGTCTGAAGATGGGACATTACTTTGGAAGAGGGATGACCGAGAATATGATGCAGAAGTGCAGGACTCGAAACCGTAGTCAGGAGAGCAGAGGGGCAAGATGATGGTAGGGGAAAGGTGTAGAGGTCACCGTGACACATCCCCGAGAGGAGGACTTCCTTCGTCCAGAGATCCTTCACCTGAAACCGATTAGGAAAGAGTTCCACAGAGACATTGTTAGTGGTGCAAAGTTCTTTTACGGAAATAAGATTACGACTGATATTGGGAACATGAAGAACATTATTAAATAACAATGATTTGGAGGGAGAAGAGCAACGGAAGCTACCAGTATGTGTTATCGGGAGGTTATACCCATCACCCATTTGCAGAGAATCGTTACCTGAATACAGAGAGGTAAGGGAAAGGTGAGCTAAGTCATTAGTGACATGGTGGGAGGCACCAGAGTCAAGAGTCCATGGGGGAGAGGAAGGTAAGGGAGGTGGTGGGAAGGTGGTAGGGGAGGCCGTTGGGCCAGAGTATGCATTTTGGGGACTGGATGGCCAATGGGTAGGAGGGCCTGGGAATGGTAAGTTTGGCCCGGAAGGGTTGGGGGTACCAGAAAAAGGGTTGGGGGTACCAGAACAGCCAGCAAAGTGAGCAGAGGGAGAGTAGTACGCACCAGAGTTGCCGACATGAGGACCAGACCTTTGGCGAAGTAGTTTTCGACATACCTTGGCAGTGTGACCGGGTTTTTCACAATATTGACAGATGATGTGACGATAGGAGTGAATCGGACCCTGTGGAGTGTGCTGGCGGACATACACCGGATGGGAGGTGAACTGGGTTCGCATGGGTTGGCGAGATGATGACGGCCAGACTCTAATAGCAGTGTTGGCCGTGAGAGGATGAGGAGAGTCAGCTAATTGGGATTGTCGAAGTAGGAAGGATTCATGATCAGTGAGTTTGTCAAAAAGATCATCAAAAGAAATGGGTTGCTCCCGAGCACGGATGGCTGCACAGAGATCACGATAGTCAGATGGGAGGCCGTTGAGAGTGTGTATAACCAAATCAGTGTCATCCACCGGACCACCAATGATGGCAAGTTCATCAGCAATGCTCTTGATACGTTGAAGATAGTCGGAGATGGAGGAGTCAGCTTTGGTAAGAGTAATAAGTCTCTCTTTAAGAGACATAAGGCGGGACCGCGACTTGTTGGCGAACATCCGAGCAAGGAGTGCCCAGGCTTGTTGAGAGGAGGTGATGGACCCCAGCATATTGATAATGGTAGCATCGACAGAGGCGGTAAGTGCATGAAGCAGAAGTTTATCCTGCCGTATCCATTGTTTATAGGAGTTATCATTCTCATCGGGACAAGGGTAAGTGCCATCAACAAAGCCCATAAGATCATAGCCGATGAGAAGGGAAGAAATCTGTACTCGCCACGTCGGATAGTTGGTGCCAGTTAATTTGAAGATGGATTGCATGTTGAGGAAGATGAGACCGGAGGTACCGTCGGTCAGAAGAGAAGTATTGGTTGCCATGAGGAGAGAGTAGGATCGAAAGAGGATAGCAATTATGCTTATTACAGCTCTGATACCATATAGAGAAATGTAGAAATTAAAGAATTGTATATCTTGCTTGTTATTGATACAGTGTGCTAGTATATATATACAAGGGAATTGAGTAACAGCTGTACAGACAGAGAAAAGATGCTAACAGAATGAAATAACAGAATCTGGTATAACAAATTAGGATAATTCTAGAGTATTCTTAACAATAAGTATTTGTAATTCATATGAAATGACTATAAGTACGATATTCATTTGATGACCGCGGATGCTTTGATTGCTGCAATGATGTGCTACCCCTCCCATTCAACTCATTCATCTCATTATGGAGCTGAGCTATGTACTCCATCAACTGTTGCAATTGAATTACCAATGTCTGTGCTGTGCTTCGAAGTTCATGGACTTCATTGATTGTGGACCGCCTACTAGATGCTACTATACTAGACGTGGAGGATTGTGAATAACATGTGAATGAATCTGAGTCGAATATCCTTCAATGAAGGTCTCTACCACCCACTATATGAAGATAGGCTTGAGTCTCATGAACATCTTCAAACTGCTGAGACTGTCGTTGAATGCTTTATTGTATTTGGTCCTATCAAAAGACAATATTTATGTTAGTAGAGATAATTATTAAGCATTAATATTAAACCATAAATTTCACATTGAGTGTTGACGAAGGTCACACTATCATGCTTCTTAGTGTAAGTGTACAGAAAGAGCTGATGGGGTGTAGGCCTCGTGCCTATAGACTTTTCCTGCATCAATATAAAATGTTATAAGTGAACTACAATTTATAAAAATTTTGGTAGAGTTTTCTATATTTTATGGCATTTACCTCCTGTTGAACAAAAAAAACTCAACAACACAATCATATATGAAACCAGACATTTATAATATTATCATTCTTCATAATATTCATATTTTCATTCCAAAATTCACGCATCAAATTAAATTGAAATATAGCAAAGTAAAAAAAATCACAATATAAATGGAAAGTTAGATACTTACAAGTCTCTCTGTATGCTTGTGGTGGATAATAGATCCTCTAGTGTGTATAGGAAGACTCTCTCCCCCTGGTCCTCCATGTTTGTTAGTAAAATTAAGCTCTAAAATGGACATTGTCTTAAGTGATGTCCAATATTGCTGCCAACGACTCTATGTTTAGAAATATAAGGCAGTCATACACCAGCCTTGTGTATCATACCAACAAAGTCTCGATAACGTGTACGTGCTCGTCTCTCTTATACTTTATTAATAACCGAGTCAAATTCATAATCCAAAAAAAAATCTTTCTGAAATAAAAGGAAAAACATTTGATAAGTACTTATAATGTAATAATATTTATCTAATTAATGTATAAAAATCAATTAAAAAAGAAAATAAAATTTTTTACCTCAAACTCCTGATATTAAAATTCCTTTGTCGACTGAGAGATATTCTTCTATATATAACCCTTAAGACCAATCTTCTCTTTGAATTTGGATATCATGTTTCTTGAGTAATATTCACACGAAATCAACCTAATATAAAAACAATTAATTTTATACCATTTTTTAAATTTAAACCTATAAATTAATTATAAACATATGGCGTTTCATGTATCACTTGTAGATTATTGACAATTGTGATGTAAGTTCTTCCATTAGCTCCCTTAGCTTCAGGTTGGAAGCCACCTCCTTCATTAGCATCGTTTACCCCTAATATCTCTATCGGTATAGGAGTGGTAAATGGTGTAGTAATAAGTACTGAAGGTGATACCTCATCTGCAAGTGTAGTAGTGGAGGTACAACATTTGATTTAGTTCTAGCTGCAGAATGTAATGCTTCACCTGGATAGTAATTAGCCCCGAATGTAACACCCCACTCCCGAGTGACCCAAACCCGATATCGTTTGTGATATCCGAGTCTGTGCCCCGCGAGGGTGGC
>JAOSBK010000008.1:31402209-31424805 GCA_027568895.1 Erythroxylum shatona | reverse complement strand
GTGAGCTAGCATATATATACAAGAGAATCGAGTAACAACTGTACAGACAGAGAAAAGATGCTAACAGAATGAAATAATAGAATCGGGTAACAGAATCTGGTATAACAAATTAGGATGAGTCTAGAGAATTCTTAACATAATTTACCAATCATTGTATGTATTAAAGGAAACAGAAAAATATTCTCGAGCAATGCAAATGACTCATTGTTCATCAAGTATAAAATCTAAGACAAAATGTTACTTCTTCCATTAAACCCACTAGACTTGATGTTATTTCATCTCTAACATAAAAGATCGAAGTAAATCTTTATCATAATTTCTGTTACTACTTTACATTTTAAGGTTACTAAAATAATACTCATTACACTCTAAATAAGATGCAAAAGTAATAATAGAAATAACGATATAGACTTTTTTTAAAAAATATCTTAGCTAATCTTTAAAAAAATCATTTTTAAGTTTACATTATTTTTTTTGACGATAAGTTTACATTATTATTTGATGAGTCCAAATTGCTTAGTTGTTACATTATATAGGCTAAATTGATAACTTAACTATGTTAAAATTTTAAAGTGCTATTGGTATTATTTGAAAAATATTAAGGTGTAACTAGACTCAATAAATAATGAGTTGCAATTCATTATATTAAGATGTAATTCCCATACCTTTAAGTTGGGAATTTCTCTTTAACTTATAGAGCACCGGAACATTTAAGTTCAACTACCACCAAAACATGAGACGGCAACAAAGGCCTTCGATACTGCACAATAGATCACGCTGGCTGCGGCTTCTAATAGGAGGCCACTGACCAGATCCCTTAAGTGTTGGATCTCAATTCCATTTGCTAACTATTAGCACCGATGCTTGTTTACGTTACATCTCAATCGTAGGTGGTTGGTAATTTTCCCCACCCAAAAAGTCTTCACTCCAACGAATCCAACGTCACCTAGGTGTCCTAACCACACGAGGGCCCTTGGACCTGGACACTCGTGTGTTCTCAGGTAAAACGCCAGCCACGTTCAATAGTACAATATCCGTTGGATGATCCGACCTTGGGCGTCTAAGCACGACCACACAATTTCACACGATAGCTGCGTTTACGGTTGTCAGGGGATATGTCTGTGTATTTTACCTGAGACTCATTTGTCAAAACAAAAAACAACTTCCATAATTTGCAAACGCCGAATCTGTGTCATTAGAAGAGCTTCCGTATAGAACATTTATTTGATTTCACGATGGTTTTTTTAAAATTATTATAACGTACGAAATTATTTAATTTAATTTCTTCCTATTTTTGTACCATGTGAAAATTATGATAAACTCATCTTGTTCTTTGGATCTTATTTATTATTAACTAAATATATTATTTAAATTATATTTATATTAATTATAAATAAAATTGTGATTAATATAAATTTAAAATTTTAAAAATAAAATAGCTCTTAATATTTGAAAATTATCAACGAATTTGCTTTAAATTTAAATATCTTAAAATATATAAAATTTGAAATTTTATGACGTATGTTTAGAGAATGAATTTTGAAGAATGGCCACAATGGAAGCCGAATGGATATTTACAATAGTCGAAGATAAGCAGGGTGTGAAACCAATTCTGCCAACAACACAACACACAATTTCTGTAAAAAAACATGTGTTGTAGTACAAATGAAATTGGAGAGCCACAGGCACGCAATCTGTTTAGCTTCGGCTGCTTCCATTCGTTTGTGTTGGAGAATGGAGATCCGCCACGTCTTTTGTGGGGCCATCACATCCTAAAACAATTGGCAGTCCGTCACCACCCACTGCCCACCACTATCGCCACCCGCACCCAGTTATTACTTAGATGCGTATTATTTTTATTTATTGCACCAACCCCATCTAGGCTGTGTAAGGACAAAGATTCAGTATATTTATCACCAACCCACCTCTGAGTCTGATTCCATGGAGCAATAGTAACTCACCTTTTAATTTTATTGACAAACTTGTTGCATTCCTCAACAAACCCTTCTTTGCTCTATGCGCTTTGCTCCTACCCCTGAGCTGCATTTCACCGATTTAACCGTAAAGCTCTAAACTTTTTCTCTTCCAATCTCTCTCTCTCTCGCTGCATTCATGGAGCGCGCTAGGCAGCTTGCTAACCGCGCAATCCTGAGGAGGTTGGTGAAAGAGTCCAGGCAAAACCACAACCAGATCCGCAGTGAGTCTTCGTCCTCTTTGTTGAACTCTTCGTCTCCGGTATTGTACAGTCCTTCAAGGTATGCCTCCACGTTGTCCTCCTTTGTTTCGAAAAATCACAGGTCAGGGTTGTTGTCAGGAGGCAAGAGTATGTTGGCGCGTAATGCTGTAGCTGAGTATTATCATGGGATTGGTTCACAAGTTCGTTCTGTTTCTGTGGAATCTTTAAAGCCCAGTGACACTTTTCCTCGTCGCCACAACTCGCCCACCCCGGAGGAACAATCCAAGATGGCAGGATTGTGCGGATTTGAGAGTCTTGACTCTTTGATAGATGTCACTGTGCCTAAATCTATTAGAATCGGTTCAATGAACTTCTCTAAGTTTGATCAAGGGTTAACTGAGAGCCAAATGATTGATCACATGAAAAAATTGGCGTCAAAGAATAAGGTCTTTAAGTCGTTTATAGGAATGGGGTACTATAACACTCACGTCCCACCTGTGATTTTGAGGAATCTAATGGAGAATCCTGCTTGGTATACGCAGTACACTCCATACCAAGCTGAGATAGCTCAGGGTAGGTTAGAGTCTTTGCTAAATTACCAAACAATGATTGCGGATCTCACTGGATTGCCTATGGCAAATGCTTCATTGCTTGATGAAGGAACTGCTGCTGCTGAGGCGATGGCTATGTGTAACAATATATTCAAGGGCAAGAAAAAAACCTTTATAATTTCCAGCAATTGCCATCGGCAAACCATTGACATTTGTGAGACTAGAGCTGGTGGTTTTGATATCAAGGTTGTTACCAAGGACCTCAAGGATATTAATTACAAATCTGGAGATGTTTGTGGGGTTTTGGTTCAATATCCAGGGACTGAGGGTGAAGTTTTGGATTATGAAGAGTTTGTTAAGAATGCTCATGCTAATGGGGTTAAGGTTGTCATGGCAACGGATTTGCTGGCCTTGACAATACTGAAGCCTCCAGGTGAATTGGGAGCAGATATTGTTGTTGGTTCAGCTCAGAGGTTCGGCGTGCCAATGGGATATGGAGGTCCTCATGCAGCATTCATGGCTACCTCACAAGAGTACAAGAGGCTGATGCCTGGGAGAATCATTGGAGTTAGCCTTGACTCGCAAGGGAAGCCTGCTTTGCGCATGGCAATGCAAACAAGGGAACAGCATATTCGTAGGGACAAGGCTACAAGCAACATTTGCACAGCTCAAGTAAGAAGCTGTTGTTTATTGTTGCTTGGTGGTTTTTCTATTAATTATTTATTGGTTCTCTTTTAATTCATGTCAATAAAGTGTAGGTGCTATATTTTAAGGCTTTAATTTTTAGATCCAGTCTACCTTTACTTCTTGTTTAAGTCTTACTTTTTGATATTTTAAAAACCAACTGGTATACCTTTAGTCTAAGTAGATGGTTCATTTGACTCTACTGAAATAAATATGCTTCTTTCTCTTTCAAGGCTTTGCTTGCAAACATGGCTGCTATGTTCGCTGTCTATCATGGACCTGAGGGCCTTAAAGCCATTGCTCAAAGGGTCCATGGTCTTGCTGGAACATTTGCTCTTGGACTGAAGAAACTAGGAACAGTAGAAGTCCAGGATGTTCCCTTCTTTGACACTGTGAAGATAAAATGTGCTGATGCACATGTAATTGCTAATGCTGCCTATAAAAATGAGATGAATTTGCGAGTTGTAGATGCAAACACTGTAAGTTTGTCTAACCTTAGATGTTACTTGACTGCAGCTACTTGTGATTAGGTTATGAGAATGTGATTTTGTTTTCAGATCACCATTTCATTTGATGAAACAACTACTTTGGAGGATGTTGATAAACTATTCAAAATTTTTTCTGGTGGCACATCTGTAAGTATGCAAAGTAATTCTTTTTCTTACTCTTGCAAGTTAAAATTTTAATATTCAAGCTACGAAGCTTTTTCATTTTGAATATCAGGTCCCATTCACTGCTGCATCTTTGGCAACAGAGGTTCAAGATATAATTCCTTCTGGGTTGATGAGAGAGACACCCTATTTGAGTCATCCAATTTTTAACACGTATAACACTTCCTGAATGCCAACTGTATTAAAATATCACTAATTTGCTATTTTTGACCATTATATAACTTTTATCTGCTTTTATTAGGTACCATACAGAGCATGAGTTGCTGAGATATATGCACAGGTTACAGTCAAAGGATCTTTCTTTATGCCACAGTATGATACCTCTGGGATCTTGTACAATGAAATTGAATGCTACAGCTGAAATGATGGCAGTTACATGGCCTAACTTCACTGATATTCATCCATTTGCCCCAAAAGATCAAGCTGAGGGATATCAGGTTCGTAATTACATGAGCAGACTCTAATAGGCTCATATATCAATCTAACTTTGGGATAAACAGCAGAATTGCAATGGACATGCAAACTTACACTTAATCAGAAAACTATTCTTCCAGGAAATGTTCCAAGATTTAGGTGAATTGTTGTGTGTCATTACTGGATTTGACTCTTTCTCCTTGCAACCTAATGCTGGTGCTGCTGGGGAGTACACTGGGCTGATGGTTATTCGTGCATACCACATGGTATTTCTATGGGAGCCCTTCTTACAGATAAATTTATCATGCTTCCTAGTTGGCATATGATAATATGATCTTTTGCTTTAGGCTTAGATTTATGCAGACAGCTGAGTCACGATGCTTATGTTATATTCTTAAGAAGAAATGATATCAAGTCTCTAAATAATGCTTTTTGTTTCCTTTGACTGTTTATAGATTCTAAAATCAATAAACTTAGTTCAACTTAACTAAGGGCATTTTCTACAGTTATGTTTGGTCTGGTTACCTGAATCTGTACTAAACGTATGTGTGATTAAACTGAAATACGTTTGAGTGACATCCTTCTCTTTCCCGTATTTCTTACTATTATACCAGAAGTAAGGCCTTGACTTATCATCCTCCTTTTTCTTAGACTAGTATTTGGATGTTTATTGTGTTCATTGTGCTAATTTCCTCACTGAATGACCGATATAGGCAAGAGGAGATCACCATCGCAATGTCTGCATTATTCCTGTTTCAGCACATGGGACAAATCCTGCCACTGCTGCCATGTGTGGGATGAAGATTGTTGCTGTTGGAACTGATGCAAAAGGAAACATAAATATTGAAGAGCTAAGGAAGGCTGCTGAAGCCAATAAGGACAATCTGTCTGCTCTTATGGTACCAGTATTTACTTTCCTAGATGGAACTAAAGTTATATGAAATTTCATGGAAGTGGGAGTTTACATTGTGCTATGAGATGTCTGACTGCTATTTAAATCTCAGGTTACATATCCATCAACTCATGGTGTCTACGAAGAAGGCATCACTGAGATATGCAAGATAATTCATGACAATGGAGGTCAAATATACATGGACGGTGCTAACATGAATGCTCAGGTCTACTTTCCTTACTTTGTCATTCCAATTTTCAATGCATTACTCTTGTATTTTCCTTTTATCATTATCATTTTCTTCTAGAAGCCATATTCTTCGTAGTCTAATACCTTTGTGGAGCATATAATAGCTTCAGATGTATCAGTATAAATCTTTTTATTGAATACAAAAAAAATGAGCATTGTAATGCTGGTGGTTAAAGGGAACTCGGAGACATGATCTTTTGTCATACCACGTTTTCCTTATTAAGATATTAAATCAAACAGTTCTTACCAATTTGTTGTCTGTTCAATTTTGTGTTCAATGTTGATCTACTAAAAGAGTGCAGTCTGGTTTCTTTTTTTCTTGTCAACTTCTTGAAAAGTAGACATTATTCTAAGGGTCACTGTGATTATTGCTTATGGGATTATCTTTGTTATGATGACTTGAACATAGGATTTTTATGAGTTATGAGTTCTATTTTTTCGTCTGTGCAGGTGGGTCTGACAAGCCCAGGCTTTATTGGAGCTGATGTTTGCCATCTCAATCTCCATAAAACATTTTGCATTCCTCATGGAGGTGGCGGCCCTGGCATGGGGCCTATTGGAGTGAAGAAACACTTGGCACCATTCTTACCATCACATCCTGTGGTACATACTCTATCTGCCTCAATAAGTTCATGGATGTTTGAACATTATTGAAGTTTTATTGGAACATTACTCCCACTAATTTATTAGATAGCCTTTGAGATTATTTGCCTTTTGTATACTGTCATCCATCTGATCAATGGGTTGAAACTTGTATATGAGTTATTTAATACCTGTTTGTGTATGTTGATTGATGCCTGTGTCATCTTTTCTGCACTAATCAAATTTTAATCTGTCTTCATGATGAAGGTACCTACAGGTGGTATACCTGCACCCAAAAAATCTGATCCACTTGGCACAATTTCAGCGGCCCCTTGGGGCTCTGCACTAATCTTGCCAATATCATATACTTATATCGCAATGATGGGATCTAAGGGGCTGACTGAAGCTTCAAAGATTGCTATCCTGAATGCGAACTACATGGCAAAGCGATTAGAGGTTCATAATCTCTTGCCTGCACCTTCCTTCTTTCATATTGTGATAGGGGACCCATAGTGTAATTCTAGGGCATGAATCTGAAGAAAAAGATCATCTCACTTGAATCATATTCGCAAAACAATTTGTCATTTGACTTCAACTTAGCTACTACTACAATTTGGTTTTGGTTGTTTTTTGTACAATGTGGATTAGTGAAATAACTGATTGTATGATCAATGTAAGTAGAACTAGTAAAGTAAATTATTTGAATTTAAATTTTCTCGATTATTTTGCTCTCAGGATTACTACCCCGTACTTTTCCGCGGTGTCAATGGAACAGTTGCACATGAATTCATCATTGACTTGAGAGGCTTGAAGGTATATATATTTTACATCATTAGTTAAGTTGCACCATTTTTCCGTTGTGTGAATAATTGCCCACGTTTTTTGTTACAGAACACTGCTGGTATTGAAGCTGAAGATGTTGCTAAGCGGCTTATGGACTATGGATTTCATGGACCTACAATGTCGTGGCCTGTTCCTGGCACACTTATGATTGAACCCACTGAAAGTGAAAGCAAGGTAAGAGTCGCCTTGCCTTGTTCCGCTTTGCCCTTCCATCCCTTATTCATTCCTCAGAAAGAAACTGCAAAATAATGAAATAAGGAGGGTTCAAAACTGAAACAAGCAAATGAATCTCACCCCGAAGTTACTTAACTTTAACATCATTTGCAGGCCGAATTGGACAGGTATTGTGATGCACTCATCTCTATAAGAGAAGAAATAGCAGAGATTGAAAAAGGGAAGGCAGATATTCACAACAATGTCATAAAGGTGCGTTCTCTTGTTTCTAAAGTTAATTAGCAAAGTGACAAATTACAAGTGCATTTTCCATTCGTTTTTCCCATTTGCCAGATGGGCTTAGTCTGCTATTGTGTTATAAAGATACTCTTGATTAACATTCTGAATGATATGTGCATATGCAGGGAGCTCCTCATCCACCATCTTTGCTCATGGCAGATGCATGGTCAAAACCATATTCCCGGGAGTATGCAGCCTATCCTGCTTCCTGGCTCCGAACTGCGAAATTCTGGCCTACTACAGGTATAAAGTTCCGAATTTTTCAAAGTGGTTGAGCCTTTTCATACTTATTAAACTCCTTTCATGACATCCATCAACCTGATTAGAGCTGAAAAGCTTTTTTTTCTTTTCCGCTTTTAGAACACATTAACATGTTCACAAGAACAACTTAATAGTTACTTAAGGTTATGCACACGCAGTTTTTGACATAGTTCCTTGGGATTATGATTTTATTAAATTGTCAATTCTATTAGGACGTGTTGACAATGTATATGGCGACCGCAACCTCGTCTGTACCCTTCTTCCAGCATCGCAGTATGTCGAAGAGGCAGCTGCCGCAACTGCTTGATCCCCGGGATGATGCAAGTGTTGCCTTACCAACATAGAAACTAAAAACTCTGTACATCTGTTATCCATAATTCACTTCCTGATATACTGATGATCAGTTATTTTAATAACATTTGTTGCTAATTTGCAACTTTATCTTGTAATGAGCGTGCCACTGCTTCTCTCCGACTCCCACCGATTGGCTGACCAATAATTTTAGGATTAATTGGGCTGGATTCTTGTGTGGTTTGCAGCTTTTCTACTTGATTTCTAGAAATTATTATAACCCCAAACATTATTCTTTGTTAAAAAACTGAACGGAAAAATGACGTTTTGTGGTTTGATTAGGTTTAGGTATCATATGGTATAATATATTATAAAATGTTACATGATATGTAGTAACCACCAAATTAAGTTACACAACATTGTTTGTTCATTCCTTATTAGAAATCTAATGGGAAATGATATTATAAGTGAAATGAAAACAAATTTTAAGGATTAAAGTGAAAAAGGTTCAAAGTACAGGGAGTCTGATATGATCAATCATACATTTATTTGAAAAGATGACTATTTTTAGTATACAAAAATAAAGTAATTAATACAAATTTGAGTAATGAGTGTGTTGCTCCAAAAGAGGGCGAGAGAATTCCAAGATTTTAATTTTAGTTTTTTACAAAATATAACAATTTTTTTTTTTGTAATTAAGGTTTAATAAAAAAAATAATACATACAAAAGAGTTCAATCAATAACAATGGTTTAACGAAAGTAATATAAATAATAAAAGAGATGCTTAGCCAATTTATAATGAGTTTAACATTGAATTTTAATTAATGAATTTTTTAATTTATCAAAAGGAATAATTATGATTTTTAAGGAATAACTTGTAGATCGTTAAAACAAAATTTAAAAACTTTTAAAAGTGAATAAAGTTAACTTTTTATAAAATGAATTATTGAAAATTAACGTTTAAAAGTATATTTTATTTTAATTTTTGTTGGCGTTCAACTAGTTTAAGCCTACACATCATACTTGCATCATCCTCCCTCTCCTTAAAAGAAATCATCCTTGAATCTTCATCTTCGTTAAAATAAAAAGAAGCCTTTTGTATTTATCCAAAAAAAAAAAAGAAGCCTTTTGTACAAATGTACAATCATACGTTGGTTATTATATAAACTACCCCCCTTTTTTTCTCTCCATCAACTCTCTATTTTGAGCTCTCTCTCGTTTCCTTCTTCTTTTGCTATGTTTTTTTTTTCATTCTCTTTTTAACTTCAATCACTCTTCTTACACCTCTTTAGGTATTAATGGTAAAAGTGGACTTAGTTTGTTATTCATCATAAAGGTATATTTATTTTATGAAGCCATCAAGTAAAATTCTTCTATCATATTGCCATAGTCTTCAATATGACCAACTTGCATAAGTACTGCATCACATAAGACTTCATTTTTATACCTTATAATAGAAAAAGAAACAAACACTTATTTGTTCACTTTGATTTCTCCACATTTGTTAAGCTAATGAAGTTTATATGGTGGATTCTTTACAATAGGCAAACTTAGCTTTTTGTAAGATTAGTATTAGTTACATTACTACAAACAACTCCATCAATAATTATACTACATGCTTTATTATAAACATGGCATCTAGTATGGATTATATTCTCCTTCTTTTACTTTAACTCATTCTTCTTGACTCTTTTAGTAACAAACACCTTGCCCTTAATAACATTATTATAAACATGGCATCTAGTATGGAATATGTTCTCCCTTTGTTACTTTAACTCCATCTTCTTGACTCTTTTAGTAACAAACACCTTGCCCTTAATAACATACTTTACACCCATCACTAGAATCTTCAAAGGGAGGTATAGTCTCCTTTTCATCTCAATCACTAGCATTGTCCACCCCTCTATCATCCCTTATAATCATAATGCTTTTATTTAGCTATTGAGTGCTCTATCTTGAAACAATGAAATATTTAATATCTTTATTTTGAGATGGTTGAGAATTAATATTCACCTTATCCCTTATACTAGACCTCTTTAGTTTTAAGTGGCTCAGTTTTTGTTTTAGAAGAATCCTATCATCTTTTTTCCAATTAGACCTCATGAATTACTAAGATCAACTCAATACTTCATCACACCTTTGTGTTTTAGCTACCTCTCCATTTTCATAGCCATATGCACCATCTCTTCTAATTAAATATAGGATTGTAGCTCTACTATATTAGTTATATATTTATTCAATCCATTTAAGAATTTTGCGATAGTTGATTCTCTATCATCCTCTATATTGAATCGAATCATAACTATTTCCATCTCCTTATGATAATTCTCTATAAATCTTTATCTTTGAAAAAGACTTTGCAGCCTTTGATGCAAATCTCTATAATAATGGCTTACAATGAATCTCCTCCTGATGGGAGCTTTCAATTCTTTGTAAATAGTTCATGATTCCTCCTCTTACTAACTAGCTTATCCCACTAAATAAAGACATAATTAGTAAACTCCATGACATTCAACTTTACCTTCTTCTCCTTAAAGTAATTATGGAAATTAAAATTTTAATTCTATCTTTTTCTCTCACTCTAAATAAACTATAATATTGTTCCTATCTTTAAAGGAAAGTATGTCATTTTTATACTACTAAGATTCCTATCCATAAGTGGTGCATAAAATATACATATATTTTCTTATGTATTTTGCATGATTTTATTGTTAAGTTACTTATTTTTTTATCCTTTCAGTTAATTATAAAAATTACATTTTTGGATGATATTATTTAAGAATTAAAGGCAATCCTCATAAGCTAACCCATTCCATAAAAGGATCAAGTGGAGTAAGTGACACAACCAAAGCCATGCATTATAGAAGATTATCTTCAAGTTAGAGAGACACTAATAAATCTATAGTTAAAAGACACGATCATGCTAGAGGTTGTGTATTCATCTTCAAGAAAATAGTAAAATTTATGGCTTAGGCTACAATTATGTTAGAGGCTATGTCTACTGCTTATGTTGCAATTTTTTTTCTTCAACTTCTCTCTATGTTTCTCTATATTGGGTGAGCTTTCATGGCTAATCTAAGGCTCTCTACTCAATCATCAAACCTCACCATCCTCAACTTCCTCTGTACTTATAGATAACTTGCTAAAACTTTACCTCAATTTAGGATAGCCTTAATAGACATCTTACCCTTCATATAAACCTTTACTTTCTTCTGTCAAAACATCTTTTACTTAACTCTCTTTCCTTTTTTACTATACCTTTATAGTTTCTCTTTGGTGAATCTTCTCGAGACGGACTTAAATTAAGATCACTATCTTAAATGGTTACTAGCTCTACTCTTTAAATTTGACCTTTTTAATGGTACAAAGCTGGTAGAGTGAAATTATTATGCTTGTTTATTCACATACTACTATATGTTTCATTTTCTTTCTTACTTTCTTTTTTATATGTAGGGCAATGAAAATGCTAAAAAAGAATTCATATTTAATTCAATGTATGTATAAATTATACGTAAAGTATTATAATACAAATCAAGTATCCATTCTCAAAATTAACGAACTAAATTGAAATAAACTTAATCATTAAAAGTCATAATTATTTGTCGAAAACATCAAATCACAATCATAGTTAAACTCATAATGAATCATCTTGATCAACATCCTTTTAAAATAATCTTATGAAATTATTCATTATCAATCTAATTATAACAAAATTGACAAGCTTAGCTCCGCAAAGCCAAAAAACTTAAGTTGTATGCGAAACTCAATGTACAAAGCATGTAAAAATAATGATGAGTACCAAAAATAATGGGAGAAGGTGAGTATAATTGTTACCTCCTGATAATAGAAGACTTCTAACGTTGTCCAATGTTGTTAACATCCATCTGGTGCTAGTGAAATATTTTCTACTCTAAAGCATCAGGGTGATGTCGCCTTCATAGCCTATAGAACTCTATCAAATCTCAAGTAATAAAATTAGAACCATAAAATTAAAGATATGAAAATAACCTAAACTACTAATAAAAATCCTACAAACTATTCATTAAAAAAAGCATCTAATTTTTGGGTTATCTCCCAATCAATGCTTATTTATGAGTCTTTTAGTCAGACTTCTTAGTAAGTCCTTAAACCTAGATCTATAATTAGTGTCTTTCTTCCACTCGTTTTGCCATATAAGGTATTAGCCTACAAATAGGCCATATGCTTTAAGATAATAAGGACATAAGGTATTAAGTTAATAAAACCAAGAAAATCCACTAATGCCCTTTTATTAACAAAATGTTAATATAAGAAGGAATAATACCCCCTAGATCTTTAATTGACTCTGATAGTTTATTTCATCCTTCTATCTTAGTGTGGACTTTCATTAGAGACAGTTTAAACTGATCATTGTAGTTTACAACAATCGAACGCGAAGAAGATTAAAGAACAAAGGAGATCGTCGGAAAGGTAAGTAAACATCTTACAAATCATGTTTTTGTTTTCTATATCTATATGCAAGAGTAGATTTGGTTTTTAAGGTTCTGTTTTATTTTGCGCTATGTATATTTGATATATATTTTGTATGAGATGCATGATTAGAACCTTACATTACCCTGGTGCAGGCTAGTTTCCACCAATTTCTGATTTTTTTCTTCTTTTGTCCTTTTACACTTTCCCGAGATCACTTCTGAACTCTTTATAGCTCTTTCACCTCTCTTTTGCTGACTTCCTTGGTCATCTAATTTATGTCAAAGTCCTACGCCTTCTCGATTTTATTTGGGAACCAAACAACCTAATTGTAGAATTCAAACTATCTAAAAATCAAAAGAAATAGCATGGAATTAACAATCCATGGGTTGCCTCTTATGCATCGCTTCTTTTAACGTTGGTAGCTTGATACTTTTCTTGTGCTCAAGGTGGTTCAAATCAATAGTGAAATTTAGCGCAGTCATCGATCTTACCATTGCACATGAGTTACCATGCCCTAGGTTCCACCTTCCTTCGCCTTCTCCTCCTCGAAGTTTCTTTCTAAATGCATTCCCAGGATCCTCAATATCTACTCATTGCCTTAAAGGTTCAGTTTCTTTTATGTTAGTTAGAAGTAAGGGAGAACTATTATCTCTCTTCAACACAATAAAGGTTATTTGGTGCTCTTCAACCCTTAGAGTTAGTTCACCTTCATCAACATCAATTATTGAGTGGGCAGTAGCCAAGAATGATCGTCCAAGGACTATAGGGATTTTCAAATCTTCTCTAATATCCAATATAAAAAAGTCTGTGGGGAAGGTAAAAATATCAATGTGCACTTGGACATTCTTAATAATGCCCTTTGGCCAATGAATTGTTATGTCCGCCGTCTTCACTAATATCTTTGTGGGTTCTAACTTTTTTAACCTCAATTTTTGACTAAAGGTATAGGGCATTATATTGATACTCGCTCCCAAATCTGCGAATGCCCTGTCTATTTTGACTGTATTGATATTGCAAGAAATGTAAAAATCCCCTGGTCCTCTTTCTTCTGTGCTATATTGGTTTTCTTCTACTATGTTCTGTTTAACCTTTTTCTTGATTGATTCTTTTAACGTGAGCCTCATTTGTAAATGTTCTATTATGTCTTCAACCTTGTTTAATTCAACCTCCTTAGAAATCCTCGTTGCCTTAATTGAAATTGACTTTCACTGAGCTAGAATAAGGTATGAAAATTTGGGTTGAGGTTCCTCGATGGGCTTAATTACGAGCTCACTTAGAAGGAATTCCATAATTACTTGTCCTTCTCCATTATCTACTTCTTTTGCATGTTTGAGTTTCTTTTCTTAGGTTTAAGTAATGGCCATGATCCGTTCATTTGGGTTAGATTTGGTATTGCTTGGAAAAGTTCCTGCATTTCGAATAGAAATTGCCTCTACTAGTTAGCCTACTTGGACCTCCGGATTGTGTATTGAAGAGGTGTGATTCTTATTAACTATCTTGAACTTGCTTTCAAGCCTCCTATATGCATCCTCTATGCATCCAATTTTATCTAAAATCTTATCCAACTTGGATTCCGTTGAGCTCGGTTTATCTTATTAGAAACTTAGTTTTCCTTGAGGTCTGAACTATCCTCTAACATTGTTCATCTATAAGAAGTTAGGGTGATTCTTCCACTCGAGGTTGTATATATTGGAGTAGGGATTGTTTCCCCTCCTAGTCCATATTGAGCTCCTATATAATTAACTTGCTCTGGATCATTTTCTTTCATCAAGAAATAGTCCATCATATCATGGTCCATCTATCCACAGAGTTCACACTTTAGTTGCACGACTTTTACCAAAGTTGAGGACAAAGCCTTCATGTTGTTGAGCTATCGAGTTAAGTTGTCAATTTTAGCATGCATCTTTGTTATTTGATTAACAACTGCAATTCCTTTTTATTCTCGGAAAGTAGTGGTTTGTTTACTTCGCTCGTTCGTCTATGGGCAGCTATTACTTGCCATCTCCTCTACCAACTTTTCTGCTTCATCTACACTCTTTCTCATCAATGATCCTCTTGAAGCTACATTATAGAATGTTTGCAACAAGAATTCCTTAGGTAAGTTATAGTGTGGGCATTTTAGATGCAAATCGTTGTATCTTTCCCATGCTTCATAGATTGATTCTCCGTTACTTTGCTGGAAGTTGGTAATCTCCTTAATAATCTTCTTAGTCTTAGTAAGGGGAAAATACTTGTCTAAAAAGGCACAAACTAGTTAATCCCAAGTTGTGACATTGGCTGGGTTGAGAGAATGATACCAGGCCTTTGCTCTATCCTTTAAGATAAAAGGAAAGAGCCCAATTCTTACCACATTCTCCGACATTTGATGGTATCGAAAGGTCTCACAAATTTCAAAGAAGTTCACTATATATTCATTTGGATCTTCATTCGTTAGTCCATAGAATTGCATGTTCTATTGAAGCATGTTTAGGAGGGTTGGTTTAATTTTGAAAGAGATTGCTTGTACAAGTGGCCCAGCTACTCCTTGGTTAGCTGCCTTGAACCCTGGTCTTATGAAATCCATAAAGGTTCATTATTGATGTCTTTGGTTCACTCCGTGATCCAAATCTTGCTAAAATTGCTTAGCCATTGTTGCTTACGCGATTTCTTCTTCTTTTTCACATCGAGCTTTCCTAATTGATCGTTCTAATAGAGTGATATCTAATGCTAAGGTTTTAGCTGCATGAATCAAACTTCTCATGACTCTTACGTTCATGCAAGAGCACAAATTTAGAAATAAAAAGAAAGAAAAAGCGTAAAATAAAACTAACTAAAACGCCTTAAATTAAAGAATTAAGCTAATCGCCTCCCCGACAACAGCGCCAAAAACTTGATCAGGTGCTTGATGTGTGTAATTTTTAATAAATAACCCTTGATACCACAAGCAAGTGACTCTTTAGTGTAGTACCTAAGGTGTCGATCCCATGAGGAGGGATAATCTAATCCTAAAATTTAAGGCTAGAAAACAATACAAAAATTCAAATTGCACAAAACTAAAAATGAGAAATTAATTCAATCAATCAAATCAATTTAAGAATTAATCATGAAATTACTATTACTAAGCAATTGCAACACACCTAAGAATCAACCAAAGGAAATTACCAATTGAGAGAAATTAAATTTTACCTATCCTTAATGCTAACCTAACTAATTATGAATTACTAGATTGTTGGTTCTAGATGATCCTAGGGTTGATTACTCTTTCTCAAGATATAACCATTTTCCCTAAATCATAAACCCTAATCTGATTATGGAGGTCACAATTTCTCAATTTACAGCTATCCAAAATTCTAATTAGTTCTGAAGTTCTCTAATAAACTACCGGAATCCTATGCAAGATCTCTCTTTGCATAATTTACTGATTTGAATTAATTTTAATTTCTATTAAATCATCTAACTCTTGTTAGCCTAATTTAATTATTTTTCATTGAATTCACCCTTTCAGTTTGTTATCGAATTATGAGATCGTAGAATTAAATCACAACTAATCCAATAAACATATAAATAACCAAATTTCATTAATTCAAAAAAGAAAACGCCGAAGGTGAGTTTCTAACATCTTCAACATTCAAAAATCCTATCATCAAACTATTGTTCAAATTCTATACAATAATAAAAACTGAAAATAAATAAGAAATATGATCTGAATGGATGATGGAAGACTGCAACGTCAGGAAACTCCCGATCTGAAAATTACGTCAGGTCAACTTCTTCTCCTCTTCTCTCTTCCTTCTTCTCTTTCTCGATCTCTCAATGAATTCTCTCTAGGGTTTCTCAAAGTGGCTAATGCAAAAGCTTCTTCTGCCTCTTTGTCTTGTTTTATAAATATCTTTTGTGTTCTAAGCAACCTTAGGGTTTTTCAGGATTCGATAAGTAAAAAAAATCCTTGAAACTTGACATTTTTAAGTGTCTGTGTGTCTGTCTGATGCAAGCTATGATTGTGGGCTACATCTGAGCCTTCTGTCACGATCGCGGCATTCAGGCCACAATTGTAGGCCATGTCTTGGGCTTTTGTCACGATCATGGCATGTGGGCCATGATCGTAGGCTAACTTTGGTGCTTCTGTCACGGTCGTAACCTGTTGTGCCACAATCGTGGGTCATCGTTTTGCCCCAAATGTCTCTGAAACTTCTCTGTTCTTTGATGTTGACCCTGAAACACTAACAAACACATCAAGAAACCTAAAAACATAATATTTAAGCTCAAAGGCTTGTACTAACCCATAAAACATAAAAAAATTAAGAAACTAACAAAATTATAATCTAAACACATACTAAACGATTAAATTAACAATTAAAATACATATAAAACTAAGCCCTAAAACACGATGCAATTTACACTTATCACTCCCCCACCCTTTCCCTTATCATTTTTCAGGACTTAGAGTGGTGGACATCCTTTCTTACTTTATATAGGAATCAGTTACTATAATGGCATTAGTAAGGTCTTGCATACCACACCTCTCTAACTCAACCTTAGCCCACAGTTGTATATCATCACAAAAGGAAAAGAAAGCTTACTTGTTTAAATAATCATGGATTTTCAATAAAACCTCTTAAAACCCTCGAACATATTCCCGAATTCTCTTTGAGTGTGTAAGCCTTCTCAACTTGGCTTGATCTTCCTTCTCTGCATTCTCGGGTTAGAACTGCCTTTTTAATTCCTTATTGAATTCTTCACATGTATTCATGGTGTAAGTTCCTTTCCTAATATCATTGTATATTCTCCTCCACCATACTATGGTTATCTCTTTAAGATAGTGAGAAGCACTTTTGATCATCTTGGCATGATCCCTAATGCCAAATGCCTTGAAATATTGCTTCATACTCTAAAGGAAGTTATCAATGGCCTTTATATCCTTTTCTCCTCCAAATGCCTTAGCTTTGATACCTTCACTTTGGCAGTAACAATAGCAATGATAGGTGCCACAACTTCTTACGTCACTACCATCTTATACAAGCTCCAATCTCTCTTTACTTCCTTCAACTTGGTAGCCAAAGTAATAAGTGCTTCCTCAAGCATAATAATCTTATAGACAAGACAAGTTTCCAAGGAACTCACCTTTTTGGAAACATTAGAGGCATAATATTGATGATCTCATTCATCTCTTCATGGAGTAGAGATTACTCCTTCTCTAGCTCCTTCATTTTGTAGTCCCAATCTTTGATCCTCTCCTGATCGCTTCCCCTACAGTGATCTCCAACTTTGAGAGCCTAGCCTTTAGTTTAGCCATAATGTCCCTTGTTATAGACTTGTCTCTCTTGTCCTTATTAGTAGGAGGAACCCTTTTAACCTCCCTTCCTTTGTGGATACTCACCTCGCTTAAGCTAGCCATCTTAGCAGTACTTAAAAGATCTCAAACATGGCTCTGATACACAAAACACTTTGCTAAAGGGGAGAAAAAATGTAGGGAATGCAAAGACACTTCTAATAAAGAACACTTTCTTCTATGTTCAATGATACTATGATATAAATGAGGCCAACCCCAAATGGGTATATATATTAGTTCCATCATATAATGGATGTCCAAGATCTACTTGATCTAATGTTTTATAGGGATCTTCTAGAATGCTCTATGCTTTATGTACATAATGCACCTATCTACAACATTATGCAAACTTCTATAATGTTCCATAACATTCCAAAATGTTTTATAAACTTCCACAAGCTTCTACCATGTTCTAGAAGGTTCCAAAGTCTTCCATAAGATTCCACCATATTCTAGAAGACTCTTTGGACCAAACCTCATCTTGTTGGCTTTAAAGTATACAAAATGTGACAGACGACAAAGAGAGAAGTGGGAGACAACTAATGGTGGTACTTAGTCACTGAAGGAAGCAGTGGTAGCGAGAGTGTTGAAGCTTCCTTCCTAGTCGATGGAAGTAATAGATGGTAGTAGTGACAAGCAATGGTGAAGTTTCCAAACCAATATCACTAATATAAGGAGCTGGGATAGTGGCAGAAGGAGCGATTCCAATGCCTCTTGGGACGCCTTTCACCTGAGTTAACAGTAGTGGCAATAAGGAGCCAGAGCACGACTTGTCTCTTCCCTCTTAAGTAAATGTAGCATTGAAGTTAACATCACCAATCTCACTACTATAAAAATGATAACAACCATCTATACAAGTGTTGTATGGATTGACTAATTTGGCTAAAATCTTTGTGGATGTCTTCCTTTAATGTTTGTGTTTGGGTGTTTATGCTTTTTATTTTTTAGAATCACAAGTGATTCTATAATGCTGGTGTCTTTTAGAGTTTCATTATCACCATCTATAGAATTGTGTCATAGTCTACTAATCTAGGATGTTTGTCTTTTTTTAATTGGATTTTACAGAAGTGAAATATTTTGCCTATATCTTTGTTATTTGGTTATGGATCTCATGGAACTAAGATTTTCCTTGATATTTGGACAAACATAAACATCTATACAAAAGGCTTTTTTGGTATTTCCATAATTACATTGCATATGATTCTTTACTGTGCAATCAATCTCTATAGTATTTTTTTAATAGATTTAGTTTATTGCAAAGCATCTTATGATATCATAACATAGTCTCATAGTGATAGAATTTCGTAAAGAGAATCCAAAAGATAAATTTAGTAAAAATATCCATAAACAGCAATACACAATTTAAAATATGTATTGCAGAAATATATAATACTCTTCACCAATTTTAAATATGTCTAATATTGTGTATTCATGATAAATACTTTTTCAATACATATCTGAAAGTATACATAATATAACACATGCATGTAAGGATATTAATATTAATACAAATAATCAATGCTTATCTTTTATATAAAATTGGTCATTATCATAATTTAAAGACTATCAATCAATAAAAAACGCAATTTAAATTTTTTGTCAAGATAAGGATCATGATTAAAATGCATATATAACTTATTGTGATATAAAAATTATCTTAACATAAACATAAACGGTAGTATCTTTCAAATATATCATTATTATTCAAATCAAATCAATTATTTAGGTTTAATTTTGAAATCTTCGGTTAAACATAGGGGGCTGCCCTAGTGCACAAGACTTCTTGTTTTGCGAGGATTAAGAGAGGTTCATCAATTGCGAGGTTAAAGGACTTTTTTTAAAAAAATTGTTTTTTTGCAAAAATTCTTCCTTTATCATTTTTTAAAGTTTTTTTGAAAATTGTCATAAAATAAAATGAATATTATCTTATATTTATAGATAATGTCAATTTTGTTAACTGATTGTTAACAACTAACAAATGAGAGGTTACACTTCAAACTCGTAGATTATACCAAATTGCTTTCATCCTAACCTTCTTTGGTTAATGTAGAAGGGTCTTGTCAATAAACTTAGAAATCCTAACTTCATGTAGGCATTTCTGTCAAATCAAAGAGTAACGAGGTTAAGAAAATTGGTTGAGGACACTAAGGCAAGGAAACTAAAACGATTACTCTATAATACCATGGTGTTAGATTACTTTAAAGAAATGAAAATTTGAGTTGGGACAAAAATCCTAACTTTAGAAACATTATCTCTTGACGCATGAATTCAAAATAGCGAAGCAGGTTAGCCACTTGCCATTAATAAACTACTAAATCAAAATCTAAATACTTAATTCTCCTAAATGTAATAATATATAGTAAAAAGCAATCTATACAAAAAGAATAAAAAATAGAGAAGTCAATGTTTGGAACAGAAGGAATTAGCCAATAAGAGGAAATAGTAAAAATGAGAGAACTTGAGGTAATAAGAATTTTGACTTCAGAATTTTACTGAGGACTCGAGGTAGGAGATAGGGTCAAAATCACCAAATGCCAAAATTTATATCCATTATTCAAGTAATTACAATTCGCTTCCCATCATATAACAAATAGCATTAGACTCCATATTTTTTTAAGGTAAAAGAAATTTTATTAACTATGGTGAAACTATAGTCAACACTACAATGAGATCTTCTTAAGAGAAGTCCAAAAGTAACTCTTTACAAAGACAAAATACTATTTAAGTTATATTGTAACATGCAATTATATTATAAAAGCCAACGTGCTTTCATATTTGAAGATTAGTGAAAAGACCTAAAGGGTGGAGCTTCCAAACAATTGTATCCATATGATTAGAGTTATGAAGGCTAAGGAATACCTGGCAAAGAGTAGAAAAACCTCTGAAGCGTCTGACCCACTAGCCATCCAAAATAAGTATTAAGACTTTGGCATTAATAGGGATGCGACATCTGAAACAAGCAAGTTCAGATCTTCAAATTAATGGACTAGAATCAATTCAATTATCGTACCAAAATTATATGGAGTTATTATTTCCCAATCGATGATAAATATACGGGTAACTAAGGTCTCTATTCTTTAGCATCTAATGGAATACCTAATAGCTCTTGATGACTGATATTTGCCATAAGTACTCCATATTGTCTTTAGGTTTGACTCATCAGTGTAATTTCCTTTTCACCAGTCCTAAGCTGTCCATGACCCTTATATGTCCATTATTATATGAGTAGCATTATAAAAAGAAGAATTAAAATTTTCCTTCCCTTCATCTTTTTTACTTCTAAGACTTTCCATAACAACCAATTCTCTTTTGTACACTTTTATCCCCTTTTTTTTTATATAAGTTCTTTAAAAAATTTCTAACCCTCTTTTTCTTGCGTC
This sequence comes from Erythroxylum shatona, assembly GCA_027568895.1. Classification (NCBI taxonomy): domain Eukaryota; kingdom Viridiplantae; phylum Streptophyta; class Magnoliopsida; order Malpighiales; family Erythroxylaceae; genus Erythroxylum; species Erythroxylum shatona. The sequence goes on along the minus strand of JAOSBK010000008.1, from coordinate 31,403,597 downwards.
TATTTCTTTTTTTGTCAGTCCTTTTCTTACTAAATACTTCTTTTAATAGATTTTCCATGTATGGAAGTATAATAAACTTGAAACCAACTTTGCAAGTGTTTGAAATTTGTACCAACATTTTCAAATTCCTACTTAAGCACCCTGTAAGTTAATGTGATTGACCAGTGATGTTGGGCACCATTTCCGGAACCCAACTCTTAAACGAAACCATATGACGTGAGCGTACTCCAATGAAGACTCCTTAACCATCATTGATTTTTTTCCTTGCTATGATACCATACATGTTGGATCTGTTTTTGAAACCTAACATCTGGAAACCATGCATAAAATGTGAGTGTATTAACCTGCAGAGTTATTTCATTTAACCCTTATTAACCATCATCAGTTCACGCTCATTCTCATAACATCTCAAGCCATAAAGGGTGAACTCACACAGAAGTATCATAATAATCACAATTGACTTCTTCAAAAATGAAACTCTTAGGCTCTAGTTTATTTTGAAGCAAGAACCATATCAATCGGAGCTTTATAGATCAAGATATGCTTAAAAATCCAAAGTGTGTTCACAACTAAGCCTTGCCCTACCAACCGATCCCTCACTTTCTTTCCATCAATATTTCTGAATTCAACACTAATGGCTATAAATTTTTGTGAAAAGGTCTAAAAATGTGTTAGGAATCTATCACTTTAAGAATCACCTCAATCGGAGGTGGGACAAAGAAGTTATGACCAAACAAATCCAACATGTTCATGTCCTTAATCATATTATACATGCCTTGGCGAAATTGCCATAACTCTCACTATAGGTGTTAGATTGACTTTGTGTTTAGACTATTTGAAAGAATAATTCTAGATCTACAACTTTTGTGAAGACTTAAAAATGCAATTCAGTCATTTGGAGGGTCAAAATATGGACCGTGTGAATTTACACGGGCAGACCGTGTAACTTTCAGGTGTAATAGTGCTCCTGCACTGGAAACACACGGCCTGTGTGATTTTACATGGGCAGGCCATATAACCTTCGGGTGAAATGAAATTTTCACCCTCCAAAACCCCTCCAAAGGATCCTAAACCCTTTCTATCATCCCTTTTTCTCATAATCTTTCCAAGTCGAACAATCCTAGTGCGATATCACTTCATATACTCTAATTGTTTGGGATACATGTCCTATGCAATATCACCTACTCAAACGATCATATCTCTCAACTTCGATATCCAAAAATCGTATACTTTATACCGTTGGAAATCTAAGAGGATAAGCTACAACTTTTATGAAGAAAACTTTGTCTAATTCCTCCTAGATTAATGCAAATTTTCTCTTGAAGTCAGAACACACATTTTGCCCCCATGAGAAACTTGAAAATTAACCCAACTTCACTTCCTTTATT
>JAOSBK010000008.1:31387784-31402109 GCA_027568895.1 Erythroxylum shatona | reverse complement strand
CCCATAATTCTCAACATATGTCTAACGTCTTATTTTTACATCAATCTAACTTAAGATACAACATATGCATAATCAAAAGATGCCTTGACTTTCTTTCATCAGATCTCTTTCTCATCACCTAGAGATGGGAATGAAAGGGAGGTGAGCTTAAAGCTCGTGGGTAACATGCTTATAACCAAGAATCGAGAAAAAACCATTGAAATATTTATTCCCATTGTAAAACTCACATTGAAATTCGCGTGACACATACTTCTCAAATTCACAATTTATCAAGCAATTTATAAACATCATAAATCATGATTCAATGTATCATCACATTAAGCACATTTGATGAAATTTTGCATCGAAGCATAATACTAAAATTCATCATATCATAACACATCAAAATGCAAATGCAGACACAGTTGGCTTAAGGGTCCCGTGGAAAAAAATAGAGAAACCGAAGTTTACTCCGTGAATGAAACAAGTCCACTTTTTGGAGCTCGTGGGTCATAAGCTGGCAGTCAAGAGAAGGCTTTATGTTGACGTGCACGTGACTACGAAATGGTTCCTCTTTTGCCCAGACACAATCAAATCACATACTTAATTCTATCGTTCACAATTTCATATTCTCATACTTTTTCTGCTTCCCATTCAATCAAAATGCCATGAAACAAAGCATAGCATAATAATGCTCACAATTCAATTTTTATCACAATGTCATACATCAATATGAAGGTTCCACATCACCACATTTAGCAAGTTCTCAAATCAATCAAAAACAATAAAGCAACATTTAATTAAAATCCTTTTATTTTCTTGATTTGGAAAGAAACCTTAATAGCTAAAAACATGAAACCCACCTTAATTTCCTTGTTTGAAAACCTTGTTCAAAAAACCTCTACTCTTACTCCTTTTACCTCTCCTGATTTCTTCAACATTGACAAAAATCTCCAAATCAATAGGCATTCCAATTGAGAAACCCACAATACATAATCACTAAATATGGTCTTAGAAAGCTTAAACCCATACATTTCTTAAGCTATATGAACCAAGAAACTTTCTAAAAGTCCAACAAATCAAACATATTCTTACCTTGATTCTTCACCAAATGAAGAGTTTGTTGGCTCTAATGGAATCTCTCATCCTCCTCTTCCTTTTTCCTTCTTGAATAACTTGAAAATCCCTCTTGAAAACCCAAAAATGAAGAAACCCTAGCTTCCCTCTTCCTTTCTCTCAAAACCGACACTCTCTCCTTGCTTTCTCTCTAATTTTCGTTGCTTCTCACCTTTCCCTCTTCCAATCCACGTTTTTGCCCCTTCTTAAACATAAGACCACACCTTTTATTTCAAGTTTGCCATTAATGAGTATACAAAGACCCTTATACCCTTCCTTACATGCCTTGCAAATTAAATGGCTTAAGTGACCTTCCCAAAAAGCCTCTACTCTTGCTCCTTTTGTCTCTCTTGATTTCTTCAACATTGACAAAAATCTCCAAATCAATAGGCATTCTAATTGAGAAACCCACAATACATAATCACTAAAATTGATCTTAGAAAGCTTAAACTCATATATTTCTTAAGCTATATGAACCAAGAAACTTTCTAAAAATTCAACAAATCAAACATATTCTTACCTTGACTCTTTACCAAACAATGCTTTTCTTGGCTCTAATGGAAGCCCTAATGCTCCTCTTCCTTTTTTCCTTGCTTGAAACCCATTCTTACTACTTAATGCAACTAAACCATATTTTAAAATCCTACCAACATTAACATAATAATGAGCTCCAAATAGAATAATAAATCTAGCAAAACCTCAAAATTATTTAAATCATGCTTAACTCCTTCCAAAAGTCTAGACCTTTTTCTAATCATGTAATTGAAGGAATTTGATGACCCTTCCTTCTAGAAAAATGTTCCTCATTTTCTCAATTTTTAATGACATCAAAAATCATTTAATTTGGTTCAAAAATCCAAAAGTTATATCCCAAATATTTCCAAACTATTCTTATACTGAAACAATATTCTGTGCTCAACTTCCATACAAAAATTGAAATTCTTATAGACCAAATTAGAAATTGATTTCATCAGATAAATTGTAGCCCTATTTCTCTAGTTTATTCCAAATTAAGAACCATCTTATTTGGATAACTAGAGAAAAAGTTATGGCTAAAATATCGAATCATACTCAATGAATATGTTTCAACTACATTTTTCCAGCTTTCAACTTCCAACATTTCACATATAATAGTTCTAACTTCTAAAAAAAGTTTGGGGCCGACAAGTGAGTTCTCCCTTCAGGGTTAACACAGGAATTAAGACCATGATATTCAATTGATCACCCTGCACCTAAAAGTAGTTCCACAATTTTATCCCCTAATATGCAATACTTTCTTCTTTAATCTCTTACATCCTATTTCTTAGGTTGATACTCTATATTATTTTATCTTGTCTAGGGCTAAACTATTCAATATTGGTTCTTTCTTGTTTAATCTATTTGTCTACTCTCCCTCTTTTTTCTTTCTTAAGCTATTGTAATATTAATCCCTATTGATCACATGACGTCCCACGCTTAAGTTTCACCTCCTTCACAATTTCTTTCACACGTCGACCTCCCCCAAATATTGATGGTTGAATTTATTATCGAATTTAATCCATTATGCTCCAGACCTATGATTCTTTAAAGTGTTTAGAGATCCTTACCCTTTCACATATATGTTAACGTAAAATAATGTTTGATCATATGAGGTGAGAGAAAGAGAGAGAGAGAGAGAGAGAGAGAGAGAGAGAGAGAGAGAGAGAGAGAGAGAGAGAGAGAGAGAGAGACTATAACTTAGTTTCCCTAACTTCGTAGATCGCTAGTGGCTTTTCTACCTTCTTCAACCTATGGCCTCTTCTTCTTCTTCACCTTCTTGCTTACCTTTAGCCCCAATCTCCATCCCATCACCCAAACCTTCCCAATCGCCTCCTTCCCCTAACCCTAATTAAATCCAAAATATGAACCTAAACCTTCAAATCCCCCCTTTCAAGGATCCGATAAGTACAGGTGTAGTCGTACAAAATCAGTCATCTTTGTCCTTTGTGACTATCCCTTCAACGGAATTAGTGCCATCTTTAGATGTTCAAGGTTTAAAAGTGTAGGAGAAAACACAACCTAAAACATGGAAATTAGTTGTCTCCAAATTAGTGGAGGACTCCATGGATGCTAAGGCATTGACCTACTACCCTCTAGAGATAAAGGATGACCAGATCTTTGTCATTCCTCCACTAGAGTTAGCAAAGAAAGGTGCAGTTCAGTTCCGATATGCCTTGATTGGCTTCTTTATTGGTAAGCATCCTGCATACCCAGTGGTTCAGAGAGCCCTATCAAAAACTTGGCTAGCTTTCGGTTTAACAGAAACTTTGATTCCTAGTTTGAATAAATTTTTGTTTAAGTTTGATTCGCAAGCTAGAATGAATTTGGTTTTGGAAAGGGCCCTTAGCATATCTAAGGGAAACCTTTATTTTTAAGAAAATGGAGCTTGGATGTTGGTGAGTAGGAAGAGATTAAGTATGCTCAAGTGTGGACTAGGTTTCATAACATTCCACATGAATACTGGAATAATGAGGTATTGGGAAGAATAGCTAGTTCAGTGGGGAAACCTCTTCTTATGGATACCCAAATAGTTGGGATGTCTAGGATTATATATGCCAGAATGTGTGTGGAATTAGACCTGTAAAAGAATTGACCTTTGTCTTTTCAGTTGGCCACTTATAATGAAGAGGGACAAATAACCTTTAAGGAAATACAGATAGAGTATGAATGAAGATCTGAACCTTACACACAGAAGAAGGAATGGAAGCCTACAGGTTGCCTATTTGAGACTGGGTTACAACAAGAGTTAGATACAGAGAAGGCTTCACAACCAATTAGTCAAAACTAACAAATGGAGATTGGCAGGAGCAAGTCCCTGAGATGGTACAACAAAGTCCTAAGGAGAGCACCTTCAGATATCCCAATTGGTCAAAGTAAGGGAAAAGGAGTTCAAAACATTCAAGATGATTTAGAAGGATACCTTACTAATACTGACCCCCCTGTTATGAGTCAATTAGGTAATCCCGTTTCTTCTCCAAAATCTAATTTGGTTCTTAATAATTCAATTGAATCATAAAGTTCGAGTATTCTGGATGGGGCAGGGGGTTTTACTATTAGAAAGAGTAGGAAATCTAGGAGAAAACAAAAGTCGTAGGTCTTTAGTACATTTTTGTGTTATGGCATTAGTTTTTTGGAATGTTAGGGGTCTCAACAATTAAAAAAAACTAGCTGTGAAATCCTATCTTAAGATGTTGTCGGGTTCCTTTATCTGTTTGATTGAATCTAGGATTAAGTCTCTTTCCCTTTGAATAATGTGTGCTCTTCCTTGTTTCCTAGATAGCATAGTTATAGTAATTTAGACCACGCTTTTAATGCAAGGTTAGTGTTAGCTTGGAAGCAGATTGTTACATGTGTTCTCCTATTGTTACAAATGATCAACTATTTCATATGGAGGTGATTCCTCTGAACAATGCTTCAGTCTTTTTTGTGACCTGTGTGTATGGTTCAAATAATTATAATCATAGAAAGTCTCTCTGGTATGCTCTTTCAATTATCAAACTTATTGTTGGTAGTCAACCATGGATTATTGATGGGGATTTTAATGCGATTTTGTTTTCTTATGAGGCTGAGTCTTTTAGTACCTCGACTCTTAACGGCATGGTTCTGAAACCCGGACCGGTCATCGAACCGGTGGCCTTACTGGTCACCGGTTCGACCGGTTCAACCACCGGTCGAACCGGTGTGACGTAATAATTATGCAATAATTATATTTAATTATATATAATATTAAAAGTATTTTAAAAATTTTAAAAATAAAAAAATAATTGTCGGACCTGTCCGACAGGTCAATTGACCGGTTTTGACCGGTTCAGACTGGGTCAATTTATAGACGATTTTGAAGGATAAACCGGACCGGACCAACGATCGGTCACCGGTCAGACCGGCCAGTCCGGTCCGGGTTTAAAAACACTGCTTAACGGTATGGGTGACTTTAGGAAATGTGTTGAGGATTGTGTCTTGTATGACTTAAATTCAAGTGGTCCTAGCTTTACTTGGAAAAATAAACAATCTGGTGACCTCTTTATAGCCAGGAAGTTAGATCGAGCGCTTGTCAATTCGACTTGGAGTTCTTGTTTTCCTAGATCCTATTAAGTGATTCAAAATCCTAATATCTCTGACCATTCTCTCGTAGTGATTAAGGCTTTAACAAAACTGCGGAAAAGATTTTCTCCATTTAGGTTTTCTAACTTCTTAGTTTCTTAGCCAAATTTCCTTCATACTATAGAAGATGCTTGAACTTCCTAGGTTCAGGGAAATTCTATGTTCTGTGTGGTGTCTAAACTTAAAGTAGTTAAAAATGCATTCAAATTTCTAAACCCAGATTAGGTAGCTGATGTGAATGTTAGAGTTGAGACCTGTTAAGCTTTCCTTAATAATATCCAAGATCAAATGCGACAATTACCTAATAGACCTCACCTGGTTGCCAAGGAAAACGAGGCTATTACAAACTTGATTAAAGGTTTAAGGGACCAGGAGTCATTCTATAAACAATCCTCCCGTAATAAGTGGCTTAGAAAGGGGATAGAAGTACCAAATTCTTTCATAACTCTATCTTGCCAAATAGGAACAGGAACAACATTCACTCTTTACTGTTGGGAAATGGTTATAGGATTGTTGATTTTAAAGATATCCAAAAATATTTCCTAGGTTTTTTTAAGAGCACACTTAGGAACAAGAAAGACCTACTCTCCTCGAAAGAATATGTGACAACTCTTTTTCCTTCTTCAATTCCTGAAAATCTTAAAAACGATCTCATTGCTAAAGTATCAGCGCAAGAGAATAGGGATGTTTTAACTCCTTTAACCCGAATAAGGCTTCTGGTCTGAATAGTTTTAATGGTTTTTTCTTTAAGCAAACTTGGCATATTATTGGGGATGATGTTACTCAGGCCATCCAAGATTTTTTCCAACATGGGAGGCTTCTCAAAGAACTCAACTCTACTTTTATTTCTCTTGTCCCTATGAAAGATCACACTTCCACTGTATTTGATTAGACCAATCTCCTCCTGTAATATGATTTATAAGGTGATTACAAAAATCATGGCAAATAGGCTTAGAGAATTACTCCCTCACATGATTAGCCCAAATCAAAGTGCTTTCATTAAGGATCATCGAATAGGGGGCAATATCCTATTGGTTTAAGAGATCTTTAAGAATTGCCATCTTTCAAATAAACACAGGCATTGTGCTTTTAAAATTGATTTGGAAAAAAGCCTATGATTCAATTCAATGGGATTTTTCTCCTAAATGTGTTCTTAATTGTAGGTTTTCCACCTATTTTTATTAAGCGGATTGAAGGGTGTATAACCTCGCCTTCTTACTCTATCTTGATCAATGAATCTCCCTAAAAAAATTTTATGGTATGTTAGGCTTAAGACAAGGGGATCCTTAATCCTCGTTTCTCTTTATTATCTATATGAAGGTTCTCTCTAGGAGTTTGAATGCGTCTATAGCTGGTAGTGACTCTTTTAAATATCATTGGAGGTGTAAAGCTCCTAAACTCTCCCATCTTTTTATTTGTTGATGATCTTTTGTTGTTTTGTTATGCTAATTTGGTTTCGGTCCAAACTTTGCTTAATTGTTTACGCACTTTCTCAAATTTTTCTGGTCTATACATGCGCGTTAGTAAGAGTCAGTACTTTTATCTCTTGAAATAAATCGTATGACCCATCTGCTGGAAACACTAACTGGTCCTCAAAGAGGTCACCTACTTATTCAGTACCTAGGGGTACCTTTCTTAACAGGTTGTTTGTCTAGGAGAGATTGCATGCCTCTGTTGGATAAAATTGATGCCAGAGTAAACAAATGGACCTATTAAACTCTTTCCTATGCTGGTGGATTGTAGTTGGTTATTTCTGTCCTCTTAACTTTTTAGGTGTATTGGTCTAGTCATTTCATTCTTCCTTTTTCCATTATGAAAGAAATAGAGACAAAACTAAGAAATTTCTTGTGGTCTAGGAATTTTGTGTCAAATGCTCATGCAAAGGTTAAATGGAATGATCTATTTAGACCCAAAGGAGAGGGTGAATTGGGCATTAAACATTTATCTACATGGAACAATGTTCTTATAGGAAAAAGAATCTGGGTTCATTTTAATGATAATGAAGCTTTATAGGTCAACTGGATGCATACCATTATTCTTAGAAGGAAACTTTTCTGAAGTGCCCAACCTACTAATAATAGTTCGTGGAGTTGGAGAAAGTTATTACATGTTAAGGACCTTATTAGGAACCAATTTAGATTTAAGTTAGGAAATGCGATTTCTTCTTTCTTATAGTAGGATCCGTGGCATCCTAGAGATATCCTGAAGGATCTCTCAACTCCTCAAGTGATCAATGGATCGAAATTATCGATGAGTGCAAAAGTTTTCAATGTTATTAGAAATAATGGGTGGAGATGGCAGGAGGCCATAATTGAGACCACACACACCTGCGAGCCTCTACCATACCAACCACAATGTTCCTAACCTGACAGATTGGAATGGCTAGCCAGCTCTTCAAAAGCATACACAAATGCTTTGCCCTACACTACTATGAGACCTCCTAAATCATGTGTTCCTTGGCATAAATTAGTAAGGAATAAAAGAACTAGCCTAAGGTATTCCTTCATCCTGTAGTTAGCCTTTCTTAATAAGTTGCAAACGAGAGATAAACTCCTTTACTCTTATATCCCAAATCATTGCTCTTTGGGTTTCTTGAATAATGGTTGTATTGCTCATACTAAAAAACAGTGTGGATACATTGTCTAAACCACTTTCAGATCCATGTGTCTAACCTGATAAACCTTCAATCTATTCTAAATTGGTTTAACCAACCTTTAAGCTATATAAATATTGATCTTAACCTTTTTTATCATCCTCGTCTCTGTTATTGTGTATAACCTTTGTTCCGAAAGAAACCACTAAACCTTCAAAGATAAAATCTTAGAAGTTGGGAGCATCATCACTACAGTGATATTTCAAGTTATGGAACAACTTAGCTCAAACAACAAGGGAAGGTAATTGTTGGTGTGTTTTGTCTTCTCAAATGTAATGTTTTGCAAGTTCATTCTAGCCCATGAAAATTGGAGGTATAAGGAGGAGAACACAAGCGCCTATTCCTCTTTAGTTTCTTAAAGCAATGGAGACCCCATTCCTTTCGAGTTTCTCCATAATGCCTTGTAAAGTATATGACAGTGGTTTAGTTAGTTAAGGCATTAGTCATTCAAAAAGTATTAAACCAGAAAGTTACAAAGTCTTAGGATCATGGTGTTAGGACAAAATGTATGCAAGCAGCAGGGGCAAAGGTTGACTCTTTCTTATCCTTGCCATCTGAAAGCAATGAAGATACTTTCCTTCCAGCAGAATAGTTGAGTTCAGTGAAGAAGCTTCAACATATGAAGTTTTATAATGATATATCTAGGTTTTGGATGATGTACTGCTCTCCTAGTTCGTTTGTAAATGTGTGAGTATCGCGTAAAGGTTGTACCCTTCTAGCCCTCTCCAAGTAATCTTAGATGGAAAATATAAATAGGTTGTATGATGTGATTAGCTTCTTGTATAGATAAAGTTCTAGTGTCCTACTATAATTTATTCTTTTGGAAGTTGGTTCTATTGTAGAGTTTCATTATAAATGCTTAAGTTAGGTTATGTCATTTTGGTTTTGGAATGAGATTTGCACCTCGGGTAATCTCTGGGTCTACACATAAACTTTTTTTCTTGATTTATTAAATTACTGATTTACCTAAAATATTAATAATAAAATAAATTTAACTGATATAATTTATAATCTTAATTAATATTATTAAATTAGATGATATTTTTAATTCAAAATGCATCTTTCTATAAAATTAATTATGTAATCATATTTTATAATGGTAAAATGAATAAATTTTCAAGTGTATACAATAATCTATAAAATTATGTACTCGAAATAAATAACCTACTAATAAAAAAGTATACATCTTATAAATGAGTTTGATCCTTGTAAATTGCTAAATACATAAATAGATCAACTACTTAAAAGCAGAAGCACTCCTAAATACATGTGGAAACCCGGCTCAGATGGGGCTTAGCCCAACTTAATCTTTTTTTATTTTTAAATTAAAAAACATTATTTTCTATAAAATGATATGAGAATGAGGCCTCCAAATTTGTTTTGAAAAATTAAGCCGGCGGCTCCTAATCTACGGGACCAAAAAAATCTTTTGAATACGGTGGTAATGGTGGAAAATAGAAATAGATGGGCAGCGAAATTCAGGAACAAGTTCGTCGCACCTTCTCTTCCCCCTCCCCCTCCCCCACCGTTCGAGAACTGTCAGATTCTGAATAATTATATAGCACCGTAATTTAAAAATGTTTCTTTTTTAGAATGAACTGTTCGCCGACCTCGTGATCTTCGATTTCCTTGTGACCCATTTGGTATGTCTTTCACGAGTGACGACCTTTTGCTCCATCGTTTGCTTTATTTACTCTCCCGCTTGCTTTGATGTTAAACTGTGATAGACGGATTCTTTTTTTTCTTCTTAATTTACACGTCAGTAACCTTCCTCTCTTTTTCTTATCTTTTCGTTTAGAGCTTCTCTTTCTTGTTGAGCAATTGAAGAAAGAAAATCGCAGGGACAAGGTTCCAAGAGTGGGTTTTCAGATTCGCCGCGGTGTTTATGGTAAAGGTACTTTGCATCCATAATATACGTCCGAGCTTCAAACAAAACTTTATTGGAGTTATAAAAATTTTCCGTCAGATGCATTTAATTCTTGACGTCATCACTGTATTGATTGTGTTCTGTTTTGGGTTTGCTTTCGTGTGACTTTTTTTTAGTCCACTTTGTTAGCTCATGATTTAGGGCTTCCTGGTTTGAATTTTGCAATTTGATCAAGTCTAGCTGGCGAGAGAGGTCTTTACAACGCATTAATCCGTGCTGCAATGTGCTTAGTCGTGGGAAATGAGATGATGTGATCAGTAATTGCTTTCTTCTATAATCTAGACAGATGTCAGATCTATGTTCTACTTTGTGATGAGTAAGATTCTATTAGAAATCACTTAGGTTTATAGATAGATCTAGGTGTTTACCCAACTAACAAATAGAAGCTTCATCTAAATTTTCTTTTATCAGATTCAGGTTCAGCCTTGTAATGGATTGAAATAATGGTTCTGAAGATTTAAGCTGGTGCAAGTTAATCATGTGAACAGATAGGCCACTGTGTATATTTTGGCTTCATCTAAAGTCCAAGTAACTAGGGTAACCTTTATCTTCATTTTACTGTTGTCATTTGTCTAAAAATTTTCTCCCCTTGTTCATCTTGTAATTTCGTGGTAAAACATGCTATAAGAACAGTCTATGGTGCCAGAACTTTAATCAATATGAACCTATATGTTATCATTATTTGGCATAATTGAAGCATGATAGCCATCATAATATGTTGATCCTTCTCATTTCACTTGTGAAGAAAAATGGCTGATCCTCGTCACATGTATACTAAGAGTCATTTCATTTGGCTGTACTCTTTACTATCATCATCATTAAGTATGCAACCTCTTGAACTATTGGGTGTTTGTCTACTGAGGTGAGAGTTTTCACAGATCACTTAGGAATGTGTAAGAACACATGAGAATTCAATGCCATCTAGGATGGGGATTGGCTTGTGTTGTTATTCAAGGCAAAGGTGCAAGCTAGCAAATATAGGGTTGATATTGGAATGAATATCTGCGATATGATATGATTAGCCAAAAGTCTCAGCAGTTAATGCATTACCAAAATACAGGTATCAAGCATTTCAGTTTAGATATCCTTGAATGGTATGGAACTCCTAGTAGTGCTTAGTTTAGAGGAACTACTATATTAAGCCCGAGGAGTAAGGGTGATGAGGGATTTGGGAAGAGAGGCTATTCTTTGCTGTGTAGCACGGTAGCAACCTGTGGGGCTCCCTATGCACCAAAAATGGAAAAATTACTTTATCACTTAGAGAACTGACAAGACAAAGGATGTTGAGACAAAATGCAAATCAAGTATCCATAATTCAAGTTAAGTGGAGGCATCTTAGTTATGTTTATGAATTTATTGATGCATTCTATTGCCATTTAGTGTATAGTTTAGTTCTATATTTGTGTCGTTATCTTTTTGCTGTTCAAAGTTTCATACATGTTGCATTTTAATTTAGAAAAGGAATGACACATGTTTCATTCTTATGATAATGTCAACTTGGCAATATTGGTCATATTTACTGGATTTTATTGCCGAATGTCCACTACATTTCAGGTTGCTTATTGACTTTCTGACACTCACATCTACGAAGTGCATAAAAGCATACATCCTGTGAAAGATTTGCTCAAATGGATCTAAAAGGAGTGTATGACATTGAGCACAGGAGTACTACATCGATTCATCATGATCTGTGGCCTTTAGATGAAATTGATCCGAAAGAGGCAAAGTTTCCTTGTTGTTTGGTTTGGACTCCACTTCCAGTAGTCTCATGGTTGGCACCTTTTATTGGACATGTTGGCATTTGCAGAGAGGATGGAGTTATTATAGACTTCTCAGGATCTTATCTTGTAAACGTTGACAATTTTGCATTTGGTTCAGCTGCTAGATATCTTCAACTTGATAGAGAACAGGTATATCTGTGAGTGCTCCCAGATTCATCTTTCTTTATTTTTCTCTTATAGACAACCTGCACATACATTCTTATGCTTGCACGTGCACACATACATAGCATTCACATGCCATGATATCCTTTAGCACCTGCTTGTATGTGCAGTCATCACACTTGCAAACTTGACAAACGATAGAAAAACACACTTGCCATTCTTCTTGTTTTGTTTTTAATTCAAGATCTATACTTATAACATCAGTTTGTTTTGATGCAATTAAAAAATTTATAGAATAATTTAAAGACTATAGATACACTGGATATGCTGATGTCTCTGTTCTTTATTATTCTTTCCTTAGTGGTGAGAAGTGTGATTGTATTCCAAAACAAGATTGCTTTGTTTTTGTAAGCAAGAACTCGGAATTACTAGCTTCCCTTCATGGTCTTCTATTTTCCTGTCAAATTCCAATTAGCTAGTGAAAGAGAAGTTGATCCATTGACAAAATTGTTATGGCACCTGTTTTGATAAATCAGTGTTGCTTTCCCCCTAACCTAGCTGGCCACACGTGCAAGCATGGGTATATGCATTCAGAGTATGGAACTGCGATGACATGGGATGATGCTTTACAGTCAAGCGTACGACAATTTGAGCATAAAAGCTACAACATATTCAGGTGCAATTGTCATTCCTTTGTTGCCAACTGTTTGAATCGGCTCAGTTATCGTGGATCAATGAGTTGGAACATGGTGAATGTAGCAGCTCTAATACTGTTTAAGGGGTATTGGATCGACTGGAAGTCAATCATCAGATCGTTCCTTCCTTTTACAGTAGTTCTCTGTTTGGGCATATCGTTGGTTGGTTGGCCCTTCTTAATTGGGCTATTCTCATTCTCTTTCGTCCTTATAGGGTGGTTTCTGTCGGGCACTTACTTTATCAAGAACCTGCTAGAGTGCTAGAATCTTCTCAATATTGAAGGGCTTGCACTACAAAACTGAATCAGTATAGTTTTGTCCAACCGGGAATTGTTCATAATGTCAAATATAGAGTTGCGGCGTCGCAAACCAAATGTTAGATAGGAGACAAAATGTCCATCAAAAATCGTGAAACTGGATTTAACCAGAGTTTGTCTTGGAGAGAGAACTGAATGACTGAATTGTTTTTCTTTTTCCTTTTGGGGTTTTAAGCTGTTGCTGTAATGAAGTTTGAATTCTGAAATTCAGTTGGAATGTTAAAGAGTTCTCGATTATTTCCACCCGTGCTATCCTTCTGGAGGTTTTGGGTTCAAGGGTTGTTTCGAATTTGCTGGGTGGTTTGGTAAGCGCCTTTGCATGCTTGACGTAACCTTGTACTGTTCTGCCGAGCTGAACTGAAGAGATTTCACTTACTGCGTAGGGATTACAATTGCCCTACACGTGCAAGCAAAATAGAAGTTATTTTTTATTTTTAATTAGAAGAAAAACGGTTTCGGCCGGGTCGGGATTCAATGTCTTAAGCTTGGTTGGACCTAAGGCTGGGCTTGAGCCCCAACAACAATGTTTGGGTCTGCTCTTACTCTGGTCCATTGTTAAGGGTGATACAAGGAACTAGGCCTAATCTTAGGTAATGGTAAGAAGGATATCTGTTTAGGGCTTACTTTTGACCTATTTCATTTTACTTTATTCTTTATAAGAATTTACATTTGATATTCATAAAGAACAAAATTAGGTAAAATAGGGACTTTTTTTAAATTTATCTAAGGTCTATAAAATGTTAGGAACGACAGTGAAGGAACCCCTCCCTGGCTTAGACCCTTAGGCTATTATTGTTATTGTAGTCAAGTGGAAGTGATTTGTTACAAGGTGTTTATTGTTATTGTTGTTAAGTGGAAGTGATTTGTTACAAAGTGTTTAATCCTTGGATTTTTTTGTTTATTATTAAAAGAATAAAAAGATTGATTCAATTATTAGAGGTCTCATCTATCTAACTAAGAGAAGATTAAAAAAAAACTTTAAACAAAAAGAACTAACTCTTAATTGAAAATTTGATTTCTTTGATTTATATGTAAATTAAAGAAAATGTTAATATTTTATTTTATCCCTTTAAGTGAATATCTAGATCTCTAATTGATTTTACATTATTGGGAAATCATTAAAAGATATTTAGTAAGATCAAAATTTGATTAAAAAAAACATACGTGTTTATAAGAAAATAAAATAGGAATTTGCCAAAATTTATAATAATTTTGAAAATGAAAAGATGCTTAGGAGCATCAATCCTTATACCGAAGAACTTGAAAAGAATTTCAAAGAATACATAACAATTATGAAAAAAAAAAGTTAGAGATTTAATATGAACATTTAAAAATCTGGGAACACTAACCACCACTCTAAATAGTAGCTTAACCCTTTTAGAAAGTTATCGGTGTCTCATTGGTGGCTTTTGTTACAAAGGTCACCTTGGAGACTCGAACTTTTACCTGAAGTTGCTTGCTCATACTCTTTGCACGGCAATCTCACTTAAATCCGTTAAAGTAAGACTCAGCCTTTCCCCAACCCTCGAAGTGTTTACCTCGCACACCCTCGAAAAAATAACGCGGAAGCAATAAAGAATATAGGCAACAAAAGAACACACAGAGATACGGTCAAAAGACCAACTTTATATTACTT
>JAOSBK010000008.1:31372477-31387684 GCA_027568895.1 Erythroxylum shatona | reverse complement strand
ACTATTCATGTGCATGTGCACCTTATGTAATGCATGAGCATGAGATGTGTTTTCCTAATTTCTCTGATTGAACTCACATGTACCAAATTTCTAGGGTTCAAATCCTTTGTATGGAAACGGAATGTTATACTTTTAACTTAGTGTTTTCAACACAGCTTATCCGCACATAGGTCCATCAATGCACATCCATGGATAAGTCCACCTTCCATATCGTCCTCACTCATGGTGCAGTCTCATCGCTCCATGACTAAGTCATAAGTTACAATCCGAGTTAGTATATAAAACCTCACCCATTTACATACCTTCAAGCTGCCTCGCCAAAGTTAAGTGTTTAGAAGTCTCATCACGCTCGCATGCCTTCGCGCATCCTCGCGAGTCTCATACACCTTTGCGCCTTCTCGTGCACCCTCGGGTCTCACATGACTTAGTTTTCTAACTCCGCGCGGCCTCGCATCCAAATCTCGTGTCTCGTCAAAGATTTCCGCCAATGCGCTCCTACACGTATCGAATCTCGCCTACTCTCGAGATCTTCGTCGATACTTCCCGCACCCCTCGCCTACTTTGTAAGTTCCTTGGGTTTTGTTCGCCAACTCGCAAGACTTTGCCTTGTTCCTCGTCAACATGCCTTCCTCGTGCCAACTTACGTGCCAAGTATTGGCCAAGGCTTGCCAACATTCGCACAATCCGCAATCTGAACTTAGGGATCTAACAGCTTTCCTCTTTTAACAAGACATATGAAGGTTCCGATTAGAGGCGGCTCAAAGCAGTCCACCATCATGGAGGTCTAACAGGAGCCTAGTAGCTTGGATTTTGAGTTCCCTTTCCATTCGTGATAGTGATAGAGTGACTTGAGAGAATTGACTAAGAGTTTTTCTCTGTAATTTGAGAAATTAAGATGAGTTATTTAGATTGGACAAAAACTTCAAAGAATTAGAGATAAAAGTTGTGTGTCAAGGAGGAAACCTAGAAAGAAAGTTAAGTAGGGTTTACTTTTTCAATTTGACCCATAAGTAATCTGAATTTACAATTTGTTGTATGTGTTTTGCTAATATTTTAGACACTGGTAACTGCTGAACATAAATTATATCACATAAAATTTGGTCTTGATGTTATTTTTTCTTTTGCATAATTTTTAGTTGGTACAAAGTCAGAACAATACCAAAACACAAAATTGCATTTTACCCATTTCTTCACCTCTTTTGTTTTTTGCCATTTCTTTCAGTAATTTTCCTAACTTTGCATTATGCATTTTGGACTTGTCATTATATCATGGGCATAAAGCCCAAATTGGGGACAAATTTTTTAGGTTTTGGATCAATTTAAAACCAAACACTTTAAGTTGCTCAATAAAGATTTAAGTGTTTACGAGTTTGCTCAATTTTAGGTTTTTTTGGAAAAAAAATTAGAAAGTGTAATACACGCGCTGTTATTGATAGGTCAGTTGGTCTTTAGATTTCACGTTAAAATCACATATGGCTTACGTGGTTTTTCAAAAGACAAGGACGTAAATAAAATCATTTAAATTTTGTAGAAGAAACCCTTAATTAACTTTTTATCCCAAAATTTCCCCTATTTCTCTCAAAAAATTAATAATAAGGTTGTCTAATCATAGTCGATCACTCCAATCCCTCTCTTTTATCCACTTTCCTTTACGCATCATCACTGTTGATCACTCCAATCCTTCTCGTCGATCCACCTTCCAGTCTTTCGGTGTAAATGTTCTCTTCATCATTCACCAAGTACATTCGCGTTTGAGGTTTGAAAATTTGTGTAACTTTGAACAAGTCATTTGAGAAGCTTTAACATTACCATTTTGAGTTGTTAACATTTTGCAAAACCTAGAAAAATATATGCTTTTATTCCATATGCATGTGCTTCAATCAACATCTTTGGTTATTTGTCTTTCTACATGAACCCCTACAGTTAACATGGATCTTTTTTATTAGATGATTTTTATTTACTTTTTTCAGTCATTTCACTGAAAACTCTTGATAATTGTTAATCATGGTATGATCTCTCTTCTTCTTGCTCTCTGTCTATCTAAGTCTTACAACAGATTTATTGTTAATTTTTAAGGGTCGTATAAAAAAGATAATGCAAGCTAACGAGGATGTTGGGAAGATCGCTTTGTCGGTTCCTAGTATAGTCTGTGAGTTGCTCTTTTGATATCTTTCATAGTACATTTTATGAATTTATCATTATATTCTTGTTTCATATTATTACATCTAAACCTTTGGAGTTGTTTTGATAAGATTTGTGTGATTGTACATATAAGATAACCCTTTATAGAGGAGCACAGACTATGAATGTCTTGCATTTGTAAGTGGCAAACTGCCTGTTATTCCTTTTAATAACTTTTTTGGTTCAATGTATAAAAAGCTTGTTTATTCTCTACCTATTATTCCATTTAAAGGTATTATATATTAGTTGGTGTCTCTTCAGTCTTATGAAAAACTAACGTTT
This sequence comes from Erythroxylum shatona, assembly GCA_027568895.1. Lineage (NCBI taxonomy): Eukaryota > Viridiplantae > Streptophyta > Magnoliopsida > Malpighiales > Erythroxylaceae > Erythroxylum > Erythroxylum shatona. The sequence goes on along the minus strand of JAOSBK010000008.1, from coordinate 31,385,221 downwards.
GCTATAAATGTATTAAGACTGAGGCTTTATTTAACCTCAAAGTTTATTGAAATGGTTCTTCAACTATTTGAAACTCGTTACTAAACCTACAAGAAGGGCTTATTTTAGTATGAATTTCTAATTAGGCCTATCAAAGTAGAAGAAAAATTAAATTTGATTTTGCCATATGTGATATCAGAGACCAGAGGTTTAATATTGAACAGTACACTTCAAGTTGGTTATGGAAGAGTGAAAATGTCAAAGAATATGGAAAGGCTATTCAACCAATGCCTTATATGAAAGACTTGCCTATTGGAAATGACAAAACTGTTAGGCCACCAGAATTCAAACAAGGACCTAGTAGGCCTAAAACAATTAGAAAAAAGGGTCTTGATGAGCCTCCAAAGACTACAAAAGTGACCAAAAAGATAAATGTTGACCACATTTCTAGGAGGGGCATGATCATGATATGCAGCCACTACCATAAAGAAGGACACAACAAAAGAGATTGTTCTTAGAAGGGCAAAGAGGTAATTTATAGGTTGTTTTGTCTTTTTCTTTGGTGCAACTAAGATTATGTTTAATAGTAGTGAAAATCTAATAGTTTTTTTTTTCCTTTTTTCTATTATCAATATTAGGTTCAAGCCCAGTTTTTAAAATCCCTACGAAGACTAGTCAACTGATTTTGCTATTGAGCAAAACATAAACAAATTCCCAGTTAACCTGAGAAAATAACTCCACAGTTGAAACCAAGAAAAATATCCCATTAAATGCCTCTACATCAGCATCTAACAATGCTGAAAGTGGAAAGAAAGGTAAAAAAAGGAGCAAATGCCTCTGCCTCTGCCTTTATCTCAACCTCTACAAGTGTGTCTATATCTACTAGTGTCATAATTGCTACAAGTACTACCAATACCTCAAGTACTGCTTATGTATGTCGAAGTGCAAATGCAACAACCTCAGTTGTTCTCCAAATACCTAGAGGTTCTCTAGAAATAGAAAATATATCTACATCTTCAAAGGCCACCACCAGAAGGAAAAGAGGGCTTGACTATGGTGTTGCAGATGATGAAACCAGAATGAGGATGTATGGTGCTAGTTAATCTAGCCCAAATTCTTAAGCAAAAATTTTAGGATGAATGCCTATCACATACTCTTCTCTTCAACATGAAGCCAATAACAAGTTAAAGAAATGGATGGAAGGAATAGGGATATACATAAATCCAATGATAAGGTTGTAGATGCTAAATGTAAGTGATACCACTATAAAATTTTAATGTTTATCCCATCTTTTTTAAACATTAATTAAGTTATACAACTGAAGTTAATAATGTTTGCATTTCATCTACAGCTTGGAAGGTAAAGTCAGAGAATAATAAACCCTAGAAAGAAATTAAAAAAAGAGCAAGCAAGCTATTACTGGGCATATGGTTGAAAGTCAAGAAAGTCAAACTGCATCTTCAAAGGGGAAGGAGAAAATGTAAACAAATTTGTGTTAGTGTTTTGTGTAGTGAACAATGGATGATACTTATATCCATCAATTTTGTGGTATTTGTGTACTAAACAATGGTTGATAGGTTGGAAATCTATCAAATGTTATTAATGTAAGGATCTTGTTGGCATTTACATGTTATTATATAAATGAATGTAATGACAAGTAATTTTAGTTAGAATTACCTTTTCTTTTCTTTTAGGGTTTTTTCTTATTTTTTGAAGTTCATGAATGTTAGATGATGAAACTGGATTTGTATATGTATGCCATAAAACAACTTTCTAAGCTTAATTACATTTAGACACTATAAAAGAGATCGACATATCTTTTTATATAGCATGGTAGACTTATGAAGCAAAAAAAAGGTATCATCCAATTGAATTGAATAAGATTATGTAAAGATAACCATTACTTGCCACATCAACCTCAAAAATTCATCTACTAGTATCAAGATAACACCAAAAAATTTTACTTCTAATCTTTAAAAATAAAAATAGAAGATGTACATTGTTAATACAAATAGTAACCAAGTGAACAATTAACCCCATAATTTTAGAACACATAATCTTCAACATATAAATTCGTAATGTCACAATCACAATATGGTTCCATATGTTGAAACATAAAACAATTGCAGTCTCCACTCCACCCAAATTCGGACTTGCCCAACATTTTTCTCAATCAAAACCATATTAGAAAAGGAATAAACAATATCATATAAGCTCAATTGCATTTAGACACTATTCCAATACTTCAAACCATTTCTAGGTAAGGTTTTAAACATACAACTATTGTATGAATTGCCTTCATTATTTAAGCTAACAAACATAAGTAAAACTAGTGAGCAAAAGCTTAAACAAGCTACAAATTTCCAACACTTTGCTGAATGTGTTTCATTACTACTCCTCATAGCCTGTAGCTCATTCTTTAACTTCAAATTTTGTGCAATCATTTCAGCTTCCAAAACATCTACTGCATTTTCTCTTAACTTTGCCACTTCAGCCTTCAATAGATTAGTTTGATGGTACATAATCTTTTCTCTATTGTTTAGCTCTAAAATAATATTTCTTGCTATTGGAGAAAATCTTTGATCATGACATTCATGAAATCCACAGACATTTCACTCTACCATGAAACAAAAAACAATAATTCATTAATAAAAAATATGAACACATTTATATAAAAACAACATCAAAATGTACAAAAATTACCCAAAAAAAACTCTACAGCCATAAAACCTTCTTCCTGGATTTTCACCAATCCAAGAAGTCCATTTAGGTTCTTCCAGGTTATAGTAACAATATTTAGTCTCTCCGTCAAAGTCCTATTCAACAGGGTAAGTTGAAGAAATCAACTTTTATGACCTTGAATCAAGCTTATAGTGCGTTCCTCTACTATCAAAGATAAAAATTGCAAAAATTTTCGCTAAACCTTTCATTACAACCAAGAAAACAAACTAAAACCTCTAATTGACCTCATTACCTTAAAGACCTACTAATTGCTCATTCTCAAGTATTCCCAACTGATGTCTTCGAAAATGTAGTACAATCCTCTAATCTACCTTTTCATTTAATAGGTAAATTACAATGTTGTAATCTTGATTATGCAGCTAGTGATAGCTAAATGATGTCTAAAGAACTAAATTGATATGCTGCTAAGAATCTGCATCTCTTACATAAATGTCATACTTTATCTTAAAACAAGTAGAAAGAGAATAAAAAAACATGGATAACCACCAAGGAAGCTATACCAAGTGACATAAATTTGTTGGGAAAGTTGCTTCACCATAGAAAATACTAAAGAATGGTGAACATGAAACTGAATTTGCCAATGTGAAGAAGTAATTTATACATATTGTCAAGTAGATGGGGATAAGAAGACTTGATCATATCCAACATACAATGTTGCCTTTCATTATTGTTTTTGTATTGGCTAATTAGCATGAAAAAATTGGAAACGACATTTCATGTTAAAATGTGTACAATAAAACAAACAGAAAGAGAAAAAACATAGATAAACAGCAAGGAAGTTATACCAAGTGACATAAATCTGTTGAAAGAGGAAGCTGCTTCAATGGAAAATAATGAAGAATGGTGAACATAAAACTGAATTGCTAATGTAAAGAAGTAATTTATACACATTTTCAAGTGGATGAGGAAGACAAGACTTGATTATATCTTACATAAAATCTTGCCTTTTTTTCTTTTTTTTTTGTTTTGCTAATTTGGAAAGGACATTTCATGTCAAAATGTGTGAACAAAAACCATTCTATTATGAACGCTATTCAACCTTATAATCAATCTCATTTAAAGAAAATAAAGGAATTTACCTAAATTACATTGATAAGGAAAATTTCCATAAAAAGGGGAAAGGAATAAAGTGAAGCTTCAAACACCAAAAATTCTCAATTATGCAACTAATGTTTCAGAAAAAGTCAGAATGGTGAAATGCAAACCTTAAAGTCAATATGAGAAATTGAAGCATAGCACTTAATGCGTAACAAATTCATGATAAATCCATAAAGGAGTAAACATATGGTTTTACTATGAAGTTAACAAGAATCAAATGAGTAAAATTAGAAGGGAGTATTAGTTATTACCAACTTAGGCTTCAATGCGAATACAAGTACATCACTACCTTCCATTTCCTGTTCAAAATCCAATCATAAACAAAAAGAAAATTTTGGGAGGACACAAGAGGCAAAAAGGGCACATGTATTAAATGCAAATGGACAATGTAAAATGATATTTACCATGATCGTATGAAGATCTATTCTCTACTTTTTATTTATCTCTATTAAGATTTTAGATTCAATTATGTTTCGAATCTCCAAAAATCTTCAAATACCCAAGCATATTCACCTCAAACTTCTAAAGAGAAAGCTCATATTACATAGAAAGCTCACACTACTAGAACGCGAATCGACAATGATGCATGAAGGGATTGGAGTGATCGGCAATGACAATGCATGTGTTGGAGTTATGTAAATATAGTTCCCTAGAAAGCAAGTATATTTATATATAACTTAATCTTCTTCCAGTTACTTTTGTAACGAAAATATTTATTATTAGTAAAACAAAAGAGTTTGGTTTTATTTATATGAGCATTACATAACCAGTCATAAGGTACCAAGATTCTTTTGTAAGTAATATACATATACATGGAGATCTATGGGAAGTATGTATATTATTAGAATCTAAATTAGTTGATTCACAGTTGAATAATCAAGTTAGTCGCTTGATTATGGTTTAGACTGTAGTACTGTGATTTATCTCCGTGTAAGTAAAGGAGTTTACTTTAAGGGAATGATGAGTTTCGTATCATGATAGTAGTTGACTATGGATAATGACACTATTAAATGAATATGGAATCATGTATGTTTTTAAAGATTAAAGTAGGTCATTTCTTTAATCTTAAAACATACACTTTAGCATTTTTTAAATTATGAACCACAATCTTGATGAGTGGTGAATTCATATGCGATTCATTATAATTCTTGATATGATCATAATAGATTTTTACAGAGTATCAATCTAGTGTCTGCATGTTAGAATTATTAATTGAAATATGTATCAAGGAACATTCACTCAATTAAAGAGTTTATAGTGATATCATCATTTCTAGATGCTTTACGGAGATTGGTGATTAAACTGGTACCAGTAGTTTGATAGATTAGCTACCTATTAAGTCTTTACACTAAGATAAGATCTTGTATGTTAATCACCATATAGAGTAAAGCGAGAGATCTAGAAGGAAAAACCTATTAAGGATAAAACGATAATTTTACCCTTTATGGTGTGGATGACTATAATATGGTTCATAATAGAGTTTGTAATTGGACATCTAATTAGAAGCATGTATTCTCATAATATTTAATAATTCAAGAGTTTAGCTAATTGTCTTTAGTGGAATGACATTTGATTAATAAGTTGGAATTAATTCTAATGAGATTAAACTAATTCTGTGCTTATTGGAGCTTGAATTAAATAACTCTAATTAGATTCCTCACTTGACTTCTAGGAATGTTATTAAGGAAAGTAAGAAAAATAAATAGAGGTTTCCAGAAAGAAAAATGAGACAGAAAAGAAAGAAGTGATCGAATTAGATTCGGAATACAAAAACTAGAATAACTTAATTAAGAATTAATTAAATTGGGTTTTAAAGCCTGTGATTAAATGTTGGGCTTGCAATAATTAATTGTTAATTAGAAACTCAAATGAACATTTAATATTAGGTTGAACTTTGGTTTGATTTGATTAATTAGATTAATTAATGAAATGAAGTTATTAAAGATAAAAGGAGGGCAAATTTCGATTAAATGGACTAAATGGGTTGCACTTTTAAGGTGGGTTTTTGTCATGCTTCATCATCATTAAATGGTTTTATGGTGTCATCATTAAATGGAGTAATTATCTTATCATTAAATGGTTTAATGGTTATCTTTTAATGATAGCATGTAACCTTTTAGCATTTATTTGATTAAAGAAGGAAGAGGTGCATTTGATGTACCCTCTTCCTTCTTTCATCTCATAAATGAAAATAAGACAGTCTCATGTAGGTTATTAATCTTTTCATATAGCCATCTTAAACAAATGAGAGTGTCTCATTTATTGGCTTCTTTATTTTTGATAAAAGAATGAAGTGATGCATTAAATGTACATCACTCTCTTCTTTCATCTTTAACCGAAATTAAGAAGTTCCATTTTGCTTCTTTTTGTCTTTTCATCTAGCCATAATAAAACAAATGAGAATGTCTCATTTATTTGCTTCTACTTCATTTTTGAAAAAAGAGAAGAAGGTGTTGCATTTTTGGCTCACTCTCTCCTCTCTTTCGTGAGCTAGCTGAAACTTATGAGATTGTCTCATTTTGGGTTCTTTCAATTAGTTGATCATAAAAGGTAAACCTCTTCAATATTTCTTCTCCTTTCCTACCAAAAGATCTTGTTAACTAAGTTATCCAAAGAGAACAAGTGATAGATCGGATTGGTCGAGGATACAATAACAAGGAAATGATACATTAACAAGGAGAGGATATAAAAGTAAGGAGTCAAAGCTGTAGCAAGGAGTCAGTATAATTTCCATCTTGTTCTTATGTTAGTTATTTTTCTAATACCGTAACATGTATGGATTAAACATGTTGATTTGGTTATTATGCTTTCATTGTGTTTTGGTTTCGAAAAAAGTTTTTTGCAATCTACCATTCAGCCAAATCTAATATGATATTGTTTTTCGATCCGACAGTGTGAAGGAGGCAAGACATTGAATCGGACAAGATTTGGATTAGTTTATGAGAGGGAGAGAGGGAGAGAGGGAGAATATATCAAGGATAAGAAGATTGGCCCAATTTGGGGAGGGCTACAGGCAGATTATAGTCTAACCATGGTCGGCTCGATTGGGCTTGACTGGACTATGGGTTGACCATAGGATAGCCCAACCTAGACCATGGCTTGACTATTCTTAAAAAATGACGTTGTTTTTTATTTTTCTTAAAAATATATATGATGGGCCGAGCCACGAGCTGGTTAGCCCGTGGTCAGGTCAAGTCACAGACCGACTCATCCTGACTTGCCCGGCCATGGGCCACACAAGTTAAGGGTCAGACTGCCCCGACTCAACCTATTGACTTCTATTGCTACAAATTTTAAATGATTTTATTTATCCTTATTTTTTGAAAAATCACGTAAGCCACATGTGTTTTTAATGTAACATCTAAAAAATAATTGACCTTTTAATAATAGCACATATATGACACTTTTTAATTTCCATCCATAAAGCTTAAAACTAAACAGACTCGTAAAAATTTAAACCTTTTTTGAGCAGCTTAAAATTCTTGATCTTAAATTAATCAAACCATAAGAAGATAGGCCCAATTTGAGATTTTAGCCTTTTATCATGCCATGTTTTGTGTATTGTCATTGTCGTTTTACTTCTTGTCTTAACGTCTCATTCTCTCTCTTCCTTTGATGTCTGTTATGGTTTTAATTATTTTATCAACACTTTTATCATACGTTCTTCTGCCCTTCCTCCTTTTCCCGTCTCAGTTAGCCTAATTGCCAAGAGCTTCCCTCCATTATTTCCATTTGTAAACTCATCCACACTTCAGCCGACTACTACTATTTTGGATTTACGAATTAGAAAACGTCTTATTCCAAGTTGGTTTCACCAAGCACATAAAAACAGCTAATGTTAGCAGGCAATAAATTATTTTGCCATAGTTTGGTAGGAAATGAGTACTGGTACCAGTAAATCACTGGCCTTGCTAATTGATGGTTAATGGGATTGGCCAAAACTGGTGAATAGCATGCCTATCTGTATTTACTTTTCCCCCTTACATTACAGGTGGCGTTTGGAAGCCCTTCTCAAGCTCCATACTTGGGGGCCTTCCAAAGTTTGAATGCCACTTCATGGAGAAACCTATCTGCCGGTATTACAAGATTCCCACCACGCTGCATGAAAAAGGAAAAGAAATTATAAATATACAGGCATCCAAATGGGCTGGACTAACAGTAAACCTGGCCAAGATATTTCATCGTTAGGTTTTAATTACAATGCAATGGACTGTAGGCATCAACCTACTATTCCTAAAAGCTTTCCAAAATGGTAGCCAAGGGATTGTTGCCAGATAACTTGTATCAATTACACATATACTAAACAATCCTGACAGTGTAACCCAAATTCCTAGTTTTAAGACACGAGGCGACCATAAAAAACAATTAGTACTCCATTCCAATTTGCAAAGACATCCAATGTTAGCATCCCCAGTTGTCTTATTCGATAACAAACACAATGATGATCATGAACTATATCATGGAAAACCTTCTTATCACACAACATAATGCATAAGAAACTGATCCTTGAGCTGCAATATTCTTAGCTAACTCAATGCAATAGGGCCTTCTAATTGGCTGATACTTGAGCATAGGCAAAGTTAACATGAAAATGAAATAAAACAAAATAAAAACCAAAGGCAGTACGATTTCATACCTCCTTAAACTCTTTAAAAGAAAATGTCTTTGCATCATCCATGCGAGTTACACCATACTGCCACTGAGCAATTAACATTGGGGAATGGTGCCTGTAGATTTGCACAGTTGACGGACTCTTGAATAAATAAGAAACTAGCGCAAAAACCAACCACTTTTTACTTACCTTACATCAACTCGTGGTTTTTCTCCTTTCATTGTATAACTCTGTTTAGGAAATAGAAGTAACAGATCTTGACTCCTCTCATATTTGGAATTACAAACTGACAATTTCTCATCGATCTCTGTGACAAGCCCATAGCTCATTACAAGGGACAAGTGCAAACGGGAACCAAGGTCAGAACCAGGTTGAGTTTTCTGCGTTATACTAGCAACCAATGCATTAATATATTCTGTTCTTTTAGCAAAAGAGCAGCTCCCATGCTCATCCATCTTTTCACCAGCCCCTATATGCATAAATACTAAATCAAACTGAGTCACCTCCATTGTCATTCCCTCTTGAAGCCCAATCAACTTCAGTAATTCAGAGGTCAAAAAATCAACTGATGATGATTGATGAGAATGGTCATTTCCATTTATATCATTGAATGACAACACAGTGAAGCCAAGTCTGCCAGCAAAAGATTGTAAAGACTGATCATCTGTGATTATGGCAGCCTTCATTCCCATGAATCTGATCAAGTTCTTGCAAGGGTTAGCAGACAACTTTTAGTAATATTAATGCAGACGAAACAAAATCATTACCGCTCCGATAGTGTTGGCACCAAGGTCGTGTCCTGCGAACCCTAAAAATTGATAAAAGGATATAAATATCAATGTTAATTCTCAACAGGAGATTGAAAATTGCTAACCTTTTGATGGAGATTTTACCACAATTTTATAAGTTTCACACGCATCCAACAGATGGGCAAACTCTCTAATTATCCTCTCATTCTCATTTTCTGCATTGTAAGTCCAAATAAGCCCCAGGAATCACAAGAAAAAACTTCACATGAAGGCGTTAAATGGCCATACCACGTAAAGTAGAAGCATAAGTAACTCGCGTAGATGAGACCATGAAACAAGAATTAGATAGTGAAAAGTATATCAAACAGTAGAAACTCTGTACAAGATCAGCATGAAACTTGCAACAATTAGCGAAATCATATAAGCACCAAAGCTTATACAACAATGCAAGGCCTCTAAGCCACTAACAATAGTTACTGATAAAATGGTGAGTTGGTAATGCCTGAACGTGTTTCCATCCAAAACCAAGATTGAATTGGTGAAAATTACTTTAGATTAGATTATGATTGAGAGAATAAAGAGCAATTCATCAAAAGCAATGGAATGGTAGAGAGCAAACCTGAGGGAGGGGCATTTGGCAGGCTCAAGAAACCACAGGCAGCTTGGGATGCAAGGGAGTGAAGGTGAGTATGTGAAGGATCGACGAAACGAGCCAACCCATCTCCGTACAAAACCAAAGCTCTGCTCGGCTTGTCTGCCATTGCTGCGGTATCACGCAACCAAGAGAGTTAAATTGAGGTGCTTTAAAACAACCTTTGGACTTTTACTTTAAAAAAAAAAAAAGGTTCCACAGAGCTTTACATCGAATTCTTGTTTTAATGTTCTGCATCTTATGCTATTTTTATTAAAATCTTTTAACAAAAATAGTAATTATTTTCACAGAAGCGTTTTAAACGGTTTTAAATTTGAGAGAAGTACGGACTGTCAATTTTAACCCGGCTCAATTTTGACCCAAGTTAGCTCTACTAAAATATTAAAAAAAAACGTCATTTTGTGAAAATAACAATATTTTTTAAAAAATTTTAAAAATATAACCGAATGAGCTGGTCCGGGCTGAGTCACTGGCTAGCTAATTTCATTTTACAGAAATTAAATAGAATAAATACTTATTTCAAAAATTGATGCAACTATTTTAAACATGGCCAAATCATGCATCAAAATATGAACTTAATAATCTTCTCTACCTGGACATTAACCAACGCTTTCTATTAAACATATATAATAAGATTGTAATTTTGTTCATTATTAGACTTTTTTTTAACAACACACCCTCTGTTAAAAACTTTATCCACAAGATTTACAAAGAAAATAATAATTTTTTAAAAGAATATTATAACAAGGTTATAGCCCAAAACCATTACAAAGCGTTGCAAGCAGTGCAATTGACAAAAAATAACAACTAGACTAGTAAGCATGGCCTAGAACATTGCAAAATAAAATTAACTGTCAATTGAATGCGTTTAGGCTATGTTTGGTTAGATGTAAAGTTTTCAATATAATATAATATAATGAAATGATTTATAATAGAATAGAATATAAATAAATATAATATTAAAAAATTATTATTAGGAAGAGATAGAAGGGTTCATAATATAATATAATGAAATATTGTTTGAATGAAGAGTTTATTAGATAATGTAATATAAAGTTTCTTATCATTTTACATTCTATTCTAAACCTTCCAAATCAGAGGGTTTTCATTTTTACTGTTTAGGATAGAATGAGATGTAATCTGAAACTTTTTTTTCTCCATCTCATTCTATTATAAACCTTCATCCATTGGAATAATATTAGTTAAATATCATTCAAGCCCTAAAGCTTTTAAGATTAAGTATAAAGACCACTCTTTAAATGTCATTAATGGTAAAGGGTTTAGATAAGAGTTCGACCTTAATATCAGAAATGTTAATAGATCCTAATAAGAAATTCCTAAATTGCTCCATCAAGTGAAAATTTTAGGTATTGAAATAATAGGTGAACGTATTTATTCTTTTCTTGGAGTTCAAAATATCTATTTATAAGACAATAAAATAGATTGGACTTGTATACGTTTCTCTTATTACATTTGGTTTAATTAGTTTGATCACTTTAAGTGGTGCAATATTCAATTTTAATTGTTCCAAAGCAAAAGATTTAATGGCAAAAGTAGTCTTAATTTGGTCAAAAGGGAAAGTCATTATCAAAACCCAAATATCAAGATGTTAGAGAAGCGTTACACTTTTGAATCTTCTTATGAAACTCAATATCATAATCAAAATAACCTAAGTTCACCATACACTATGTTAACTGCAATATTTTCCCCTCAGTGCCAATTTTTTATATTATCCACATCAAGGTGTGAAAAAACTATATTAATCTTTGATAATTTTGTCATCATCTAGTTATTTTATAATAAATCCATTCAAAGATGTAAAATATCAAAATATAATAAAAAACTAAATAAAAGAAATCCTATAATTCCAATGAGGACTTTTATTGACTATTTAGGAGCAGCCTTTCCAACTGAAAATTTATCTAAATGACTTTACTTTTGATCACTAGCTCATCAAAGTTTGGAGACTTTATTGCAAACTTCGTTACTTTTAGCACTAGCTTATTAAAGGTAGGAAACTTTGATTCCACTAATGCATTATATTCAAATTTCTTACTAGAATCATTGATCAATTTTCTATTAAAATGTTCTTCTTAAAGTGATTTTTATGCTAAGATGCAAATCTCGCATTAAGTTTATCATCCCTAACTCCTTGACCATCTACTAGAGGTTTCCGAGGGGTGAAAACCTCTAATGTTATATTTTTGACTAAGAAATTTATATGCATCAACATTAATATTTACAATTCCTTTCAAAATAGTAATCACTTTCTCCGAAACTTGGTTAGAGTATGAGCTTGAAAATTTTACCACTATAGATCAAAGAACTTAACCACTACTTCTCCATTTAAGTTTAACACTAAAAAAAGGAATTAACAAGGTTAGGATGGGAAACAAATACATCCTCCATACTATCTTTTTTCTAACTAAAAGAGTTGTTACTACTCTTACCCAAGACCTCTTATGTTGGGACCCGATTCTGGAAACCGGACCCCAACCGAAAAATGGAAAATGAAAACGAAAAGCGAAACAAAATGAGCGAAGGCAAAACGAAATCTCGGAATCATAAACGGAAATAGAAGCGAAAAAAAAGAATGGATCCTAAATCGAAAATGGGCCAAAACAAATGCGAAAGAACGGACGAATTCTAAAGCGAAAGTATCGAAAGCGAATCGAATACGAATCGAATTAACCCGGAATCAAAAACAAACAAACGGTTACAAACAAAAACTTATTCCAACATCCGAAAACAATTAACAGAGAAAAACGATCCCGTTGGAAACCTTAGACTAAACCAATCCGAAATCGGTATAAATTTTTTTCCTTCTTTTTCTTATTCATTTTATTCAATCTCATACAAAGCAATTTAATTTCCCATTTGGAAATTCATCCTTAATCAAAATCTCAATTCCT
>JAOSBK010000008.1:31314002-31325297 GCA_027568895.1 Erythroxylum shatona | reverse complement strand
ATTAATGTGTGTATGCTCATATTATGCATTTGAACACAATTATAAAATCATGTCATGGATGTACCAATTTTGTTCTACATCCCAACACTCCTATGACTCATTAATCTAACTCTTTAAATCTCTCAATCATTTCAGAGACAGGATGCTACACATTATGTCTTCATCCATAATAGGCATCATACATATAGTTATAATAGGACTTTTAGGAGACCAATCAACATATCAATGTCCAAAGAGAACTTCCACATTATGCATACACACATCACATAGAATATCAAGTAATGCATTAATGCATCATCATTACTTATATAATATGGTGCACAACTTTTGTGGTAATTTTGGACATAGTGATGAATTTTGCTCCATTGAAAGAAGAAGGTTAAGCAAATATTTGAAAATATGGATTAAAAAGAAGAAGGAACCAAATTATTAAGCAACCAAGCTTGGGTTCCTAAAACACAATGATTGAGTTTTTTTGGCTCCTAAAACACATTAATTGGTTGGAGTAGGAGAAATAGGCTCTACACTTTGAGATCAAAACATATAACTTTTACTATTTCAACCAAAAAAAAAAGAAATTTGGTACTAGACTCTATGATTGCTGCCCAATAACCTTATTACAAATGGAAAAGGAGTGAGATCGAAAAGAGGCAAAGAGTTGGTCAAATGAGAGAGGCCAGAGAGTACCACCAAAATATATCCATCGTTATCTAGGTCAATTCACATTTTTTAGCCGTGGGGCATTATCTAGTTTTAAACTAGGTCCTATTAATTTTTATTAAAATTAAAAAATGAAGAATTCAATTAAAATATATCCATCGTCTTATTTCAAGAGGTTCAGGTCTTCTTTGTCCGTTATTTTGTTCCAACCCAATTTTGGTTGCAGAAACATCTAAATAAGTAAAGAATTAAATAAGTAAAGAATCAAAGTATCTAATGAACGCCCAACAAAAGGAATAAAGTGAATTTCCTAAAAGAAGAAAAGGAAAAAAGTGAAAAAAGGAACAAATTGCAAATTGAGTTGGGAAAGGAAATCCCAATACAAAGAAAGATGAGCTTCCGAGTGATGACGTTAAGTGGCGATGAGTCAGATCGTAATATCTTAAAACCAAAGATGTTATTTTGCTGTCCTCGCAATTGCTGCCATCCAAGTCTGTTACTTGGTTTACCGCTACATTATTCGACCAAGGAACATGTCCTCTTCTAAGTCTTCGTCCACTGCTCCTCAAGAGCTTATTAACTCCAGTAAACTCTACATCGACATCCCTCCCAACAAGGTGGATTCCTTTTGTTTTAAACTAGTTTTTTTTATTTCGTTTCGAGTTTTTACCAAATATGTTTGCTTTTATTTTATTTTTCCATTTTTTTGATCTTACAGGTTCCCATCATTTACTCGCCGGGCTATGACATCTCTTTTCTTGGCATGGAGAAGATGTACGTGAATGTGCTTCTCTCATACTATGCTGTGAATTAGTTTCATTTATTTGTTACTTTGCGGTCTCTGGGTTTTCGGTCGTAGACTTGGTATTGCATTGAACAGTCCATCTGAATAACGTGTGTTGATTCATCAAGAAAATAATAAGGCATTAAGTTTCTGGAAGGCCTGTGCTCCTACTATGGTTGTACCATGATGGTTTTAGGAGCAGGAGCAATTAAGTTTCCATCGAAGGATCATCATGTAAATGAAATGTTGGAAGCTTATAAGTTTAAAGGTTTCGTGATTCTATAACCCAGCCATCATCAAAAGCGCAAACTCCACAGATCAAGAATTATAATGGTAGCAGCTGAAATTGCTTCATATAACCAGTTCTCATAATTTGTAGAAGCTCTATAAACAATCCTCCACCTTAGTTGAAGCTTAGGAATTCCAATACGACTAGAAACCTGTATATTGAATTTAACACTGTATACAAATAAAATTTTAAAAACTTGCTACTCAAACTATCTCTACTGCCAGTCTGAAGAAACATGTGAAATCATTTATTGCATTGGCTCCTAGTTGCTCTTCAAAAATTAAGTCTGTCGTAGCATTTTCTCTTGGTCAATTCTCGATGACAATCATGTTTGGGTCATAATTTTGGTCAAATTGTGTGTACTATTGGTTTCTAAGTTCTAAACTAGTTCTAGGTTTATGATTTTAATGTTCACTTGAATCCTGCATGTAGGCACCCATTTGATTCTGCTAAATGGGGTCGTATTTGCCAATTTCTCATCATCGGTGGTGGTTTGGCCAAAGATGGTATTGTAGAACCTCGAGAAGCTTCAAAGGAGGATCTGCTTGTGGTAAATACTTAACCTTCTAAAGCTTTTATCTTCTCTTATCTCCTTTTGCTTATATTTTTTGTAGATCAATAAATCATAAGAGGTTAAGACATTCTAATATAACCATTTTGCCTCAAATTTGCATAATTAATGCTTGTAATTATGATTTTTAGAATTTCCAAGTTGTACTTTGAACAATTAGAATTTGTTCAATTTGATGAGTTTGGGAAGTGAATCATAACTAATTTGTGTTTGCTTACTGATGATGATTGATTATCATGGATATTACTTTAACAGTATAATTTATTGCCTTTGACAGGTACATACAGAGTTGTACTTGAAGAGCCTAAAGAATAGTGCAAATGTTGCCAGGATAATTGAGGTGATATGCATCTCTTTTTGTTGTAATACATGTTTCTATTTAATTCTTTGTTGAATTTGCTTTGGGGTCACCAACTTTGCAGAAATCCTTTAGGATAGAAGTATCCTGATTTTAGTTGGTCACTTTAGGATGATAAAACTAACTCTTTGGGGTCTTCGTGTTTTTATAAAACAAACTAGATTATATATATTTACAGTTAGATATACTTAGCATCATATTTATTTATTTTGTCCTTCTCTATCGAAGAATTTGAACATATGCTTTCTTTTAATAGTTTTAGAGAAGAGTTGTTAGCTACAAATTGTGCTTACATTCTTTTGTTGACTAAGAATGAATACCATATAGGTCCCTCCTGTTGCAGTCTTTCCTAATTGTCTCCTACAGCAAAAAGTTCTTTCCCCCTTTCGCAAACAGGTATTTGTTTTGATTGTTTGGTTTATTGATTTACTTGTATGTGATAATTATATTTGACAATAGGTTGGAGGAACCATTTTGGCAGCTAAGCTTGCAAAACATAGATCATGGGCCATTAATATAGGAGGAGGGTTTCATCACTGTTCCAGAGAAAAAGGTGGTGGGTTTTGTGCTTATGCAGACATTTCCCTCTGCATACACTATGCTTTTGTCTTGTTAGACATATCAAGGTGGAATTTAAGTAAAAAGGTGTATCTTTGACTTCTTTTCTTGAACTTGCTCTTATTTCTAATATCGTCGTTCACAAAATATCTACAGTGTAATGATAATTGACCTCGATGCACATCAAGGAAATGGCCATGAAATGGATTTTTCTAATGATGGTATGGTTTGTTCTTTATCTATATATAGATCTTTCATTATATAAGGATTTGTTTATTTAAAGATGCCTCATTATATTTTTAACTGACAGACCGAGTATATATTATGGATATGTACAATCCCAACATATATCCATTTGTAAGTTCTAATATGGACCTTAAGCTCAAGCTTTCCTTTTAATATCTTTTTCATTCTTCACTTTTTGTCTTTTATCTGTTTCAAGATGATTGTTTTTAGATAAAAATATACTTTTCACACCATGTGATTTCTTATGCTTTTTTTTTTCTTCTTTCGTGTATTGTCATTAATAGGATTTTGAGGCAAGGAGATACATTAACCACAGAGTTGAAGTAGTGGTAACTCATCAATATTTTTTCTTGTTAAATTTTTTATTGATTATAATATTAAGTTATGTAAGAAAATTTTTTTCCTACGATTTCATCAGAGCGGGACAACAACAGAGCAGTATTTGGCAAAATTAAACAAAGCACTTACCGAAGTATGTATTTTTACACTGCTTAATCTCAACATGCTTTTCCTCTGATTTCCTACAGGCTTTCTTCATCTTAGTTGAAATACTACCGTTGATGTGTGCTTTTGAAAAGAGGTTTTTTGATTATCTCCTAGGATTTGTGTGCCATGCGTTATAATTTCTCCCCAACAATTTGGACTTTATTCCTTAGTGTCTTGTAGTTCTTTTCCTTGTTATATGCTCTGGTCATGAGTCCTACTTGTAAGATCATATGCTGATAGTGTGTGGGACAATGTAATCTGTATGATTAAGTCCATAAAATCTGGTACTAATTATATCTATAAAAATAGGATAAAGTATCTTATAAATCATGGGATCTAACAAATCTGTGCAAATTTATTTTCTATTATAAGTTTAATGTGTATAAAACTAATTTATGCCTATTAGTTGGAAATGAATAAAATTTCTCCTTCAAATTATGTCATTTTTGTCATGGTAGCAGAGCTGTAGGTCTTCTTAGAAATGAAATCTTTAGTTGTTTAGCCACTGTTTAGCCATTCTTTTCCTTGTACTTTGTTTTCTGATATCAAAATAAAGTGTCTTTACCAGCCTTCATTTCTGGTTATTTTTACTTCCTATGAAAGGCAAAAAGATTGTCCTTGAAGATGTTAGAAATTGCAGAGACAACTACATCCGAATTGTAGAAGGTTGTTTGGTCTCCACAACCTATAGAAATCCAAAGTATGCGTGCTGCATACAGATTAGATGGGAAAAATGACCTAAAGTGGTCCCAACTTGTTTGTATAGTGCTAAAAGGGAAGATTAATCATAGGTGCTGGACCCAAGCCAGAAGAACCTTGGTTTTAAGCATGGGATCAAGAAGAATCCATAATTATGGCATGGTTGTGGAGTTATATGATTCCTGAAATTAGTGACACATGCATGTTTTTAAATATTGCTAAGTATATTTGGGATGCAATTCAACGAACCTAGTCTAAAGCTAGGGATGCAGCCCAAGTATATGAAGTTAAAGTGCAGACAATGACTAGAAAACAAGGAAATAAAACAATCATTGAATATGGTATATGACGTTAAGGTGCAGACAATGACTGGAAAACAAGGAAACAAAGCAATCATTGAATATGGCAACCAATTGAAATCCTTGTGGCAAGAACTTGATCACTACAGAGTGGTAAAAACAAAATGTGTTGATGATGTAGCTATTGTAAAAGACTTCATTGAGAAAGATAGGATTTATGATTTTCTTGTAGGACTCAATCCTGAATTTGATAAAGTAAGGATCCAAATTCTTGGTGAACTAGAGGTACCATGTTTTAATGAGGTCGTGGCACTAATTCCAAGTGTGAAAAGTAGAACACTCATTCTTGAACCTCAAGTTATAGACAGCATAGTCATGGTGGCTAGTGATAGCAATAAATCAGCCACAAAAATGGAATGAGCATTCTCTTTTAAAATTGGAAAACTAGTCAACCAAAGGCTTAAAATCGTGACAATTTATGATGCAGTTATTACAAGCAGGCATACCATACATGTGAAAAGTGTTGGAAGCTTCATGGAAAGCCTTCAAGTAAAGAATGGGGACATAAAGTAGAGCAGTCAAGGAGCAATGCCCAAGTCCATGTTGGTGCAACACAAAATAGTGAATTCGAACCACAAGAGCTAATTAGTCTCAACCAAGAAGAGATTGAGAGCGTGAGATCACTTATTAGCAACGCTAAACACCCATTAGGTACCTATTCTTTGGCATATTTAGGTGAGTTTTCATTCTTTATTGGATTAACTATCTTAGTTACAACCTTTGATAACTTTTGGGTCATGGACTCTGGAATTACTGACCATATGACTCATTCACCAAATGTTTTTTCCACTTATTCCTTATATCCTAGTAGTAGAAATATAGCTATAGTTAATGGCTCTTTAACAACTGCAGTAGCTGTGGGAGATGTTAAAGTAAGTCCGTCATTAACCTTAAGAATGTACTTCATGTCCCTAAATTATCCACAAACTTTATCTCTATACAAAAACTTACTCATGATTTATGTTGCATTGTGGTTTTTCATCAAAGTTATTGTGTATTTTAAGACAAGGATTTGGAGAATATGATTGGACATACGAAAGAACGGGACGACCTCTACTACCTTAATGCACCGAGTCAGTCAAACATTTCAAGGGTAGATTATCTCATTCCTTTATTTCATCCAATAAAGAAAAGATTTGGCTTCATCATTGCTAACTTGGACACCCATCTTTTAGGGGTATTAAAATTCTATTTCCTTCTATGTTTAAAGGTTAGATGTTGAAAATTTTTATTGTGAAGGGTGTGAATTTGCTAAACACAAGCGTATACCATTTTCAATTAGTAATAAAAGAAGCTCCACTCCTTTTTAGCTCATCTACAATGATATTTAGTGTCCTTTTCCTATTCCTAATGTCTCTAAGGAGAGATATTTTGTCCCGTTCATTGATGATTGTAATCGTGTTACTTGGCTTTTCCATCCTAAACATAAATTTGACGTTAGTTTTGTTCTTCCAAATTTTTATTCTATGGTAAAAAAAAACCAATTTGGAGTCCATATCAAAAGGTTTAGCCCAGATAATGCCAAGGATTATTTTAATCAAATCTTCACTCCATACTTTCAAAAGGAAGGGATAGTCCACGAGTCCACTTATGTTAATATCACTAAACAAAATGTGTTAGCAAAAAGAAAAAAAACTATCATTTCCTTGAAACAACTCGAGTCTTTATGTTTCAAAACATCCTTTTTGAGGGAAGCCGTTTTTATAGCAACTTATCTCATAAATTGTTTGCCTTCTAGGATCTTAGGATTCAACATCCCCTTGGAAAAACTATCAACCTTCTACACTGCACTACTTATTACTAATAATCTTTTTCCTAGAGTATTTGGGTGCATATCATTTGTCTATGTCCTTAGTCAAAACCGAGGGAAACTAGATAAGATGTGTATTTGTGAGATATTCATCCACTCAAAACGGGTACAAGTGCTACCACCCTCCCTCTAAGAAGTTCTATGTCTCAATAGATGTCTCTTTTCACGGACAATAGCCTTACTTCAAATATCCTTCTCTTTAGGGAGAGAATTCAACAATGGAAGATAAGGATAAAGGCTTCTTACTTGTCACTTTTCATGCCTTAAAATGATACATCTGAACCTACACCACCTAAATTTGCACCACCTAAACCTGAACTTGCATTTGAAGAAGTGAGAGAACTTGAGCCTGTAGATGCAATTGTGCTCTTGAAAATGTGAGATTTGGCAAAGGACATGTGTTTGCAAAAAAGAAAAAGGTTGCTCCAAAATCTATGCATGTCTAAGAGTCCAACCCAAATCTTGAGAATGCAGTAACAATTTCTAATCCTTTATTACAAAATTGAGGTGAGTGATGATAACTATGATTTTCCTATTGCTATTAGAAAAGGAATGAGTGTAGAAAAAGACCTTTATATCTTCTTTCAAATTTTTTGTCTTTTAAAAATGATTCACCATAGCATAAAGCCTTTCTTATTAGTCTAAACACCATTACCATCCTTACCACCTTATTTGAGGCTTTGTCCAATGAGAAATGAAAACAAGCTATGGATATGGAGATGGAGGAATTGGAGAAAAATAAAATTTGGGAGTTAGTGAAGTTTTCGATGGGGAAGAAACTGGTGGGATGTAAATGGGTGTACACAATTAAATATAGAGCAGATAGATCAATAAAAAAGATACAAGGCAAGGTTGGTAGCCAAGGGATATACTCAAACCTTTAGTGAAGTTTTCGATTGGGAAGAAATTGATGGGATGTAAATGGGTGTACACAGTTAAATGCAGAGTAGATAGATGAATAAAAAGATACAAGGCAAGGTTGGTATCCAAGGGATATACTCAAACCTATGGAATTGATTATCTAGAGACCTTTTCTATAGTGGCAAGGCTGAATACTTTAGAGTTTTATTGTCACTTGCAGTTAATTATAGTTGGGAATTACAACAATTTAATGTGAAAAATGCATTTCTACATGGAGAACTAGAAGAAGAAATTTATATGGAGATTCTACTAGGTTATGGAAAGAATTTGGTTGCTCATACTATTTGTAAATTGAAGAAGGCCTTGTACGAACTCAAACAATCACCACAAGCATTGTTTGGAAGATTTGCAAGAGTTATGATGACTACAGGATACAAACAAAGCCAATGGAATCACACATTGTTCATTATACTCATCTATAGGGGGAGTGTAAATTCTCTTGTTGTATGTTGATGACATAATTGTGATAGGAGATAATTTTAAGAGAGAGACCTTAAGTCAACGTCTGTCTAAAGAATTTGAGATCAAGGCACTAGCGAGGTTGAAATATTTTATTCGGATTGAGGTTGCTCACTCTATGCAAAGGAATATTTATCTCCCAATAGAAATAAATCACAGATCTTCTCAAGAAAATAGGTAAAACAACATGCAAACTAACAAATACTCCAATAGATTCAAATACTAAACTTGGAATAGTAGAGGAAGTTACTTTAGTGGACAAGTGAGTATATCAACGCTTAGTAGGAAAACTTATTTATTTGTCTCACACATGACCAAATATAGCATATGCAGTTAGTGTGATTAGCCAATTCATGCGTAATCCGAAGGAAGTCCATTTGCAAGTAGCTCACTGAGTGTTATAGTATCTCAAGGGAACACCAGGGAAAGGAATTATGTTCAAAAGGAATGAAGTTTTAGCACTTGCAGTATACACACATGTTGATTATGCTAGGTCAATTGTTGATAGAAGGTCAAGCATTGGATATTGCACCGTTCTTGGTGGAAACCTTGATATGGAAAAGTAAAAAAAAAAGTGATAGTGCGATCTAGTTCAGGGGTTGAATTTCAGGCAATGACTTGGGGTGTTTAGTTGATGATTATTCTGGAAGATTTGAATATCAAGTGGGATGGCCCAATGAGGCTCTAATATGACAAGAAGTCTGCCATTAGTATAGCTCACACCTTAGTACAACATGATAAAACAAAGCACATCGAAGTTGATAGAAACTTTATCAAGGAGAAGTTGGAGAGTGGGTTGATTTGTACACCTTACATGTCTACACATAGACAACTTGTTGACGTACTTACGAAAAGGTTAAACAATCTAATGTTTCAAAGCATCGTATCCGAGCTGGGAATGGCTAATGTCTATTCACCAGCTTGAGGGGGGGTGTGGGAAAATGTAATCATTATGACCATGTTCATAAAATCTAGCACTAATTACTTCCATAAAATTAGGATAAAGTATTATCTCATAAATCATGGTATTTAACAAATCTGTACAAATTTATTTTCTACTTGAGGGGGAGTGTGGGAAAATGTAATCAATATGATTTTGTCCATAAAATCTAGTACTAATTACGTTCATAAAATTATGATAAAGTATCTTATAAATCATGGGATTTAACAAATCTGTACAAATTTATTTTCTATCTTGTATTTTCTATCTTGTACGAGGGTTAGTGTGTATAAAGCCAAAATATGTGTCTATTAGTCAGAAATGAATGAAATTACTCCTTCAAATTGTCACTTATATCACAGTCATCAAGTATTTAAACGAGTTTCTAGAATGTCAATAATTTTGGTGTTTCCTGACATGATGCTAATTAGTTAATAGGTACGCATCTTTGTTTAATTGGTTCTTTTAATTCTTTAAATTAGAATGCTAGCATGCCTTGAAGTTCCATATGTTTCTCCTTTTCTTTTCTAGTTTTCTTTTTTTGATCTTTAATATCCATTGGATTCATAATTGTATACGTATTTCATTTGGTTATGTGGAACTAAAAACACCCATTATAGGTTGCAGAGACTCCTAATTTTAAGCCTCAGTTGGTGATATACAACGCTGGCACTGACATTCTGGATGGAGATCCATTGGGGAGGTTGAAGGTAGTATTTACTTTAGATGTATTATTATTAAAACATTAATACTAAATTTATTTAATTGCTACATGTTGAAATCTAAATGATTTGATATCTAATGACCTATCTATGAAAGTGTAAAAATGATGTAAAGTTGTTCCAAAGATATTTTGTTACTAAACGAAGAAATATTAACAAACTTTACTAATGGTTTGAAATATAATAATCAATATTTAGTTTGTTGTCATAAGAATTTTTTGTTGTGCTTATGCTTGGTTGTTGTAACAGATTAGTCCTTGTGGTGTAATAAACCGAGATGAAATGGTTTTCCAGTTTGCTCATGAAAGGAATATTCCCATTGTCATGTTGACATCAGGTTCAACGATATATTTAGAATGTCCAAATTAATGTTCCAACTTTGTTGCCTTAAATTTGATTGCCAATTACTTTTGCATGCCTACTTTTGTATACTTGTTTAAAAGTTTGCACAAACTAAAGCCATCTTATTGTTTAATATGTATTCCTGGTGATTTAGATTGATGCAAAAGAGCTTAAAGTCTATACAAGAAATAAAAGAAGAAAAATTAGTCAACCACAAGCCCTAATTTGGTGGCATGGAGGATGAGAATTAAGTTGATAGCAAAGACTGCAAGGGTTGAAATTCAAATTATATAAGGATTCTTAATTAGATAGGAAATAAGAGTAAGATAACTATGTTATTGTTTTATATATGTTATCATGTTTGTTTAAGATTTAAGCACGTAGAATTTTTGTTAGAATAGGATTTAAATTTGTCGGGATCCCTATTTTACTACAATAAGTGTGCTATGAACTTCTCTATAAATATGTATACTCAACTCTTCAATAACATCATATTCTGAATTTTTTCAACAAACTTAAGCTTTCAACTAAAAAGTGTGATGCTTTTTTCTAAGAGTGATTCCTAGTTTCCTATCCTCCATTGTTTGTTCCTCACTAAGTGATAACAATTCTAACCTAATAGTGAAAAGCCATTTGCAACCTACCAAACTTTTATCTCTAGGAGAGTTCACAAGTTTCCAAGTTTTATTCTTCTCAAGAGCATTTACTTCTTCCATAACAGCTGATCTCCAATTTGGATCTTGAAGTACTTCCTGAATGTTTCTTGGCACAAACAAATTAGTGATTTTAAAGATAAATGATTTATGTGTGTGATAGTTTCCCATAAGATAGGTACTTTGATATGGGATGATTTGTGCAAGCCTGTTTCCCCTTTCTAAATGCTATGGGTAGGTAATTATCAACAGAGAGATCAGTACAAATATTACTTGTAATTGTGGGTCAGTAGGCAGTGGCGGAGCCACAATGGGGGCAAGTGGGGGCACTTGCCCCCACTGCCTCCACCAAATCTTTTATTAAAAAAATATTTTTTAAAGTTTTGCCCCCATAAAAAAAATAAAATTTTACTCCTATTAAAATTTTGCCCCCATTAA
>JAOSBK010000008.1:31293861-31304601 GCA_027568895.1 Erythroxylum shatona | reverse complement strand
AGGTTGAAATATTATACCTTCTCTTGGCCAAGTCAAGTTATAGGACAACATGTGACTTGATTTTGGCCAAGAGCCTTCTCCCCTATGGACTCCATTTGGGCTTCAAGATCATCAACTTGGACCAAGGCTTTAGAGTTCCCAAAAGGTTTCCATAAAGCTTGGTATCGTAGGAGAATGTTGAGGCCAACTTCTTCTAACTCTTCATCCTCCTTGGCCGGTTCTTCTTCTTGGGCTCCAAGGCCCATGTTGGACATATCTTCCAAGGCTTTGTTTGATGGTCCTCCATCACTTTGATACCATGCAGAAATTCTAAACTGTTGTATTTCACTCACATTTTCATCAGCACATGGATACAAATATATATATATATAGAGAGAGAGGAAATATCCAACTGGATATTTCCCAACAAGACTCTAGTGATGAATTAGCAAGTTTTACAAATCTTAATGTAGTGAGACGTATACTTATAATTCCTAAGGTTGAAGAATAGAAGAAATGGTTTCATACTACTATTTTCTTTACTCAAGTTAGGTGCAGAGATAAAATATGTAATCTTATCATTAATGGAGGAGGTAGTATGAATTTGATATCGAGGAACATGGTAAAGCAATTGAATTTACTAACAGGGAAACATCTACATCCCTGCAATGCTGCTTGGGTGGATAGTTGTACCATATTGGTTGCTTAAAGGTGCTTGGTGTCCTTCAAATTAGGAGTATATGAAGACCCTATTTGGTGTGATGTTATTCCTATGAAAGTATCTCTCATTTTACTTGGTCAACTGCGACTTTATGATTGATGTGTGCAGTACTTTGGAAAAGCAAGCACCTATCAGTTTCTAAGAGGTGTCTATATACTCTCGGCTACCCCATTTTGTTATGGTGTGTTATCACATGATGAATAATGAACAATATTTTGGTTTAATCTCTTACATTATCATATGTAGGTTTTTTATTCTTACTCCAAATTGGTTTTTGATCATTTGGAAAATTCTTGAAAATTTCCCTAACTTCATATTTGTTTTTCATCAAATATACCCTTATTGTTGTACAATCACCTATAAAGGTAATAAACCACCTTGCCCCGGTAATGTTTAGAATTCTAGGACCCCATATATTGGAGTAGATTAATGGAAAAGGAATCATACTTCTAGTATTATTCAATGGATAGGAAGCACACTTGTGTTTAGCAAGTTCACACACATCACAATGCAAACTAATCATTTCATCACTTTTGAATATCAATGGGAACATAGTTTTGAGCAAACTAAATGGTGGATGACTAAGATGGTAATGGTGGAGCCAAATGTCCTCCTTATTGGTAGAATAGCTAGAGAGATAAGACTTTGAAAGGGAGCAGTTTTGTCTTCCTTAGTATCAAGGATATAGAACCCATTCCTTTCCTTCGCAAGCCTTATCATCTTCTCTAAGACCAAATCCAAAATACAGTGTGTTGGATAGAAAATCACTTTGTAGTTCAGGTCACAAGTAATTTGTTTTATGGACAAAAGATTGACAGCTAATTTAGGAACATGTATGACATCTTTTAACATAATTGTGGAAGTAAGAGGAATAGTTCCCTGATTTGCAACAATAGTAAAAGTTCCATCTGCAATTTCGAATTTTTTGTTGCTAGGACATGGTATATATGAGGTAAAAGGCTGATGTGAGAAAAGCATATGGTCGGTACCACCCGAGTCTATGATCCAAGTACTATTTTGGATAGGTAAAGAGGCACTAAGAGCATAAGAATTAGAGGACTTACCTAAATGAGCCAAAGAACAAGAGCTTTCAGGTTTCTCAGCTGATTTCCACATGGATTTCAACTTTTCTATCTCTCCCCTAGAGTTTGCAATCATCTTAATTTGCCTGTTAATTAGGAACAACTTCAGCATTTCTCATATGTACTAGACTGTCCAACAGGATTACCTCCCTTTCCCAACATTGGAAGGTTTTCCATGTAGTTTCCAGCAATTATCTTTGGAGTGACACGCCTTCATGCCGTAACGTTGCTTCTCTCCTTTATTGGCCTCAGTCATATATCCATCCTTTGTGGAATTTATAGCCAATCCTTCATTTATTGCATTGTCAATAATCACTCCTTTGTGACTCTCCTCAGCCTATATTATAGAAAAAACACCCTCAAGAGATGGGAGAACTTGAACTCAAGCTTCTTGAAAATCTAGGTTCAGGCTTGCAAAAAATTTAAAGATTATCTCTCTTTCTACAAATCTTCGCAGCATTGCAGCATCTTCTCCATATTTCATTTTAAAATTTTGATAGCAATCCTATTCAAGCCACAAACTTTTCATAGTACTATAATACTCAATGACCGAAAGGTTACCTTGCTTTGTGGTGTTGATTTGGTTTGGATCTCATAAATTACTGCAGCATCTTGCATTTTTTAATAGTTTGACGAACGGTTTCCCAAATTTCCCTTGCAGTTGTTAAAAACATACAAATCCAAAAACATACAAGTCCAGCTCACTTCAGGTGTCATAGAGTTCCACAACCATGATTTGATCATGAAATCTTCATCCCATTTTGCAAACATGGCATCTTCAGCTTTAGGTCCAGTTCCTACAAGATGGCTCAATTATCCTTTTCTTTGAGAAAGGTTTTAACCACTTGAGGCCTTTGAAAATGATTTTGACCATTGAACCTGTATATATAAAAAAAAAAGTTCTGCAAATCTTCTTTTGACTGAGCTAATGAAAATGATTTTGACCATTGAACCTATATAAAAAAAAAGTTGTGCAAATCTTCTTTTGACTGAGCTAATGTCTCGACCCCATTATTGGTACTAATAATAATAGCTTGACTCTCAAAAGAATACGACATTATGAGGCAGCCAAAACAGAATTAAGTGAAGAAGAATTGGAAGAAGTTTTTGCAGCTAGTACCCAAGATTTAGGGGAAGTTTTTGTGTTTGAAAGTATCATAGAGAGGCTTTGATACCATGAATAGAAACTTAAATTCTTCTATTTCTCCATATACTGAATACACTAATATACAAAAACATTTGTCTTATTTTAGGAAACAAACTCATTCCTACACATCAGTCATTGACTAAGAAAATTATAATCAACCTAAATTAATGGAAGATTACAATCAGCCTAAATTAGTATATCATAATCCTAGCTATTAATCAGCTATTTATACCTATATAAAATCTTATAGAAGATCAAATAGTCTGATTTTCTAACAAGTACTACATGCTCTTTACAATGAGCATCACCATCTCTCATACAAGGAGTTAATTTTATATTCAGATCATGAATCTCTTAAGCACTTAAAGTTGTGGAGTGAATTTTTGGAGCAATTTAACTTTGTTATTAAACATCGAATAGGAGTTGAGAATAAGGCAACAAATGTATTGAATAGAAAGAGCCATTTGCTTAACACTTTGGCAGTAAAAGTTGAGGGGTTTGCCAAGGAAAAAAATTTGTTTCCAATCGAGATTTTGGAATAATCTATTCAGAAATTGCAACTGGACAGAGAGGCTATTACTTTCCTTTTGTCGATTACTTTTTCAAAGGAAGTTGACTTTGCCTACCTACTTTTATAAGAGAACATGTGTTTTGGGACTTACATGGAAGAGGGGCAGCAGGGCACTTTGGAATAAATAAAATTATTGGCCCTCTTTGGAACTGGATGTGTCTAAGGTCATAGGGCAATGTTGAACATGTCAATTAGCCAAAGGAAAGAAACAAAATTGTGGATTATACACACTACTGCCCGTGTCTCATGAGCCATGGTAGGACATAAGTATGGATTTTGTCTTGCGAATTCCTAAAACTATAAGAGGTTATGATTATATTTTTGTAGTGTTGGGTAGGTTTTCTAAGATAGTCATTTTGTTCCATGTTCCAAGACTTATGATACTATCCATATTGCTAAACTTTTCTTCAAAGAGGTTATACGTCTCCATGGAATATCTTTAACCATCATCTTTGATCATGACTTGAAGTTTGTGAGTTATTTTGAAAATTTCTATGGAAAATATTGATCACTAAACTTTAATTTTCAAGCTCTTTCTATTCCCAAACCGATGGATAAACGAAGGAGGTGAATAGAAGCTTGAGAGACTTGTTAAGATGTTTGGATAGAGTCAATGTGAAAATTAGGACTGCCAGAATGTGCATGCAACAATTCTATAAATATGTTAGTTTGGAGATAATCTCAGAAGTTCAACCAAGAAAGCTTATTGATATGTTTCCTTTACCACAAACAACACGAGTTAGTATTGAACCTAAAGTCTTTGCACAACACATAAGGGGCATCTTTGATGAGGTAAGATGAAAGATGATAACCACCAACTTGTCTTATAAAGAACATACTGATCAACATCATCTATTGGTGGAATTCAAGGAAGGGGATATGGTGATGGTTAAGATTTGTCGACAGTAAAATATAAGAAACTTCATTTATGGAGCGTTGGACCTTATAAGATCAGCAAGAAGATAAGTGTTAATGCTTATGTTTTTGGAATTACCAAGTGATATGGGAATTAGTCCCATCTTAATGTTATGGACTAATCATTTATAATAGATTTGATGATACGCAATATCCTACTGCAATTGTGAGAATTTCAACCATTTCCCACCTTAAAGAATAGATAGAGGATGTTCTTGATGAACAAATTGTAGCCACAAGAGATAGATGATATCGACAATTTCTTGTCAAGTAAAAAGGAAGACCAATTTTTGACATTACTTGAGTTTTATAATCTAAATTTACAAAATTGAATTCAGAGTTATTATTTGTCACACTATGAACTTGAACTTTCAATTCGAAAGTGCGGTGCTTATTCTAAGAGTGATTCTTAAGCCCTAGAAGTATTTCCTAAGTTTTGACCCTTCATTGAAACTTGATATTTCAGAAATCTATTATTAATTTTGTGAGTTTTGTAGTTAATACTTCTTCGATTTGTTATACATCCATTGTAAAATTTACGGACTGGAATATATTTTCTGTTAGTCCAAGATTGATCTTTGTTTGCTCATTAATTTGGTCACTGTTCAGTGAGGTAAGAGCTTCCGTTGTGGTCTTAATGTTTTGCATCAATCAGATTTATTTTCCAAGTCTTTTTCATGGCTTCTAAATGTGGATTATCAAAGTATCTTGCGATGATGAGAATCCCAGAACATCTAGTTTAGATATGCTCAGTTGAACCTGTCATGTCTAACAGTTTATGCTCCTAATTTCAAGAAAATGGTTTACATGTTCTTATTGCAGGTGGTTATATGAAATCCAGCGCCAAAGTTATAGCAGATTCAATAATTAACCTGTCAAACAAGGGCTTCATATACCTGAATCATAAAAGGTGAAGAAATGATTGGCGTGGTAAGAGGTGAAGATATGATTGGAATGATGGTTGTTTCACTGCTTTATAGCTTTGATGTGGATACCGGAATGCTGATTTGATTTAAATCATCCATGCACTTCCGCAGCTTGTATATGTTTTGCATGAGCATCAGCTCGAAAATGTAATAATACTGAAAATACGCAATCAGTTTGCTTTAAAACAGAATAGGGCAGCATCATGTATACATGTAATGTAAGTATGTATTAATAAGATGCATCCATGCTAGAGATTTGAATATGAAGCCATTTCAGTTTCAGTTTTCAATGCAACTTGTTGGGACACAACATATATATCATACAGCTCGGTACGTTTGTGATGCTTGTACAGTTACAGCCATTTGTCTTCTATATTCTGCCTATTTACTCATTTATGATATTCCGCATTCTTATACCTCCTAACACCCTGCGCTCACAGGCTTCAATTATTGCCCTTCAGCATCACTTTGGCATTAACTTAAGAGAGGTGGGTTGCAAATTGGGTTGTGATTAGGTGGTTTTGAGATTGATTTAGGCCTTTTGATTGGGAATAACAGAGAGGCGGGGGCTAAAATGTATAAAGGGAAGAGCTAAAATACAAATTCTTCCCTCTAGAAAGAAATCTGCTTTGAGGTCTTTGTTCTATGATGTTATTCCTAAAAGGCACAAAAAATGTAATGACTAAATTGTCCATCGTTTATAAAATTCGATTAACAATATTTACAGAAGGGAATAAAAGAGAGAATTGATTTATAATAGTCTTATGATGAAGAAATGTTATGTACCTTATTATTCTAATGCTTAATTATTATCTAATCAATAATAATGTAGAGTTCTTGATTGATTAAATTTAAATACATCATCGCAAGAAACACCATAATAACTAAAAGAGGATCAATATTATCAAATGCATAAACTAAACGGATGCTACTAGATTGCAAATGAACATTATAAAGAAGATAAAAGAGTAATCAAGGAAGTTGTTAACAGAGAAGTGGCTCAATGATGGAGAATTCCATAGCTATAAAATGGAACTTCAATGAAAATACATGTTAAGTGATGACAAGTACTAATTAGACACTTCATATTGTATGTCTCACTTGCATATGGTGACATGTATTAGATTTGTCACTCGTACATTTTGTAAGGATTGGCCATAGATTTTTGGAATATAATCTTTTATTTAAATTCTCAAAAACATTGTAGAAATTCTATTATTTGGACCAACAAGGTTTCCTCCTATAATGATTTATCACTTTTAAATGTATCACCTCCTAGATATCCTATTTGATTAACTACTCTCAGAATGCACTGATTTCTTTAATAACCATAAAAGATTATCTTAATAATGGAAGGATCACATTGATCCTCATTCAATCCTTAATATATGTGCTCCAGATAATGTACATAAAAGTTATTTTAACCATGTCTATCTATATATAAATAAATTTTATTAAAAATTGAATAAAAATATAAAAATTCAATAAGGGTTCTTATTTTAACCATGTCTATCTATATATAAATAAATTTTATTAAAAATTGAATAAAAATATAAAAATCCATTAAGGGTTCTTCTTATCTAGATATAAGGTAATAGCTTAGAAAATCCTTTAAAGTACAAAAATGACAGTTGAAGGAAAGAAACTCATTCCAAGGAAGCCTTTGATAAAAATGTCAATCTTTTGTTGGTTATACGTCTATCATCTATGAGTGATCACTTCTTTCAAGTGAACTTTGATCTCTCTCTCTCTCTCTATCTCTGTTGAGAACAACTTTTGATATATACTTGGTCTCTCTATTAGTAGGCAACAGTTAATCCTAATGAAAACTAAGTACTAAAATAGAAGAAATGTGAATAATCCTTTAATTTTCATTGCCTTTTATTATTTTTTCTATTGAAAATATGGTCTAGGAGATAATCGTGTCCCAAGTTGTATATTATTCTTTCAAAATTGTAAGGATGGGCACGGGCCCAGACATGTATATTACTTAAGTTGTGTTTCTTTTTGTTATTTTTTAGAAATGGAGACAGGTTGAAACATGCTTATATCTCAAGATGTATATATCTCTTCTCTCTACCGTACAACCTCTCTTCAGCTTGTACAGCTTGTTCGGCAGAAAACACAAGATGGCACATATTCATGTACAGGTCGTGTTCAACCAAAGTTAGTATGTTTGTATTGTGATAATACGACAGCTCACTACATCACTTCTAATATGGTTTTCCATAAACGCACAAAGCATATAGAAATTGACTGTCACTATGTTTGGTATCAGATTCAAGCTGGTAATGTTGTCACTGCTTATGTGCACACATCTTAACAATTAGCTGATATTTTTATGAAAGCTCTTGAACATCAATAGTTTCATTATCTCCTACGCGAGTTAGGCATTCATGATTTTCATGCTCCAACTTGAGTAGAGTAATAACATGTATATATTACGTACTATAAATTATATGAGAAGGAAAGGAGACAATTTAGGAAAATATCTCACAATATTCGTGTATAGTTAGCGAAATTTTAGTGTTTACATGACTGGAAAACTCTTTCATGTATTATATATATATTATGCTATATGAGCAATAAGAGACAGAGCATTCACCTACAATTTTGTTATAAATAGATTAAACCAAAGCAATTAAAGCATACAAGCAAAGTAAATTACTAGTGAAAAATATAAAAATTTTATGTACATCAATAATCCTCTCCAACATCTACATATTAACATCGTCTTGCATTTACAAGCGGTAGAAGTCAAATGATAGGTCCCGACAAGTTGAGTTACCATCCACTATATCTTTTGTACGAAAGGTACCTTAAATTTTATTTTGAAAACAAAATATTAGATCCCGCATTCCTCAAATTACAAAAAAAATGTTGTAATGACTTCTCTTGTATATTTATTTTAAATAAAAAATATTTATATTATTACATTTTAATAATTTTGTGTTTTATTGATTAGGTATTGTGATTAATTGCGTTGCTTGCATATTTCGATAATAAACTGAGAGGGTGAATCCTATAAAAATGATTGGATTGAGTTAATGAGAGTTAAGCGAACCAATATACCACGTGATTAATCATACTAGTTGTTATGTGGAGAGAGATCCCAAGTGAGGCCCGGTAGTTTAGTAGAGGACTTAAGATCTAATTAGGGTTGTTGATCTTTTATTAATTGAGAGATTGCAATTTTCATAATTCAATTAGGGTTTATGATTTAGAATTTAATGGTTATAACTCGAGAAAGAGTAATCAACTCTACGATAGACTAGAACTAACACTTCGTTAACATATAAATGGCTAGGTTAGCACTAATGATAGGAAAAATTTCCTTTCTTATAACTTGGTAATTTCTTTTGATTGATTTTCATTGTGACTTTTTATGTTGCTTAACTTTAATTTCTTTTTATGTTACATTTCTGAATTAATTTTTTGAAATCAAATTCTTATATTTACTTTATGTTGCATCTTTATTTTCACTTTATTAATTTTTTTAGCCTTAGATAACATAGGATTAAATTAGTTCACTCTCCTTGTGGGATCAACCTTTCACTTACTACAGATCATGACCCATGCACTTGCGGTATTTGAAAGCTATGAATTGCAAGCTTATAAATTAGACTAACGTAAGGCAATGCATAGCCCTCGATGGAGGGAAGCTATGCATTAAGAAATTCAAGCTCTTGAAACAAACGACACATGGACTATCGAAAATCTCCCTTCTAATAAGCACGCTATCAGTTGTAAATAGGTTTATCGCATCAAATATAATTCTAATGGTACTGTTGAGTGGCATAAGACCCGTCTTGTCATTCTTGGAAACAATCAGAAAGAGGGTGATGATTTCATTGAAATGTTTGCTCCTATAGCTAAAATGTTTACAGATAGAACATTTCTTGTTGTTGTTGTAGCTAAGGATTGGGAATTACACCAAATGGATGTGCATAATGTCTTTTTGCATGGTGGCTTGCATGAGGAAGTTTATATGCATTGGCTTTCTGGTTTTTCTACTTTTCATCCTAGATAGGTCTTTCACTTACAGAAGTGCCTTTGTGGGCTTCGTCAAGCCCCACGAAATTGGTTTGCCAAGTTAGAAGGTTCTTTGAAGCAGTTTGGTTTTACACAATCATACGCAGGCTATTCAGTATTTACACTTCATAAGGGTTGTATTTCACTTTCTATTCTTGTGCATATGGATGACCTTATTGTTGCTGGTAATAATGCCACTATTATTACTGATTTCAACTGTCATTTGAGTAACTGTTTTCACTTGAAGGATCTGGGTCATTTGAAATATTTTTGGGGATTGAGGTAGCTAGCAATTTCGATGGTCTCTTTCTTTAGCAACGTAAGTATGTTTTGGATATCATGACTGGTCTCCTTGTTTCTAAACTTGTTGCTTTTCCGATGGAGCAAAATCATAAATTAGCATTGGCATTCGGTTCATTGCTTCCTGAAAGTTATCGTCAACTTATTAGGCGACTTATCTACCTCACTATTACATTACCAGAACTCAATTATTTGGTGCACATTTTGGTCCAGTTTATGTGATCTCCCCGACAAGAACACTGAGATACTATGATCCACACCCTTCAATATTTAAAGGGTCATCTGGGCCAAGGACTTTTCTTGTGACGTGATAATGACCTTCAACTTTATGGCTTTTGCGATTTTGACTAGGATAATTGTCATTTGAGCAGGCATTCTTTGATTGATTATTTTATTATGTTGGGCCATTCTCCTATTTTTTGGAAGACGAAGAAACAACATATTGCCTCCCATTCCTCAGTTGAAGTTGAATACCGGGCCATGGCTACAATCACATGTGAGCTCACTTGGCTCAAGGCTGTATTGAAATCGCTTGGTGTCGATCATCGCACTCCTATGCGTTTGTATTGTGATAGTACGACAACTCACTACATCGCTTCTAATCCAGTTTTCCATGAGCGCACAAAGCATATAGAAATTGATTGTCACTATGTTTGGTTTCAGATTCAAACTGGTAATGTTGTCACTGCTTATATGCACATATCTCAACAATTAGCTGAAATTTTTATGAAAGCTTTTAGACATCAATAGTTTCGTTATCTCCTACGTAAGTTGGGCATTCATGATCTTCATGCTTCAACTTGGGGAGGAGTAATAACGTGTACATATTACGTATTGTAAATATGAGAAGCAAAGGAGACAATTTAGGAAAATATCTCACAATATCCGTGTGTATAATTAGTGAGATTTTAGTGTTTACATAATTGGAAAACTCTTCTATGTATTTTGCTTATATTATGCTATATGAGCAATAACAAACAGAGCATTCAACTACAATTTTGTTATAAATAGATTAAACCAAAGCAATTAAAGCATACAAGCAAAGTAAATTACTAGTGAAAAATATA
>JAOSBK010000008.1:31281426-31293761 GCA_027568895.1 Erythroxylum shatona | reverse complement strand
TAAGTAATTAAAATATAATTATTCATTAATTAAAATATTGTAATTAATTAATTAATTACAATATAATTAATTAATTAATTACAATATAATTAATTAAAATAATATTATTATTTATTTAATTAGATTATATTTAATTAAAATATTATTATTAATTAAAATATAATTATTAATTAATTAAAATATTAATTAATTAAAATATTATTAATAATTAATTAATTGCAATATAATTAATTAAAGTATAATTCATTCATTAATTAAAATATATTTTATTTGGTAATTAAATAATTATAATATTTTTTACAAACCAACCACTATCAATGGTAACAGTAATCATTCCTTCCTCTTAACCAACCATCATAATTATAATTATAGTATTCATTCCCATTCCTATTACCATTCCTTCAAACTAACCAACCGCCCCCTCAAATGATAGGTCCCGACAAGTTTTACCATCCACTATATCTTTTGTATGAAAGGTATCTTAAATTTTATTTTGAAAACAAAATATTAGATGGCGCATTCCTCAAATTACAAAAAAAAAATTGTTGTAATGACTTCTCTTGTATATTTATTTTAAATAAAAAATATTTATATTATTACATTTTAATATAAATGATAATATAAATATGAAAACAATAAAATAGATAAATCAATTTATTTGATATATATCCTTTACGATTTGTTATTCTAAACAATTCACGACAACGAGAAATAAATTTATTAATATTAACTACATTAAAAATATAATAAATTTATTAATATTAAGTAAATCCGTTATAAAAAAAAACAGATATGGTGGGGCGGTATGATCTATGAGACCTATGACCAAAAGTTGACTCCCCTGTCCATTCATTAACTTCCTTTCTGTCTCTTTAAGCGCTCACTTGTAGACTTGTAGTGGTTTGTGTAGTCCGCTCTTTCACTTCAATGTTCAGTAGAAGAGGAACTGGACCTCTGTGTCCTCTTCAGCTTAGTCTCTTCCCATTCTGGGCTCTTCTTCTTCTTCTACCGCTTTCACTTGCTTTCGAAATTGCCGACTCAGATGGCTCTGTCTTCACCAACGCCAGCGCCACCAACACCTCCATTTCTAAGCTTAAAGAAGGCTCCTTCGCCGATATTATCGATAAGGCTCTTGAAAAGGAGTTCACTGAGAACGAACAGAACGAAGGTTTCTCTCTCTCTCTCTCTGTCTGTCTTTCTCTACTTGTTCCTTCCATTCGTAGTGTTTATTTAATCAAAGAACTGTCTGTGATTTTGCATAACTGACATTTGTTCTTCTAATTAGATTGTTAGGTTAGTTGTGGAGATACGACGGCTCTTCTTTCTTCCAGTAATACTAATGATGTACTTTGGAGTGCTTAATTGGGATCTTCTTTGTTTTAATACTTTTCTCTCACTTTGTTTAACTCCAGTCCGGACTTGGATTTAAGATCCAAGACTCATGAGAATGTCCACTCCAAGTATACCATGTGTTACTGTCAATTCAAACCCCTTGTTACTAGATCTAGTAATTTTGCTTTATATAAAGTCTTACTTTCAGTCTCAGAAAGGAAGCTTCACTAGGATTGTTGACCTTATATACAAATGTTGGGAATCAACTCAATTGCAGTTGATGTTAGCATTAATGGTGTTATATTGATTGTTCATTGTAGCCTCTGATTTGGAATTGTTTTGTGACGGAGATTTTTTTTTTCATTGAGCTGATTTGGTGCTTCTATCAGTTGTTTTATCCTGTCTACCACTTGTAACGTTCTTCCAAATTTTGACTAATAATTATACCCCACTCCACTCACCAATGCGTCCAATATTTGGCAGCAGCTGATTCTGGAAGCTTCAACAACAGTGTAGCAGAACAACAGGTTTCTTTATTCCTTTTTTTAATTAAATGTTTGCATATTAATTGAATAGTTTTTAGCAATCCAAGAAACTTAACGGCATGTTAAGTCGTAACCATCAATATATTTTGAGGATTGAGAAGACTTTGTTTGTGCATCTTCATGATTGTTCTTTGATTGTTACGAGTTTTATCTAATTTCATTAAGAACAAAACATACTGATTTTTTCATTTGTCTTTTAGATCATACAAAACATACTGATTTTTTCATTTGTCTTTTAGATCATGTCAAATAGCCTACATATACTTATTTAGGACCTTTTAACTTATCAAGTTTTATTTATACTTTTTTCTTTGCTCAGGCAGTTTTGGAAACTGTTGCCAGGGTGAAGCCAAAGAAAAATGAAACAAAGGAGGAGAAGTACGAGCTTCTACTCTATGTCTTGTCACTTTCCAACATATTTTGGTATTTGACTTGTCATTTAATGCATTCATGTTTCTGTTTTTCATCTTAGGTCATTTAAGCTTCATGATGTTTTCAATTTAGACAATGAAAATAGAGTTGAAGATACCCCTACACTTATAGATAGAAAGGTAAGATTACCTCAGTATTACCTCAGTAGATACCTTTGGTGCTGATGTTACTTTTAATGTGTAACTCTGGAACTTTTGGTTGTTTATTTCAGGACAATGTCTTTATTATATCTAACTTCAAATCAAAATTTCCAGTGTTGCAGCTAGATCTGAGGTGATCTTTGCTATTTCTCATTATTCTTTTTAAATATTTGTTGTATTTAGCTGGTAAGCTGATCTGAATCCGTCTATTTATTCCTTTGTAGATTAATATCAGATTTGGTTGTCGTCATTGTGTCTGCAGCTTGTGGTGGCATTGCATTTGCCTGTGCTGGACAACCGGTCTGATATATTCCATATAGATAGTTCATGAAATTGCAATAATATGATCTATTTAATGTCTAAGCAAGATAAATCTCTCACTGTATGTGTTTATAAGTTTCTTGCCTATACCAACATTTCTAAACATAGAGTTTTTACAGGCAATGACTGGATATTTGTTAGCAGGATCTATTATTGGACCTGGAGGCTTCAACTTTGTCAGTGAGATGGTGCAAGTATGTTTGAATTGTTGCATTTTGCTTTATTAGTTAGGATATCTGTAGACGATGGTCTGCTTGATGTTGCACTAACTCAGATTGGTTTAGAGTAGTTCTTATTCATTTTCAGACAAGTTGATCACTCGCTGTGATGCTTTGATTGGCATATGTTGTAATGGAAGTTGAATATAATCACTCGCTGTGAGGCTTTGATTGACATATGTTGTAATGGAAGCTGAATATAATATCAGCCACGAAATTTCTGTGCAAGTATAAGAGTAAAAATGGTGGTCATCTCACCACAAATTTCTGAATTTATGATTCCACAGGCATCACTTGCTCAGATATGACTAACCCTTTGACTGATAATTCACTTTTACTTTTTTTTCTTGTCATGCATATCCTTGTAGGTTGAGACTGTGGCTCAGTTTGGCGTTGTTTTTCTGCTCTTTGCACTGGGTTTGGAGTTCTCGACAACAAAAGTTTCATTCTTTTCATCTCCCTCCTATTTTATTATCAAGTGAAATTGCTGGTGAAGTTGTAATAAACATTTATCTACCTCAATTTCAGCTTCGAGTTGTTCGAGCAGTTGCTGTTCTGGGAGGTCTGCTCCAAATATTTTTGTTTATGTTCCTATGTGGAATTACAGCCATGGTATTTCACTTGATCTTTAAGAGTTTTATAAGTTGTTTTTCTAGTTTGCAAATACTGTTATTGTTGTATAGCACTGACTTTATATTCTTTCATATATTATACTGGTGTGAAGTTCCCTGCATCCTTGCTCTCCCTCATAATTTATACTTTATATGACTTGTGGTTTGCAATTAGTGCGACTATAAAGCAGTTGTTTTTTATGCAAAAACAGTGCTTATGGATTTTCCTGATTAAAGTTTTATTACACAAAACTGCAGTTCTAATCTGATTCTGTTTGCAGCTGTTTGGTGGTAAGACATCTGAAGGGGTATTTGTTGGTGCATTCCTTTCAATGTCTTCAACAGCTGTGGTAAATTCTCTTTCTGATATATGCACCAAAAATCTATTTTCCAATATGTTATATCCTCTATTTCGCTCTCTCCTTTTTACCTCTTTGAAATGCTAATTGGCCAATGATTATCACTTGGTCCAGGTCTTGAAGTTTTTGATGGAAAAGAATTCTACTAATTCGCTCCATGGGCAAGTGACCATTGGCACTCTTATTCTACAGGTACTGTCTTCCTGAATACACTTCTGATAGTATCATTCTGCTGATGCTTTTGGTGATCAAGTTGTGGAATGCTTTGTCATGAACTCATATTGAATATTGAATAAGGGTTTACCTGCTAGGACTGTGCTGTTGGTTTGCTATTTGCTTTGCTTCCGGTTCTTGGTGGGACTTCAGGAGTTCTGCAGGGAGTAATATCCATGACGAAACTGTAAGTGAAGAAACTGGACTTGCAAAGTTCAGAGGAAAATATTTCTTTAATTTACTCACATCAGTGCTATTGATGGTTATCGTTTTGCTTACAACAAATGTTTCAATATTTCTATATTTATCAATTTTAACTCTTACTTCAGCCAAAGAGGCCCAAAATCTACTTTTTATCCTTCTTTGACAACGTAGCTGTTCTATTAATCAGGTTGGTGACAGTAATAGCCTTTTTGGCTGTTTTGTCAATATTATCTCGCACTTGGTTTCCTAGATTCCTTAAACTGATGATGAGCCTATCATCACAGGTACAAACTTATTGTGTTCAAATTTATAGCTTCGATGTTCTTTTCTCTAGCTTTGCATTTGTCTGTATGTGAGCAATCTTCTTTTCCTTGGTTTAAATTTAATTTTGCAGACAAACGAGCTCTATCAATTAGCATCTGTTGCATTCTGCTTACTTGTAGCCTGGGTATGTTTCATCTGCTTATCAGAGATCTTTTGAGCACTTTTAGTTTGATTTGGAAATGTGAACATATGCTATATGGTATTAACATGCATGCAAGCTGCTTTTCTTTTTTCTGTTAATGCCATGTAGAAATATCAAATCAAGTCATTGTTTTCTCTTTTACTTTTTTCTCAATCATTCTCTAATCATTTGAAGAAATGAGTTGTAAAGTCATTGGTGTGTTGATAAATCTATTATATTGCGTGACATTTATTAGTTCAGGTGCTATTGGTTGGTCATCTGCTCTAATTTTTATAAAGTGGTGCTGCATAGCATTGGAAGTTTTCTTCTTGCAATCTTCAATTCCATGTTAAGATTTATTTGATTTTGTTTCCCTCTAACGAACATTGATATTTTATGATTACTGTGAGAATTTGTAATTCTGTTTTAGGTAAATATTGGGTATAAGATATGTATTGTTAGGATCCCACAATTTAAGGGATTTTCTGTTAGAGTCAGTTTCCTAGTTTAGTGGGATTAGTTTCTTGATTTGTGTAGTCCTTCAATAGATAACAACTTAAAACCCTAAATTCTGATATGGCATCAGAGCAAGTTGCTCTCGGGTTAGTCGTCACCACCTCGACGTGATAGACTGTCACATGTTGGGTCTTAAATTAGCCCACACGTGAGAGAGGCGTGTTGAACTATAAGTGGGAGTATCCTACATGGAAAGAATAATAGTCTTGAGCATGCATATAAGCCTAGTAAGTTACTCCACCTATCACCAATTAGTTTTAGGATGGAACTCATTTGAGCTCGTATGTACTCAGTTTATTTGAGCCCAATCTTACAAAATTTAACAATTACATATTGTTATTTGCTCTCTGGTTTTTCTAGGGAATGGAGTTATTACAATATATGTTGAGCTTGATAAATCAAAGTTAATTGTGGAAAATATTGAAAATGGCCTTTTCTTTTATAATGTCAAATCACATGGAAGATTAAAGCTAAATTGATTCCCTATGATATTTTATTGGAAATGGTATTGCTGTATCAAATTTAACTTTTGCTTTGGCCACTAGCCCTCCTTGAAAGGCCTTAATCGTTGATCCTACATCATGATGTAGAACTTTTCATAGACAACTTATGTAAGCTAAAGAAAACATTTTTCATGGTTGATCCTACATCATGATGTAGAACTTTTTGAAGACAACTTATGTAATCTGAAGATAACATTTTTAATGTTTTCTTTAGATTACATAAGTTGTCTACCTCATTTCTTTTAAATTGCATGTTAACCGTGTTTTCTTTTTGTTATCGTTGCAGTGTAGTGATAAGCTGGGCCTGAGTCTGGAATTGGGATCTTTTGCAGCTGGGGTGATGATATCGACAACTGATCTTGCTCAACATACGTTGGAACAAGTAAGGTTTACATAATCTGTTATCCTGTCTATTGAGGTTGTAGATGTGTAAATTTTGTATATGTTTGTAACTTATGAAGTGAGTGCTCTGACTTCTTTTCATTTATGAAGTTATGTAAATCTTACCACCAGGAGGTTCAGCTAGCTATTCTTGGCATGACTTTAGTGCCTAGTATTTCTCTTTTGTCGTTATGTCTAGTAAGTTCAAGAGTTGTCTTTGTTCTCATCCTGCTAGGACTGCAACTATCGTAGAAACAAAGATATTATGTGTCTCAGCTAACTTCTAATATTGTATTTTGCTGATTAAAATGCATTCACGTATTCATCAGGGACCTCATCTGTTTGTTTCTTCCCATCTTTAATCTTTTACTACAGTAAAATCGATAAGATGTGAATATTTACACCCTATTGACTAACCTTAAATTTTTATCTAAATTAGCTAACTAGAGCAGGATTAGCAACCAGCACTATCCCATTTTTTTCTTTGTCACATGTAAGTCCATGTCTGATTAATTGTGTTAGCGTATATTGGACTGTACAAGAGATGTGGAAAGCCACAGATCCGTAGCACAAATGAACAACTTCAGTACTGTACTTCTCACATTGGAAGTTCAACATACATTAGTGACAGAGCAACTAGAGGTATATAAAACAACAAATATCCAATTTAATGGAAAACGTTATTGTATCCATGGGATTGGACACATTCTTAGTATTTTCACTAGTGGCAGTAAATGGGAAGCAAGAGTTGCATTGTTGAGACACTGACTTGGTCGTCTAAAGAAACTATCTTGCTTCATATTCTTATCGTTTGGGATATAATATTCCAGAATAATATTAAGTTCCATTTTGTTAAAACTTATTTGCTCATCACTGTAATCGAACATCCCTGTTAAAAAAATTTCTGGCTTTTGTTACGAGACTTTGTGGCTTGAACTATTTGTTTTTTCTGCTTGTTAGGCGAAACTTTTACTAGCAGGTACATAATATGCACTGTTTGTATTTTTAAATCTTGTTTTCTAACCACTTTGCACTCTAGCTTATTTTCAGGCCTTTGTGTTTCTGCATAATTCAAAATGGACAGCAAATCATAGTTCTCAGTACTTACGGTATAGGTTTCATCATTTGAATGGAAGACTACCTATAAGCAGGAACCTGACGTGAAACTGAATATGTAGAGACCGGCTTAACTGAATAAGTAACCTAGCTGATGATTTCCTGTACATAAAGAATTTGGGGAGGTGAAATTATTTTCTAGAATCTTAAGATAAACCTATCTATTATCATTATAATGTAGGGCTTGAATGATAACTGTAAGTCTGCTTATGGTTTTAATTTCACTCGTGTTGCTGAGGCTTTTCTAATATGCTTTTCCTGCTGGTTTTGCTAATGTCTTGCCCCAAATGGGGATAGCATTTCTTTCCTGCATGTTCATGGTCTCTAACCAGCTGAGCTTGTTCCTTGTGCAGATTGAACCTATTCGAAACTTCTTTGCTGCTCTTTTTCTTTCCAGCATTGGGATGCTGATCCATGTTCATTTTCTCTGGAGCCATGTTGATATATTATTAGCATCTGTCATTTTAGTTATAATCATTAAGACAACCATAATCACGACAGTAGTGAAGGCATTTGGTTACAACAACAAGGCTGCACTCCTTGTAAGATTTTATTCGATGTTCACTGTCTATTATGCCTTCTGTTATGATTTTCTAACAGAGTATAAATGTGTGTAGGTCGGAATGTCTTTGGCTCAGATAGGAGAATTTGCATTTGTTCTTCTCAGCCGTGCTTCTAATCTTCATTTGGTTGAGGTTAGTGCCATCATTGGAATATCCATCACAGCACTTACACAGAATTGGTATTTTGGGACATCATATCTGTCAAAATTTTAAAGATTTACTGGCCCAAGTTTGCCAGGGGAATTATTAAAATCATTTGATGTGGTGGAGCTAATATTTGGACCATTTTCAGGGGAAACTTTACCTGCTGCTTCTTGGGACTACAGCTCTCAGCCTGGTATTTTATTGTTTTAAATAAGTTTTTTCCAGGGATTCTTGTGTTCTTT
Organism: Erythroxylum shatona; assembly: GCA_027568895.1. NCBI lineage: Eukaryota > Viridiplantae > Streptophyta > Magnoliopsida > Malpighiales > Erythroxylaceae > Erythroxylum > Erythroxylum shatona. The sequence goes on along the minus strand of JAOSBK010000008.1, from coordinate 31,285,476 downwards.
TTGTGAATGTACAGATTACTGGTTCTAGACTTCTGTTGACTTGCATTTTCTGGTGGACATTATTAGCTGATAACCTAATAATTGGAGCTCCTGATTGTACATCCTTCTAAAATGATGATGACTAATCTTAATTTGAAACTTGTATGACGTGAAGAATGTAAGCCAAACCACAAAAGAGCCACAGGCTATATCTTCAATGTAACATGTTCTCTTTGTGGACAGTAGACATAACGATTTTATAATATGGATGCTGATAGAGTGTGATCCAGATTAGTCAAAGACATCTACTTTTGTTCTATATTTATTCGATATAGGATTTGTTGTTTTGTTTATCTTTAATCCTAGTAAATTTGTTCAGTTCAATATTGATAAAGTTATAGTTAGTTCCAATTTATAGCGGTTAAAATGGTTATGGCTACATTAGAATCATTTGTTCATGCTTATTTGTATTTTTGTATGTTAAAATTTTGCGATATTTATTATTAATGAATTATGACATTTTATATTTCGTCCATCTTAAATTGTAAAAGTGATTTGTAGCAATCTATTGATTTGATTTCATCAGTTCTGTTTGTTTCAAATGCCAAGTGCGAATCCTAGTCATTGTCATGGGTTATTTTGTTCTAGTTGATTCCTTATAATTCACCGCAACCTAAATTTCCAGCACTATTTTTTTAAGCCACAAAAAACATAAAACAGCTTGAGTAGCCCAAATTTTGAATTTATACATTCTTTGTCAAATAGTTGGTGTGCCCTATATTAGATTGGTATTAGAGCTTGGGTTCAATAATGGCAACATGGAGCATAAGGGTTTGAGGATTATTCAGTGATAAAAAGAGCAATGAGCTAATCGTACAAATTCTTGAGAGGGTGGACAGTATTGTAGCAATACTTAAACAAATCACAACTCAGTAAGACAGTACACAACAGACCAACATTGTTACTTGGAGGAGTTGATGAAAATCATATAATCAACTGTTGAGGGTCTGAGGAGTTGGACAGCCGAGAAACTAGCCTCTCATAGAAACTTATAAGTGACATAAGAAATTGATAAAGGCCTGAAGGGCAAGTGGTTGGTGATATTACTAAGAAAATGTGTTTAAGTATATGATTGCTTGAGGATGATCATTGCGCATTTGTCTTTAGACTGAACTGCAGATATGGATGGTTATTTTGATTGGTGCAATATGACAGAATACTGAAAGGTTAGATTTGCAAAGATGAAACTAGTTGGATATGTTAAATTTTGGTGGAGAATAGTAGAGGATAGATTCTGTAAAGTAGCTCATCCACCAATTGTTGATTTGGAAGAGATAAGGTTAAAACAAAGATGACTTCCAAACCAACTTACTATACTTCTATAAGGAAACATAGCTGTTTTAATTATGACGTAGCCAAAAGAGAAAAGGTGATGTTGATTCTACTTGCCAATGATTTAATCGTCAAAGTCAACTCTTGTCATCTCTTCCTATGGTTTAGGCAGAAAGCGTCAACTTTCATGCTATATTTGTTTTATTTAGGTTTCTTTTATATATTTATTGGAATACTAGTATATCTCAATAACTTCTATAGAAAAGAGTTCAGTTTCAATTAGTAGTCAAACTGAAGTTATAGTTAAATTAGAATCTGTCAGTGCCTGTCTACGTGTTTTTAGATTGAATTTAAGAGAAGTTCATATAGTTTGAAGGAATGAAATTCTTTCTAAGAACGGATTTTAGAATTTGGACTGATTCCTAGTTTTTTAAAGTGATATTTAGATATCTGTCTGCATGAATTCTTACTTACGTTTGTTTCAAATCTTATGTTTGATATCTAGTTCGTGTACAAACTTTAGGAGTGGTTCTTATTTCTATTTCCTTCTTTGTAACGACCAGTGACCTTATCTGAATTTCAACTTGTACGTCTTTTAATCAACTAATTGGTGTATAGCTGTTTGTCCTATAAAATAATAGGCCAAATAGTACATCTTCGTATGGGAAATAGTGTTGAACTTCAACTAGTATTGTCTTCTATACTCCGTATTGTTAGAGGAAGTAAAGTATGTGATATATTGCAAGAGATGAATATTAAGATTGGATTAGGCTTGACATTTGTTTCGGCCCAGTCCAAAGCCTAAGCCCGAGGTCGATGTGGCCTGGGCCAAGCCCAAAATTTTTATTTTAAGATTTGGAAACGATGTTGCTTTCAGCTGAAAATTTTGGATTTCAGGCTGGGCAGCTCCAGCCCGAGCCTAGCCCAAAATCGAAAGGTTTTTTTTTTTAAAGCTTGCCGACTACCTAAAATGCCATCCCTAGACTGGATGTCTGTGCCTGTGGTCTAATATTGTGTCAGTTGATGGTAATTGACTACCCACAATCTGTTTACTGAAGTATCAACTCAACTTGTGCATTTACCGAAGTAAATTGTCTGCAGGTAACAACTCCTCTACTTTTTAAGCTCATTCCTGCTGTTGCACATCTTGGGGTGTTGCTGCGATGGTTTCCCCCGGACAGTTCTGTTGAAGTAAGTCATTTATTCTGTTTGAAACTTCAGTTCAGTATATGGTTCAAGTGTTTTCTGGTAGGTAATATCGTTCTGTTTTTGATGCTCTGGTCATAGTCTCTGGTGATGAAGCTGTATTTCTTTGTTTTCCACTCCTAGGTTGGTATTAAAGATGCTACTAAACAAAAGATTACATTGGTCGTCCAAGGACCACATGCCTTGTGAACTGTGTACAGATGACGTAGAAGTGCTTTTTCAAATTCATTGAACAAGAAACATTTATGGTATTACCATTTTTTCCGCGGTGCTGCCAAAGTTGAGATTCTCTCATGCAAAGGATTTTCTGGAATTATGTCTGCAATTTGTGACAGTGAATTAGCCCACCCATTCAAGCTCGCGAAGGCGCACGAACAGCAATGGGATAATCTAACTGCCGTAAGGTCTAACATGTGAAGCTTCGCCCAAAATTTTGGATATTTCATCATCATTTTGTATGTTATTTTCCCAGGTTCTTTCCACAGTATAATAGGTTTTTCCCTGTATTCTAGACATGATATTCATAATCACTCATATGTGAGTTTCATGATGTAAAATCTACAGTTATGGGGGTGTTGTAGATAATCAGTTTTTCTTGGGTACCTTGAGTCACGCCGGAAAGAAGGCAAGGCCGTATAACAATTTGGGTAGGAATTTTAATCAATGTCATAATAATTGGTTCCCACTTCTCCACGGTTGTTCTGATTTGGCCCCCTGCAACTGCGCTTAGGTTTTAGACCAGAAAAGGTGAATCTGTTCCCACAGGAAAGATGAATTTCGACGTTTTTGACTTGGATTCTGCGACTCATGTTCAAGTTGGATATGCCAAAATGTCTTATTTTTAGTTAAATCAGAAAATTTTATACAGATCTAAAGGGATGTACAACGTTAGACATTATTCAACCAGTGACCTCTTTAAGGCATAAGTAACAATCTATCCTACCGTATGCACTTGTTAAATAAATGGGCAAAGTTTCTCAAGGGAATGTACTAAAATAAAAAACGTAGAGGCTCCAAACCTCTTACATCTCACCCTCACTTCCAGAACAACTCAGCACACCAATGCTTCAACCTTAGCCACATTAGAACCCAACAATGACCAGACATATGTTAACCTCCAACAACCAGAACCACAAGCCAAATAAGACAACACAAACATAAGAAATCAGAAGCTATATGGTAATCTCCTTATCCTTCTGCTTTTCGAAAGAAGAAATATATCTTGAAAATCTTGTGAGATCTCCATGGATATTGCCATTTTGTTGCTATGAAATATGGAGGAAATTTGAACCTCTAACTCTCCTCCTGTCTGCTCTTATGATGGTGACTCACATGCTGTTTGGCAAATGAAGTCCTTGTGCTATCAAACCTGCAGAAGAAAAATGTTAGTGAAATTTACACTTTCTATTTGAGTTACCTCCTCTAGGTGTTTGAGCTTTGAATGTCCATAACTTGGGCGATTACTCTGAGGCTCACACTCCCAACATCCTTGGCTTCATCTTTGAAGATTCTAGCATTCCTTTCAGGCCATAT
>JAOSBK010000008.1:31225115-31237662 GCA_027568895.1 Erythroxylum shatona | reverse complement strand
ATAATGAGATTGTTGTGTTGGTTGATTTGAGAATGATTGAAGTGTCTTAGGTTTAGAATTGTGGTTGCTTATGTTGGGTTCCGGACGGGAGGTCCGATGAGTAGTACGGTTGGATGTGATTATATAGAAGTGCGTTTTGAACCTTTGCAGATTTTTGGGTTTTGCAAAATACAGCCGTTGTGCTGCCGAATTTTCGTTAGAATAAGCTTTATTAAAGATGAAATTGCGAAATTGCTTGATTAAGAAGAATTATAGGAATTGAGGTTTGATTGAGAATAAAGTTCCAAGTGGGAAAGTGTTTTTGCTTGTATAAGCGTGTATTAAGGAATGAAGGAAAAAAAAATTTATACTGGATTTTTCGGATAGGCTTAGTCTAAGGAGTTTCAACACGACCGTTTTCTATGTTCGCTTCGGATGTCGGATCCGCTTGTTTGCAATTCGTTTTTGTTTTTGTTTGCCTTTTATTGTTTCCGCGTGCGTTTGCTACCTCCGCTTTTGATTGCATCCGTTCTCTCGCTGTCGTTCTTTATGCTTCTGTTTTTCGTTTCCGGAAGTTTCCGTTCGTTTTCATTTTTGTTTCCACTTTTTCGGTTGGGATCCGGTTTCGAGATCGGGTTTCAACAACTGCTATAGTTTTATGTCTAGTTAATTTTTTATGGGAATATAGGTCTAGTTACTTTGAGTAGTGTTACAATGCACTATGTCAATTTTGACGTCGTTGCTAGGGAGTGTGGTGCTTTAGTTTTTGTTCTTGATCTTAATTAGTGTCTTATATATTTGTTTATAATTACTTTCTTTTCAGTTATTTCTTAATCTTGTCACCTTTTTTTAGTATTTCTGAAAAAAATTCATGGAAGGAAGTAACTTTTTCTATAACTCACATTCCTAATCTTATAACCAGGTTTAGATTGATCATATGAACTTTAGTTATGGATGAGATAATTAGCAGAATTATTTCCTTGATATTTTACAGGACACACATCAATTCCTGCATAAACCAGAAGCCTCTTCTTCTAGCTCAGGTACATCTCTGGATGACTTTTCAAAACTTTTACTGCTAACAATCTTCAATTTCAACATGGTATGTAACAGCTTCTATAGGATATATAGCAGTTTTAGTAGAATACTCTACAATTTCAGCAGGAGGAAAGGAAATTTTCTTCTAGTTTCCAAAAATTGGAGAGCCAACAAAACTCAAGTACATCTCTGGAAGATTTGATTAGTTTTATAAATGTTAAAACTTTGTAATTTCCATAGGGTGTGTAGCAGTTTCAATAGGGTGTGCAGCAGTTTCAACAAGGTGTATAGTAGCAATTCTAGTAGTTCCAACAGGAAATAATGCAATTCCAACAAGATACAACATCTAGACTTTAGAACCTGGCAAGCCAAATGGCTTAAATGAAAGAAAATCTTAACTGCTTAGCATCACAAAGCGAAGAGGAGAATCTGTATCAACCCGAGGTGTACCCAATGGATGTTAGTGGAGAAACCTTATAGAGTGAAGAGGTGCTTAAGAATCTTGAGAGTACTACTCAAGGAATTGCTTATGTTGAAGAAGTGGAGGAGAAGCTTGAAGCAGAAAATGAAATATCATTTAGCTCAGAGGTAAATGCTAAGTTCCTTATTATTGTTAATATTAACCCTTCACCTTTACAAAGTAGAATGGAGAAATTAAACGAAGAAGAAAAAGGTGAAGAGACATTCAATATATTTCTAGAGTGTATGGGCTCTATACAAATTGGAAGTTTGAAGATAAGGTAAACGCTAGAGGTGAATGATCATAAACTGAGATCCTATCCTAAACAACCTCATGTGGGGAAAGCTCAAACTGTGATACTTGAGGGTTATAATTTTGTCACGTGAGGAGAAAAAGGAGTTGAACCAATGACACTAAACAAAGGTGCTTCTTGGGAGGCAACCTAAAGGAAGGTAATTTCTTTTCCATACATTTTTACACTTCTTTCTTATATGCATGTATTTTTTTAAGTTTGTTTGTTCTTACTATTTTTTTTAGTTTTTAACAAAAAAAGAGAGAGAATAAACAAATAAACAAACATTTTCTCTTTTGCTATTGCTTCTAAGACTATATAATCATGATTAGAGAATAAATTGACTAGAAGAATCCATGGAAACTTTAGTATGCACTTTTACTTTTGTGTTTGGTCAATGTGCATTATCTTTAGAAGAGTAGTGACTAATGGTAAACAAAAGCTAGTGAGATTTTGAACATTTATAGACTGACAGATTTATATCAGTCTCATTATCTTTTGTTTATGTGTGACCTTCTTGATATGTACATTCTGACTTTACTTTGATTTTCTATTCAAGACCACATTTTTATCACATGCATTAACATGAAATGATTAGGCATTCTTTGTTTTTACAAGCTATATTAGCCAAATAGCCTAACCATTTATATGAATTTTCCTTTGTTAAGCCCCTTTGACCATTTTTAGCCTTTCCTTTTGTATTAATCACATTACATGCTACTAAACCTAACCAAATGTCCTACTTAAGTCATAAAACTAGTAGAGAATTTGTTAATTGTTGATGATTTTGGATGTATAAAAGTTTAAGTGTGGGGTGTGCACATATGTAGGGTGGTTATATTTGTCAAAATGTGATGTTATGAATTCCATTATTGGTGTAGCTTCTTTTAAATTTTATATACGTAAAAGAAGAAGAAAGAAAAAGAAAAGAGAATAAAAATGAAAAGAAAATCGAAGTACAAAGGAGGAAATGCATATGTTTAGCAAATTTACTCATTATTAGTCTTTCCTCTTAAAGTTGTAATGAAAGGGTTACTTGAGTATAATGTGAATAGGGGATATGTAGTTCTTGAGGGTCACTCCTTATGGTTACAAGGTCTTACTTATTATCAACTTTTGTGAGTGATATCTGCTTGATATGGTTTATGGTGTGAGAGCTTGAATTTAAGTTAAGAAACATGTTTTTTTGCAGTCATCGCAATTGATGTACACAATTGTGAGTTAATGTTTGTTTTTGCGCTTGATGTCATATTGAGTATTTTTTTGTTTCACTAAATTTGATGGTGTTTATGCTACTTTACCCAAACACATATCAATTTACTCTTTCCCACATTACAACCTTTAAAATTCCTTTGATCTAAGATTTTGCATGTGACCTTTAGTGGTGGAGAAATGAAATGATTTGCAAAGTTGTGGAATGTCTTGATTATCAATGATATTTGAGCGCACACATGAATACATCTTATTTAAACACATTTTTCAAGTCTACCTTTAGATTGCTCAATTTCTAAAGGTGATGAATGTTGATTAATCATGAGGAAAAGCATTGAATGTTAAATTCTTACTATGGTTTTTGAAAGTTATTCATGATTGCTTATGACTATATATTCTTGGGAAATATGGAAAATGAGTTAGTGTTTTTTAATATGTAATTTTGATTTTGATGTTTTGCTAGAGGATGGTCAAAAGCTAAGAGTGGGAAAATTGATATGTGCTTAATTGGCTATACATTTATACCATAACACTTAGTGATTAATGATATGAAAATGTGTAAGATACTCACTTTAGTTCATATATAGTTTTAGGTACAATTCGGAAGCAAAAGAGCTAAAGTAAGTTGAAAACATGATATTTGAGCCATCTTCTTAAGATTCACATTCACTTATCTTCACAGAGTAAGAAGAAGAAGGATTAGAGCAAGAGGAGACAAAAAAAGGCCAAAAAGAATGAAGAATATTATATGTCATGGCTTGAGAAACATGTCACGACCATGAAAAATAAGCCATGGTTGTGAGAGTGCTCTCATGCCCATGACAAATTTGTCATGGGCATGATCCTCAATTCAATCTTAGTGTACACACAAATAAGAAAAATTCAATGTCTCGTATTCTCATACCTATCTAAGCAACTATTAATCGTACGTTAACAACAAGTTCTGTTAGCCCCAGTTTTCCCTTATGTCATGTTTAGTTAAAACAAGCTCTTTAACTACCTAACCGTTGAACAAGCTCTCTAAATTTAGTTAGATAGTCACATTACGAGTTAGGAAAACAGATTAATCAAGGAAACAACCATATAAGCTCAGTTCATTTAACCTAAGTTATGATGTCCCTAAAGATTTAAAGTTATTGGTTGCCACAAATGAATCCAAACACAATTATTACATATTTTATTTAATTATTCTAGCAATGGGTTTACATAAAAACAATCTAATAGAGCATTAGGATCATTCTTACATAACACCCAATTTAATAAACATAGGATAACATAAATAATCCTTAAGAGAAAAAGAACAAAAAAACACAATAGAGAGATGTTCAAAATGTGTCTTTGGCTATGATTTCACGTCAAAACCGAAATGGGAAGCCTAACCCTTCATGGGTCTCCAAAGAGTGGGAGGTTTATCGCCCCTTTTTCTCAAAAACTTATTCATGTTATATTTTTCCATTTAAATGTTGTTTTATATTAAAATCTAATGATTTGAGTATCCACACGGTATGTCATAAAATGTGCCTAATTTGTGAACTTAAACAGCTGTGTAAGTAGATACACTTCCGTGTATCTCCCAAATCATGTTGAATTAATGTTCTTCTTCCAATTTCTTATCCAATCCTCACCTAATCCATCTCCTTCTTATTCCACAAAGATAACTGAGTTTGAACTTCAAGAGGATGGCTCAAAATATGTGTTTTTAACTCACTTTAGCTCTTATGCTTCCAAATTGTACCTAAAACCAAACATGAGCCAAAATGAGTTTCTTAAACATTTCATAGCATAATCACTAAATGTTATGGAGTAAATGTATAATAGATGAAGCACATACCATAGGGTATGCATGCCAATCCAAATTGGGGACAATGGGGGTGATATTGAGGTGTTATAGATTAGCTTTATGGACTTCTTTTATCCTACATAGATTAGCTTTATGAACTTCTTTTATTCTATCTTCTACAAAGAATTTAAAGAGACATAAGTAATCTTTATAGAATAACACTTCTCTTTGCCTTTTAAACTTTCATTATCTTATATCCTAGTTGGGGATTATGGGGCTTAAGAAGAAACCCACTAAGGTTTAATACTAACTTTTAGCTCCTTACGTTAAGGTTTCTAAAGGAATAGATACTATCATTTGACCATTTACTTTTGTAGGAGGACAATACTATAAAGTGATCTTACAATTAATCCCTTAGAATTACTTCTAATTGAGCCTTAAATTAAAGTTAGTTGAAGCAAAAGCAGGGTTAGTAGAGAGAGTTCAAGGGATAAGACAGTTAAGTTGAATAGAGGGAGAGGGTATGGCAACAAGGTTAATGGAAGAGCCAATATAGGAGTTCGCTCTAAAAGGAGCTCTAAGCTTGAGCCTGGGGATTGAGCTTGGGGAGAGAAGCAAAGGTGTGAAAGGTATTTCAATGTTGGTCTCCTGAATTGGACTTGACGATGATAAAGTCATAAATTTAAAGAGAATAAAGGTCAGATTTTAGAGGTTAAAAGTTCTTAAAAATCATTCTTCAAGCAGTAAAAGGGAGAGAGCAAGAAATAGAAGTGATTGGAACGATAAAAAAAATCCCTTTTAGAACCATGAGCGAAAAAGAACGAAACAGAAAAGAAAATTTTGTAAGCTTACAGATTAGTGCAAAGCAATAAGAGAGAAGAGGAGAAGAAGAGTAGATGAGGGAGGAGAGTAAATGAGGTTAGATGCAATTTAAGAGAGCTGAGAAGGGAAGTCTAATAATATCCATACCAAAGACATATGGCAATCTCTCATTCTGACCATCTCTCTCTAAATATAAATCTTTTAAGTGTTGATTAATCTAGCCAATACTTTACTTGATCCCTTATTGTGATTGAAAACAACCTCAGTATAATGACATCTTTGGCACCCCATTGATCTTGAACGTGTCGCATATCTCTACGAATTTGACGATGTGTGCATTATAGTCCTCATAAAATAATGCATCAAGTTTTACATTCTATGAAAGCATTTGGATTATAACAGGCTTACCATCAAAATAGTGAATATTTATCACAAATCTTAGAATGCTTAATTATGTTCCCATAAAAGATGGTTTCGTCTGCTTTATTATACTTCTCCTTTCTTCCTCCATCCTTTAAAGTTCCCTTTGATTTCAATGCACGGTTCTTTCAAGTTTTGAATATTTTTTAAAAAGTATAGACTATCAACTTTTTTATCATATAACACAATCGCTCTTAAAACAAGAGTAATGGAAAAAGAAAGGACAAAAGAAGGTATAAAAGAATATTTAAATAACAAAAAGAATCAAATAAAAATGAAACAAGAAAAATGATAAAAAAGACTAGGAAAAGATCAATAGGTTTCCTAAAGTTACTCCCTCAACATTGGCATTAAAAACTTTATGAGTAGGTAGTTGGTATATATTTTTTATGTTACCAAAGTTTTCCTTATTACAAATCTAACACCCAATAACTTGGTGTCTATCATTACTAAGGAATACAATGGTAAGTAAGGTATCACTTTTATGGAGAAGCAATGTGGATAGAAAAGCCTAACATATAAGTTTCTTAATGCATATAAGTGGTGATTGGCTTAAATGGAGGAGCAGTTGTTAACTTACTTCTAACATATGGGTTTTTCATAGTCATAGTCACATTCTCTACCACATTAACCATTAGACCTAATTTGTGTGGATCACTATGAAAATTTGAGATCAATTAGACTCTATCATTTTTTATGTTAGTTGTGTTTGTTGGATTGAATAGGGTGATGATTGGTTAATTATTTCATATATATAGATACAAGGGAAAGCTAGTTATTATCTTTGTTTGGATTGATTCTATTTTATTTATGAGTTGAATTTTATATATGGGAAATATCTTTAGTGTTTTTAATGTTGATTTAATTAAATATAGCAATTATACCATATATTAATTTCATTGTGGACTAATTGAAAGAACCTGCATATGAATGGACCATGAATTCGAGAAGAGGGACTTGTAACTTGACAAAAAACAATCATTACCTTAGGAAGTTTCTTCGATTCAAATTATAAAATATTTTTAATAAATTGAATCATGAATGCAAAGATGATACTAGCCTAAATACACAATTCAAAAATGTAAACACCTTTGTATTATAATAACATAACTATTTGGAAAAAAAACACTTAAATAATTAAAGAAATTTCATATTATGAAAAGAAAAGTGCAGCAGAAAGGAGAAAAATAAAAACAGAAAAACTAGTATTGAAATTTGAAAATTATTTAAAACATAAAATCCATTTTATAAGGAGAAAATTAATTATATTCATTTAAAATGAGGTTTCATACCAATAAAAGTTTATCACACAACTACTTCAAAAGAGTTATCAAATAATTTTTATCATAACACAAATAGGCAAACCCTATCTTATCATAATACATTAAAATAAAAGATATATTGAAAAAATTTATTTATTCTCATATTTTCTATCTATTTAAAAGTTAATGTCACCACGTATCCTTTTCTCATACTAAATTTCATTTTTATATAGATCTACTAATCATGTTTGAGATCTATATTTTTACAAATCTTTATTTCTATTTTACATATTTAACCTTTTTATTTGACAAATCTATATCTTTTAATAAGAAGACATGCTTTAGTAAGAGAAGCTCTTCCCTCTCTCTATAATGCTTGCTTTCTTCTGCTACATTTTGGTCTTTCACCTCTAACTCCTTAGTTTCTCTCCACCATGTTTATTTAAATCTTCTTGGTTCCTCCACCTCTCCACTTTTGAGTATTCCCTCTCTTTATTCATATGTAAGAGCTTGCCTTGTTGGTTTTAGCAATACCTTCAATCCATTTCAACAATTGCTAGTTACAATGTTATCCTCCTCACTTTCCTTGTTCAATTATCTACCTGTTTAGCTATCCCCTCACCATTTTCTATACCTCTTCCTAGCTTTTGTCATTTCTTATTTGTTTCCTACTAACTAGTTTTACACCTTACCTGATTAATAATTGTTTTTTTATTTTTCCAATGCTTTTTGCTCTTTCTTGAAATAGATGGACATCTGACTTTCAAACATGCATTTTAATCCACTTTCAGAAGGATTGCAAAACCTATCTTATAGTTAAGAGGTGACAAAGATCTTTCAAGAATCTTAGGAAATTGATCAAGGAAAAGACTCTTTAATTGAACCTGCCTCTGTAATTTGTGTATATGTTGAAGGGGCATACAAAAACCTTAATAATACAAGAACATAGATTCAGGTCATCGGAGATGCTTCTCCAAGAAAATAAACTAAGCTACTTCCCTCCCTCTAGAATTGAAGGACAAAACATTATAACTCCTATAGAAATCCTGAAGCAACAGGGGACAAATTGAATGCTTCTTTATTTGGTTTTTTGTAAGTAGAAGACCTACATAACTTGTGATGCAAGCTTAGGTTCTTGCCAATTGGAAAGATTTTGGTTTAATAGAAGTACTAATTATTGATCAATGTCTCTTCATATTCAAGTTTGGTTCAACAGAAGAACAAAGAATTCAAGAAGCAAGCCTTATTTACTTGAATGCCCTTTACACTTAAATGATAAACTAATCTTCTTACAGAAGTGGTTCCCTAGTATGCAACTATATTAATTGAAAATGAAGTAATTACCATTCTGGATCAATATTCATAATATTCTACTTGAATATTAGTGTGCAATTGGATGAGTTTACCTTGCTATTTATATAAGAATACCTATATATATGGATGAAATTACTAATGTAATACAAAGAAATAAATATTCAATGATTTGTTTGCAAACTGATATAAGCCAAAGCCTTCTTAAAATGATACCTATAATAAGATTGAACGAGCATGAGGAGATAAAGGTCTTAGTATTTGTTTCCTTAGTATTTGTATTCTTACATTAGAAAACTACCCTAAAATAGAAGAAAGGGAGTGGAGACAAACAGTCAAAACATTTTGTAAGGATGATTATTATGAGTTCATGGTACTGGAGAACCCAAATAGGAGACAAGATGATAAGGGAAATAAGGATTTTGAAATTATTAAACTCCTAAATGAGTTTGAAATTATTAAACTACTAAATGAGATGAATATAAGTGATGAAGGAGGTAAAGGAAAGGAAATCTTTAAGGAAACTTACCATAAGGAATATGCACTATCTGAGGAAAAAAAAACACCAATAAGCAATCAAACTAGATATAGTTAAATGTAAGCAATTCCTTGGACAGTAACTTATTTAGGCATAAAGGAGATGATAAAAGGGATGCAACAGAAATCTCAGGTGAACTTAACCCCACTAATGGAAAAGATGAACTTGTTGATAGCTTGGAGGTTTTCACTCCACAACTAAAAAGGAAGTCTGACAGGAAATCTAAGGCTGAGGGAATCAAAGATCTCCATAACTTCTCTAATCTCAGTCTTAGCTTAGAATTAAGGTTATTAACAGCCCTAAAAATTAACATGTACTTTCTGATTATTTGCACTTAGTAAAGCCAATTTTGATTTTCCTTTCAGAAACTAAACTAAAGGAAAATTAATGTAAAACGTTCAGGTTCATTAGGAGTAATTAGAAAATCATCACAAATCATAATGCTCACTAGAGAGGATTGTAGTAGCTTATGGCCCTGACAAGTTAGAGGTAGTTGGTTATCAGCTCAAAGAGCAAGCAATTCACATTTTCACTAAGCTAAAGTTGAATGAATATAGGTTATAATTTACCTTTAAATATGCTACGAATTTTTCTTTTTAAATGTCTGCCTTATGGAAGGACTTGGAAAATAGAAACTTCAATATGAACACTCTACAGATAATTCTTGGAGAATTCAATAGAATTCTCTACACCTCAAAATTAGAAGGATGTGTGAACTTGAAAGGACACTGTTATAATTTCATACCATGCAGCATCAATATAGAGGTGATAAATTCTACTTGAGAGGGAAAATTTTAACATGGAAATAACAAGGAAAATAATTTATTAGAAAGAAGCTAGAAAGGGCTCAGGTAAATCATCTATAGCAAATGAAGTCTTAGGGAATTAAGGCTATTTTTGTTAATTGTCTCACCACAGACCACTCACTAAATGAAAATCATAATATGGCTAAGGCCTTATTCAAAACACCCTATTTAGGTTCACAAACTACCTGATAAAACTTGAGGGATTCTAAGAGGCAATAAAAACAATTATGGCAAAAGAAGTCGAGGAATTTGAACAATATAAAGGTATCAAAGAGCTTTAAATGGTGGAAAAGGAACTTGAGGAACTATATACAAAATTTGTAAATAGCAAATGCCTTGACATTAAAGAGATCAGGAGTATGCTTAGAATCACCCTATTTAGGTTCACGAACTACCTTATAAAACTTGAGGAATTCTAGGAAGCAATAGGAACAATTATGGCAAAGAGGTAGAGGAATCTGAACAATATAAAAGTATCAAAGAGCATTAAATAATGGAAAAAGTAACTTAAGGATCTATATCAAAAATCTGCAAATAGCAAAAACCTTGACATTAAAGAGACCAAGAGCATGCTTACTTAAGCACAATATGATATACACTTGGATCCAAAGAAAAAAAATTGAGAGAGAAAAGATTACTCTAAGCAATTATGTCAAAGCACTTGATGTTCACAACTTCCTTTTGAAGCATAAATCAAAAGTTTGATGGATGCAAGATGGAGATAGTACCTTCTTTTAATTTCCATATTAATTAGAATAAATACAAACACAATCTTAAATCTTAGACCTAGTTAAGGAGATAAGGAGGAGGTCCCCACGTCCTTTAAAAAACTTTAGGGACTTCTAACTTTTTTTCTTCCACATTGGTTCTTAACTCTTTATCCCAAAAACAATAACTGTTGAACAAACTCAGGATCTTATTATATATGGATTTAAAAAAGCATTAGTTACCCTCAATTCTAACAAAGCTCTAGTTAGATGGGTTCAATGCATTCTTCTTCAAAGAATTTTAGAGCCAGATAAAAATACAAGTAGAAAGAAAAACTATCAAAGACTTATTTAACTAGGGAAAATACTAAAGGAAATAAGAAAAACTCACATCTGTCTAGAACCAAAGATGCCTAATGATAATTCACTCAAAGAATTCACGCTTATAGCCTACGATAACACTATATATGATAACTTCCAAAGTAGTTGGCTCAAGGTTGAATGAAATACGGGAATCTCTCACAATCAAGTTACAAGGAGCTTATATCAGTAAAAGGAACATAGGTGATATACTATATTGGCATAAGAGTTATTAAAAGGCAACCAAAGGAATGACTCCGTTAAAAGCTATTCTATGAAAATTGACTTTCACAAGGCCTTTGATTCAATCTATTAGGAATTCATCTTACACTATGTAAAGGCATTTGGTTTTCCAAAAAAAATCATCACCTAGATTAAGAAATGCAACATAACTACATCTTAGGTGCTCAAGGGAGGGAGAGGACTTAAGACAATGAGACTCATTACCACCTTATTGATTCTTAACGGTATAGAGATGTTGACCAGGCACACTACTTACAACATCAAGAAGGATCCTTCTTTCAGATTTCACAACAAATGTAAAAGCTAAGGGCTTTTAATCTCCCATTTACAGATGATTTACTTATGTTTTGTAGGGAATATGCTAGCTCAATCAAGGTTTTAATGAACTCACTTCATTCATTTAGAAAGCTGATGATCTCAACATCAACAACAATTATTGATACATGCTAGTTTCAACTGGAGAGATTAGCAAGCTCAATAGCTCTCCACTATCTTTGGTATGAAGACAATAAGTCTCCAAATTACATATCAAGGAATTTCTACTTTAACCAAAAGTCAAATATATGGAAACTTTCAAGCTTTGTTTATTATGTTCCACAAGACAACCATTCAGTGGAATAAAAAAAGTTTAACTTATACAGGTAGGCTATAACTTATCAAATCTATCTTAAATAATATACATGTATATTAGATCTTATTGGTAGTATTGTCAACGAACCTTACGAAGGCATTAGAGAGAATGATGTGAAACTTTCTATAAACTGGGGATGCAATCAAAAATCTTTTACTTAAATAAATTGATATTGTATTGCAAATAAAAGGTGGGGTAAGTTTATGATCAATGCAATTCACTAACAAAATGCTACTTAACAAAAGGATTTAGAAGCTCCATATAGATAAGGAAACTCTTTAGGTGCCATGGGCTCACTCACACTACCTAGAAAATCAATGTCTGAGAGATTAGGAACAAGTATGACAATTTTTAGACCATGATGCAAATCTTCGAGGTAAGGAAAAAGCTTAATTAGGAGATTAAGAATGGAGAGAATACATGGCTTTGTTCAATAATTGGAGTGAAAAAGGTGCGTTGTATCCATTCCTTAAAGCCTATCATATGAGGCACATGTTAAACCCCAAAGCTAAGGTCAAGGACCTTGTAAGGGGCAATGAGTGACATATAAAGTTTAAAGGCCTCTCCATTATTCAGAAAAATCTTCCCAGAAATAAACCAAGTCAACAATTAAAGGATAGTACAGTATAAGTTGTCAAGACATGCATCAAACCTATTCACCAACAACTCTTGTTACAATGTGTTTA
>JAOSBK010000008.1:31153787-31184920 GCA_027568895.1 Erythroxylum shatona | reverse complement strand
ATTTTCTCCCATCCGAAGCTTCTCATTCTTCCTCTCTTCTTATTTCTTTCCTTCTTTCCTCTTAAGGTCGTGACTTGTTGCTCTTTAATTCACTTAAAAATGACAGCCCGTTGCTTTCCCCTTTAATGAATGAAAAATGACCAAAAGGCCCCTCCATTTAAGCCTAAAACCTTAACTCTTTAAGTGATCTTCCAAAATTTCCCCTGAACTTTATTTTCATTCAAGCTTACATTAGGAAATTTTTTTCACTATCAAATTGAGGAAATTTGCCAAAACATTCTTCTAGAGAATTGTTCCTAATTGTCTTAATTTCATAACGCCACCAAAATCATCCAATTTGGAGAACTACATCAAAAGTTATGCTCAAAACATTTCAGATTAGTCTTATGCTAACACATTTTCTAGCACTTTACTTCCATCCGAACATTGACATTCTTAAAGACAACATTGAAACTAGATTTCTTCTTAACAATTGTAGCCTATTTCTCTAGTTTAATTCAAATCAATAATCACCTCATTTGGATTACTAGACCAAAAGTTATGGCCAAAATACTTTCAGATGTTCCTAATCTAAGACTGAACACTAATCTGAACTTCAATTCAGAAATTGAAAATCTTAGGGGCTAAATTGAAATTCAGTTCCTTAATATGATTTGTAGCCCCATGTCTCTATTTTATTTTTCCTCAAGAATCACTTTGATCGGATCTCTACAGATCCTGAATTTCGCAAAAGACTGAACCATGTTTAGAAAATTATCTAACTCATTTTGATTAATTTAATCAACCTCAATTTAATCCCATAAAATTACAAATTTCCTATGACAATGTAGATAATTGTCTTATGAATCCAACGCTTTAAAAACCAAGTCAATCGGATGTCGGACGGAAAAGTTATAAGCAAAAGATTGAACAAAGATCGGATGAGAGGCAATAGCAAAATCAGAAGAACATAAACGACGTCGTACGCAAGGGAAAGAAACAGCGTAGCATAGAGACCGAACGACAGTGCCCAGCAGAGAAGAAATGCAAAACGGCATCGCACTGGAGGAAGAAACGATGTCGTAAGGAGGAACGCCCGCGTGCGCAGGGCGAGGGCTCGCTCGCCCTCGCTCGAGGGCGAGCAAGCGCCCTAAATTTTTCCTTTTTTTTCTACTTAATAAATCCAAAATTTCCAAAATTCATAACTCTTGATCCCGAATTCCAAATTTAACAAATTTGGTATCGATAAAAAGCTCATAGGAAGCTCTACAACTTCCATGAAGAACTCAAAAACTAATTCAGCATCTAATGTGATCAAATTTCTCATCAAAGATTCTATCCAATTTAATAATTCCCTAAGCAAAGACTCAACTTTGAAAATTTCTATCTTGCAATTCCAAAGTCCAAACATGTCATACTTTATATCAATGCAAAGATCAGAAAGAAACTTACAACTTTCATGTAGGACAAAAAAATCAATTTGGCCTCTAAGAAAGTCAAATTTCCAATCAAAGGTTCTGTCCTCTAATAATCATGCTAAAATAATAACAGAAACTTCCAAAAATCATAACTTCACATTCTATGATCCAAAAATTCTATACTTTATATGAAAATAAAGATCAAATAAAAATCTTCAACCTTTATGAAGAACTTAAAAGCAATTTCAAACTCTAACTAAGTCAATTGTTCAGTCAAAGTTTCTGCCAGATAATTGTCAACCTAAACCAAAACAAAATAATACTTAACTTTGAATGATCATAAGTTTTAGTCCCGATATCAAAAAATATTCAACTTTATGGCAACAGAAAGCTTTCAACATAATCTACAAGTTTTATGAAGATCATTTTTTCAAATTCTGCTTAAATCAAAAAGTCAACTCTCTATGACCAAAAAGTCAACCTTTCTTAAATTTCTCCAAATTCTCACACTTTCACCATTTATTTCTTGCTTTTCAACTTCCATGAAATCAAAACTCTCAATTTCATAGCACATACACCTTTTTCTCAAAATTTAAGTCATCTACAACCAAAAATAAATCTTTTCACATCAATTTTCTTTAAGCACATAAACATCTATAACACAATACTTACTCAAAAACACTTATTTCATTTTATTTAATAATTCTAAATGTCACTTAAAAATCGGGGTCCAACAATATATATAACATGTTATAAATATATCAAATCATAATTAATTTACCTCTTAATAAGATGAAAAAACCTATTAATAATCCCTAATATTGGATTTATGATGGCTAGTCATAAATGTAAGAATTAAGATTAATAACTTATCATCTCTAATAATTAAAGTATCCATCATAAACTACATCCCTTACCCTAACTATCAATTTAGTTTCTAAACATAATGAAAACAAAAATAAATTATTTAATTTTAACATAAAATAAAGAATAGAAATAGTTATCATAATTCTCCTCTGATCTTGCTCTAAATCCCTCCTTGATGTTAAGAAATCCTAAAACTATATTAAACCATAAGGTGTTTGTCATAAACCTCTCTCTAAAACTCCCCCTAATGGACCTTAATAATAGCATTTATAACTAAGGTTATATAATAGGTTCCTCTGGTGATCAAAATTGTGTTTTTATGTATCCTTTGATTTCTTGTTATATAATTATAGTCATACCAACTTTTACACTAATGTTAACTAGCTTCTAAAACTTTAATCTTCATCGCTCAGTATGTAGTCAAAGTGTGACACTAACTTATAACTGATCTTGATTAGGATTTATATCTTTAGCTCTTAAACCTCACAAGAGATAAACTCCTATCTCTTAATTAAGTCTGGTGCTTATTAGGCCTTATCCACTAACTCTAATTCTATGACATATTTAATCTTGAATGAATCTTTAATGCCTACTACAAAGTTGTTATCCATCTTATTAGTTTTTAAATAACTCCAATGTCTTCTAAATCAAATAATTATGGAGAAAGTTACAATTAAATCAGAGATTTCTCCTTCAAAGTAATCTCCTACAATAATTGTAAATTACAAATAAGTTATTAATAATATGTAAATTATAGCCTTTTTAAATACCCCTTGACTTAACTTATTAATTGCCCTTAAGAAATTGACAGCCACGAACTTTAACTGACTAGACTAGCCTAATTGAACAATATTCAATTCCACTTTGGTACGTGTATCTCAAAAGAATTTAAAACCCTATATGTCCCTAGTGGAGGAGTAATAGTCTCTTAAGAGTTTACTAAAATGATACTCACAAATATTTACCTATTCACATTAATTAGCTTAATAGTTATTAACACAAGATATACATATCTTATTCTTGATTAAATTTTAAGAATTAAGTATAAAGTATTTCTTAAATAATTCACTATATAAGAAAAACAATGTAAATACTATTCTATCTCATTCATTAATCTCAAATACTTCAACATGAATGTTTCTTATAAGGTATCACTCATTCAAACAAGTGTCTTGAAACACCCATTTACCCCTTGGGAGGATATACAACTACTACACAAAACATAAGCGAAACATTCCGTAACATACTAAACATTCCTTACATGCATTTTAGCAACACAAACAAACATACATCACATATCATTAAATGTTGTTGTAATCAAACCATATCGTACATATTGAATTTGTCCAAATATATGCATTCAATGTAATCCATCCCGTAATTAAGTTATTACAAACCATTAAAAATAAAAATTGTTTCATATCAACATATACAACTCAAAAACTCAAATATACATCTTAAAAAAAATGACAATCTTTTAGGCCACTGCAATTGTCTTTATCCCAGTCTTTATACCTTTATTTCAGAACCTTCACGGAGCCAAAACCACCATACTAAGCATATTTCTTAGTAAGGAATAACTAAACATAATGCATAATGGTGATTGTTTCTAACAGTCATCCAACATTAATGTTTACAAATTCAGATTTATCACAACAATTTTTAATTGCTCATAATACCGAGTATTGCAAATATTATGCCTCACAAAAGAATATGATTCATCAATCAATATAGAATATTCTTACATTAGAATCAAAACTCTTCATATCAAAACATAATGTACAATATTATAATTGAATATCAGGATAGGATATAATCCTTTTAAATCAAAGTGTAGCATATGTCGGAGCAGAACTTGTTTTGTATCAGACAAAAATTTATCTTTTATCATAACAAAATTTACTTATATCAAACTAAACATGATTAGTATCTAAAATAGAAGAGATTTAAGTCTCTAAAATAGAAGACACATAAGTGTTTAAAATCAGAAGACATCGAAGTGTTTGGTACAGAAGACACCTTAGTGTCTAATTACAGGAGTTGTTGCAGACCCTTCTAGACATGCCTATTTACCCACGGCTAGGACATAATAGTTTTAAAATAAACCATTTCAGGCATCACAATTTCATGTAAATGATGTAGTGCATAACATATGACCGTATTCATTTGATCAAACTTAACATGCATTATAAATACAAGCATATGCATTTATATTAAGTCATCACACATTATGAACATTCACACAATTAGAAAGCACTTCCAATACAATCCCAAATATCAAACTCCTTGGACAATTTTTGGTTCGAAATTATCACAATACCAGAATCATATAACAGTGAAATAATACATAAGTATGAATTCATTTCCTTGTGCCCAACTAAACACATTCATTTTCACTTGAACAAATTCAATATATCTTATAAACATAAGCATTTGCATCAATATATCAATATAACATTAAGTCATTACATATTACCACTTAGGTTATTACTCCAATTAAAAATCCAAATCTTATACAACCTTTA
This sequence comes from Erythroxylum shatona, assembly GCA_027568895.1. Classification (NCBI taxonomy): domain Eukaryota; kingdom Viridiplantae; phylum Streptophyta; class Magnoliopsida; order Malpighiales; family Erythroxylaceae; genus Erythroxylum; species Erythroxylum shatona. The sequence goes on along the minus strand of JAOSBK010000008.1, from coordinate 31,180,131 downwards.
ATGAACTTATTCAACATCAAACTAGGTTTATTTTAAAGCTCAACTAAGTCCATTGAAGCCATTATTAAGAGCCTTAACCTTATATGTAGCACCCCAACCTCTTGAGACACGTACCCAACATCCTGTGTGATATCCGAGTGCATACCCCACAAGGGCGGCATGCTAGAATAGTCAAACACTCAAAATAAAGTTTACTTTTTTTTAATCAACTATGTATATTGAAGCAATAATCAAGTCGACCTATTTCATTCATAAACAATTTTATTCAAGGGTGTTACTAAACTCATTAATCAAACTTGTTTACTAACCTTTCCCATATGGAAAGTTTTTACATGCAGAAACATATTCAAATATATTTTATACAAAAGTTGCTGAATACATTAATAATAAAGTATAAATGTAAATGCTAACTGATCCCGACCTCTACGTCTTACTTGAGTGCAGTAGCTATACTCCCGTTTGTCTAATGAGATAACTCTTCTGAGCCCTAAAAAATATTTGCAAATTTTGGATGAGTTTTGCGAACTCAGTGAGTGACTATCCTCGATGGTTCACTCAATCACAAAACACATATAAATCATGCTATCACTTAATTCACATCATTTCAATCATAATCAAATAGTATCGCAAATCATTTTGATCCCTTATTTCACAATTCACATTTAGAGTAGTCACTCAGTTCATTTTGTTCATTTAGAACATATATATCAATTTTCATATGTAATGCACGTGAGACTCACTTTCATTTATTTCTTTGTTGTGATCGATTGCCTATAATTGTCTTGTATCTATTGTGGATACCGGGCTCATTGATAACTATCTCATATCGAACTCATTGATAACTATCCTACATTCGTTGGAGATACCGAGCTCATTAAATGTTGAGCCTGAGGCTCTTATGCGCATAACCAAGCTTAAAGCTCTTTTTATGTTGGCTACTCTGGTCACAACTACCTTTATCTTTCATGCATTCATGTAGTGAAATGTATCAATCACATATCATCACTTATTCACTATCATATGTCCTCGGAACTTAGTCCACATTCAACATTTACACTAAGAACACTTTGTGATCGTACATTCATATCATGGAGCGTTTAGTTTATCACGTTCACATATAGTTAGCATTGTAATATCACATTTATATATTACGATCATTGGACCTTCATTGTCCAGAATTCAATGATTAAATCACATTCACAAATATTCATAATCACTCAATTCATACCATACACAAAATAAACAATAAAGTAAGACCATCTAGCTCTACTCATAGTATGCTCCCATTTAGCATTTGCTTCCAAACTCTGGAAAAGTCTAAATGCGAACGTTTATCCTTTACATCACAATTATGCAATACGCTCGTTGCACACACATTAAAAACTTTGCACAATTATAAGCATTCATTTATGCATACATGTGTACATGGACTATGTACAATCCATGTTCATGACAACCCTGAGTATATTATCAAATTTCATATCTTATGCTCATTTACTTTTAATAATTCAATCACTTATCATTTCTTTTCTTGCATTACTTGCTCTTAGTATCAATTTCTCTTTCATTTAAACTAGCTACACCTTACTCCTCTTCTTTGAATCACGACTTTAATCAAATAAAGCACTTTATCTCCATTTAACGCATGTCTTTGGTACTTTAATACCAACAATTCACTCACTAATGTAATTCTAGCATTACAAGACCAAACAATTATCCATCTCTCACTTTAGTCCTATATCACTTCCAAAAGTCTAGACCTTTGGGTTAATCTTCCGTGATCATTCTGACCAGTAAATGAAGTAATTTGGTAACACTTTCTAATTAGAAAAGGTTCCCTATTGTCCTAAGTTTATAATGACATGATGATCATTCAATTTGGCTTAGAAATTTGAAAGTTATACTTTAATCATTTTCGAACTGTTCTTATTCTAAAATAGTATACTATGCACAGTTTCCATCTACAATTTGAACATCTTAGAGGCTGATTCAGAATTCAACTTCATAGAATTTGTAATCTTATGTCTCTAGTTTACTACACATTAAAAATCATCTCAATTGGGACCCTAAAGATCCAGATATATTCAAAATTCCGAAGTAAGTTTAGTAAAATAACACCAGTTTATACTATTCCAACAAATTCCCTAGCTTTCCTTCAATCAAACTTTTTCGAATCAATTTAGAATGTCGCCAATTTTTGTTGAGTGATAGAATAACCTATTAGGAATCTATTGGCTCAAGAATCAAGTCATTTAGAGGTCAGATAATAAGGTTATAGCCGAAGAATCAAACAAGGTTTTGTCCTCAATCATATTGAACCTATTTCGGTACAATTAGCATAACGTTTGCTATAGGTATCAGATCAAGGTCATTATTGAATGGTTTGAATGAGGAATTATAGGTACATAACTTTTATGAAGACGTTGAAGATAGATTCTATCATCTATCAGGTCACAATTGGACCAGACAATACAAGATGAATAGTGACCAGAAAAAGTTTATGAACAGTACACAGAAGCTGTTTTACAATTCGTATAACATTCTCTAGAGATATCGGATTAAGGTGTTCTTTTGATGGTTTTGAAGAGGACTTCAAGATATACAACTTTCATGAAGATCTTGAAGATAGATTCTATCATCTAGAGGGTTAAAATTTGACTAGACAATAAAGTCAAATGAGTAGTATACTAGATGATATGATGTCATCAAACGATACAATTTATATTCCTGAGCATCTTCACTTATAAGCACCATAACTTTTGAATTCGATGTCTTAAAATTTCATACTATACACCGTTGGAAAGCTAGGAAGATAAGCTACAAAGTTCTAGAAGATAACTTTGTCTAATTTAGCTTGGATTAATCCATATTTTTCCCTGAAATTAGAATACAAAATTTACCCCTAAGGAAGACTTGAAATTTTGCATTGTGCAAACTTGAAAAGTCCTGAGTATAAAAATTCAGCTACCAATTTGACTTCACTAAACTCTCAAATCTCAACTTAATAGAGTTTTCAAATTGAAAAATCCCGCAACGTACAATCACTAAAATTGGTTCTAGAATACTTAAACCCATGTATTTTCTAACTCTATGACCTTAAACTCTTCCAAAAATCTAAAAGATTCAAAATGATCTTACCTTGATTCTTCACCAAATGAAGAGATCTTTGGATCAATTAGAAGCTCTTCTCTTCCTCTTCCTTTTTCTTTTCTTAAACTACTTGAAATTCTCTCTCAAGGCTAAAAGACACTAAAACCTTTGCTCAGCTCTTTTCTTTTCTCTCAAGCACTGAAATTCTCTTCTTTTTTCTTTCTTAATTTCTTTTCTTCTCCCTCAATTAATGTTTCCCCCTTCTTAAAAAGCAAGACTACATTTCTTTCTTCCATTTCTACCCTTAAAGAGCCCAAGAAGCCCCTTTTACCCATTCTTATAGGCTTATGTTCTTTTAACCTTAAGTGTCTTGCCAAAAACACCCTTTGAACATTCTTATAACCTTTACACTTTATTCTAATAAACCTATATCATATAATCTTTCTAACATCAACATAATAATTAATTTCCACAAAATTTCATAAAGACCTCATAATCAATGTAAATTATACTTATTCATTAAGAAGAAATTTTAAAGACCAACATTTCTCAGTATACTCACATTTATACAAAATTATACCCGAAATGTCAATGAATGCATGTACAGTCATTTTCATGTGCAACGATTCAATATTTTTGTGCATGAGCATATCACATAATGCATGAGCATGAATCACATTTCTAATCACTCAGTGAATCTCTCACATTTACTATTTTGGCCTTAACGTGGGTAATGGGGTGTTACGACTCTCCCCTCCTTAAAAGAAATTTCATCCTCAAAATTAATATCTAATTGATCAACAAGGCAGGGATATTATTTCCTCATATGATCCTCCGTTTCTCATATAACTTCACCGTTCGAATAGTTTTTTACAAATGACCATAGTTGATAGACTTAATAGGTTTCTTAATCACTCGTTTAAATATCAAGCTATCTTAACTATTTCATCTATGGCCTAATATTTCACATCTCTTTATTTTTAATACACTTAACTGTTGAGTCTTTCTCACTACATTCCATAACTTCAATGTTGATCCACTTAACTCATTTGTCATTATCTTCAATCACTTCACTCCTATTACAGATTCATTTTACCCATCATTAGTATCTCGAATCAATTCTGGCCTTCTACCATTTTAGACCCTCTTCATTTCAATGTAAGGGTCGACAATTCCTTTTTGTTCTATAACGCTTTATACAGTATTCTAATGATGTCATTATGCCTGAAGTCAATGTGAACTATTCATCAATCTCATATTCCTATGAACCTTAAAATATAAGCTTTATGTATATCCCCAACAGTTTAGGACTGTTGGTAATTCAAACATTTAGTCAATTGTTTCTACATCTTTAGTAGCTAAACACTCCTTTGACGTATTCCTATTAGGATGTATAGCTTAGGTTATTACTCACGCTCTTTCTAACCATATCCTTGCCCAATACTCTTTATCAGGTACACACCCTTTTCATTTCAATCACAAAGTAACATTTTTCCAATTCGAACTCAAAATTCAGATTCATTCTTAATTCCTCATTAAGATTCACAATTTTTAAATCCTTAATCAGGGCTTTGTTAATCTTTTCCTATAGGACTGATCTTAAATTCAGTAGCTAATAATACTTTAATTTGCCTAAAGTTCAATTCGACATTCTGTTCTTTTTATTGCATTAGGTTTGGTAACCTCGAAATTTGAATTTGTGACACACTACTATTGAAATTTTTTGTTCAATGCATCAGATTATAGCACTAGCTTTACTGGGAAATACTCATCTATATAATAAAAATATTCTAGTAACTCTATTCATTGTCCTAGTCTTACCTTCAGTTCTTTCAAAATCCATAATGAACTCCAACTTTAATGATCTCTATAAATTCTAAAATGTTTCTGTATATATATATACGTCATATCTCCATGCATATGAAATTACTTTATTAAGTGGCACTGGATTTTATCCTCATATCTCGCACAAGCATCATTGTATACTATAAAACCTCCAAATTCAGATGATATAATTAATATCGATGTTATAATTCCTCAAAATTGTCTTTATATTAATCACTAATTGATATTATTTTGCTTGGAACACTTCGGGGGCATATTAACTCTAACAGATATAACTTAGATTCCCTTGTGCCCATGATTAGTTCTCGTGATTTCTTAAGTAACTAATTCCTCAAATGAGGTAATATTATGAAATGTTATTTTCTGTCTCCCAATTGATTTCTTTTCTCAAATGATTTTCTCCTTTCATTTAGTTCCTTCTAATTTCACATTGACTTATTCTATTATCTGTTCATTCATACTAGTTCTCCATACATTTCAATTTATTTGTAGTTATAACTTCCTGTGATGGTAACACATTCATTAGATATAATTTGTATCTACCAAACATATTTACATAGACTATAACATGGGCCTAAGTTCTCCTTACCTTAGCAATAGTGTCACCTCGAATTCAAAAATCCACTCATATAGTTGGATAATTTACATCAAACAAAATGCATACACCCTCAGTAGCATATTCTACCTCTAATATTCACTTTTGATTCATTCCATTTTTTTCTGATTTGTTCCTTCACTGATCATTCTTCATTTGAATCATTTGATCAACTCAACCTAATTCAGGGAGATTTCTTCTTTGAAAGAAGATTTCTTGCTACAATTATCGATACATTTCATGAAATCCTTGTCAATCAACTATTTTCCATGATTGCTTATCAATCATTCTTAGTACCTCAAAAATATCAATTTCAACTATTTATGATACCTCAATAAGATCAATTTATGCCATAAGCTACATGATCTGGACATCCCTTGTAATAAGGCTCAGTGAGGCATTAAGCAATTTCCTTTACTCTAATACCTTGGTATATATCATCAAAATCATTGCATCTTATCTAGAGATGTGTTTATGACAATTCACCAAGTTGGTAGTTTATGCTAAGGATACCTTAATCCCATTTAATTCTAGACAACACTTCTCCTCGATCGTGAGGATTATGCAATGATCCTATCCTGCTTCTTTCTCCTTGAATTCATCAGATATATAGTAACATCATTAACAATCTCAATTCATTCCCAATTGATCACTGTAAGCATTTTCATGTATTACTCTAACTCATCTTAGAATTTAAATTGTAAGAACTATGACCGACTAATATTAAAATAGTTATAGATTGCTTCTTATATTATCTCCACACATATAATACATCTATGATCAATAATCTCATTTGTCATGGTGATCTCATTTTCAAATGTACACTCACAATGGCAATTCAACTTAACCTTAACAACTTTATCATATATCGCTATCATCATCTCACCTTTCAATTACCATATATCCTCATGCATACATATGTTCTCAATCAATTTGGAATCATAGATACATAATTATCCTAAAATTCTGATCTCAATTTCACAGACATATTATTATGCTAAATCATAACTCTTATTACATTTAACCAACATTCATTTCAAGTCCAAGTTTGACCTATCTAGGCCATAGAATTTTTTTTTAAACTTGGCTTGTACACTTTAGGTCTCATAATTCATATTGATATCACTTATTTCCTTTATTAGTCCATGACAATGTATCCACATTTATATTACATTCTAGGATATATTACCACAGTACAATATGGATATCATGTTCAATGATACAACCACATTTGCAAATATAATGAACCTTTATCTATTATATGAAACCAGATATTGTCTCTCATTTCTAACTACCCATAAACCTTCATTTTCTCACATTCTGACAGATCTTCATTCTTCCCAGTTCTTTTGATAGCTCAACTCTTAAGGAATGCTCATGCATGTGACTCATATAAATGTCACTTAGACTGGGGGATCAGTTGTTGTTATCTGCTTTTACATGACAAGAATGCTTATACCTTGACACATATTTCAAGAAATGCCTATATAAGATAGTAATTTTGGGCTCTGATACCACATTATAGCACCCACTCTCTCGAGACATGTACCCGACATCCTGTGTGATTTCCAAGTGTGTGCCCCGCGAGGGCGGTATGATAGAATAGTCAAACACTCGAAATTAAGTACAATTTTTTTTAATCAATGACGTATAACGATTCAATAATCAAGTTGGCCTATTTTATTCATAAATAATTTTATTCAAGAGTGTTACTACACTCATTAAGCAAACTTGTTTACTAACTTTTCCTATATGGAAAGTTATTAGATGCATAAATATATTCAAATATACATTATACAAAAGTTATGGAATATATAAATAATAAAGTATAAATGCAGACGCCAACTGATCCCGACCTCTACCTCTTACTTCAGTGCAGTAGCTATACTCCCATTTGTCGAATGGGATAACTCTTCTGAGCCCTGAAAAATGGTTCTAAATTTTGGGTGAGTTTTTCGAACTCAGTGAGTGACCATCCTCAATGGTTCACTCAATCACCAAACACAGATAAATCATGCCATCACTTAATTCGCATCGTTTCAATCATAATCAAATAGCACCACAAATCATTTTGATTAGTTATTTCACAATTCACATTTAGAGTAGTCACTCAGTTCATTTTGTTCATTTGGAACATACATATCAATTTTGCATATGCAATGCACGTGAGACTCACTTTCATTTATTTCTTTGTTGTGATTGAGTGCATATAACTATTCTGTATCCATTGTAGATATAGGGCTCATTGATAATTGTAACATCTTATTATCCATGTTAAGGCTAGAATAGCGAGTTATGAGAAATCACTGAGAAATTAGGAAAATTTACGTCATGCATAAGTTAGGTGTGACATGCACATTTTTGCACATTCATATGACTGTACATACATTCATTGGCATTTTCAGATATAATTGGATTGAGTTTTGATTATTGAAAATTTTTGAGAATTTGAATTTTATTTATGTTGGAAATATTAGTGATTAATGGAATTATGATATTTTTGAATTTTGGAGAATTTTGGTGATTTTCAGAAATTATTCTTTTTTATGGAAAATAGGAAAAAGGAATAAAAAAAAGATTATAGATAGTTGTATTGTAATGGAGTTGGTTTCAAATGAAACTTAGTTAGAGTTAGACCTTAGGAAAAGTGACAAGTGTTAAGTTGCTTTTATAATTTGTCAGAAGTAAGTTTTGATATCTGAGAGTTAAAAGGGTAAGTTTTTAATTTCTTCCCATGCACAGAGTTTTTCATCAAACTCCTTAACTTTTCTTTTTCATATCCCTCACCACTTCTTCCACTGCTAAGTGTTTCTCTTGCCTTAAGAAAAGCCAGAAGTTCGTTATAGTTCACAGTGGGTTACGTGTTCTTACACGGAGTTTAGGGTTTTGGGATAGTTGAAGACTTTGGAATCTTTAACAAGTAAGTATTGAGAAAATCTTTTAGAGATATGGATTTATGAAATAAATTTGATGAATTCATTGTCATCTACATGAAAATGGGATTTACGTATATATATTTATAACACTGTGTTAATGGGATGAAAATATGGATATAGTGTTAATTTAGTTTTGATGATTATTTGTGATCAGGTGTTGTAGAAATGAGTTTTGGAGTTTGAAATAGCAATAAAATGGTGTATAGGATAAGTGTAGAAAATTAAATGAATGAAAACGTGGTATGCTCTGTTTTCTATTTCTTATGTGTGTATGTATGTGTGTTTACGTGGGTAAGTGAAAGCGTTGAGGATAATTAAGAAAATGGTCTTTGAGTTGAAGAGTAGTTGTAAAATGAAGGACTAAGATGGGAATGAGTGTATAAATGAAATTTGAGAAGAAAATAGTGAATGTAATAAAAAGTTGAAATTTATAGAACATGAAGAGGGAGAAAATGGATATCTGAATTTTTGATGATCTTGATGGAACTTGGTTAAATTTGCATTTTTAGGAGTAGTATGAATTGTGGTGAATGAGTTTAGTGAAATGGAGTTGAAATGACTAGAATAAAAATATAAGTGTTGGATTTTGAAAAAAAATGTGGGAGTTTGAAAATTTTGGGAATGAATAGTAGGAGAGAGTTGAATTTTTGATTTGAACTTCGGTGAATTTACTGTAGTAATCTAGGTAGATTTTGATAAAATTGTCTGCATGAAAGTTGTAGATCCTTCTTTTTACTTTCCATTGATATAAAGTTTGTAAATTTTAGAGTTTTAGATCAAAAGTTATGGAAGTTTAAATTTGTGATGTCAGTGAAGAAGAAGAAGGATTTGCAGGACCACTAGAGTATCACGATCATGCATATGAACGATCGTGACTTCGCAGGACCACCCAAAATGTCACGATTGTGCATGTTCATGATCTTGACTTCACAAGATCACCTGGAGTGTCGCGATCGTGCATGTACACGATCGTAACTTCCCTGTTTATCCAAAGGATTTGTTTTTGAAGATACTTTGATCTTTTTTTATAACTTCTTCATCCAATGCCTAAATGACTTGATTCTTGAACCAATAGATTCCTAACACATTTTCCTACCTCTAAAAAAAAATTGGTGGCATTATGAATTGTTTTGGAAAATATTGATTGAACAAAAATGAGAGAATTTGTTGGAATGGTATGAACTAGTGTTGTTTTACTAAATATAATTCAGTGTTCTAATTATTTTTGGACCTATAGGATTCCAAATGAGATGATTCTTAATTTGGAGTAAACTATAGAAATAGGGATACAAACATATGAAAAAATCAAATTTTGATTCAGTCTCTAAGATGTTCAATTTTTGGGTAGAATTTGTACATAGTAAACTATTTTTGAATAAGAACAGTCTGAAAGGTTTTGAGGTATATGTTCTAAACTAATAAACCAAATTGAGTAATTTTTGTTTCAATAGAAACTTAAGACATTGAAAAATAACTTTGTAGAAAGAAGTGTTGCCTGATTTTGTCATTTACTATATTATATTTATTTTGCAAAGTTGACCCATTTGTATATTGGAAGAAAATCTGAAGTCGTCAATGAAGTTGTGTAATTGGTTTCATATTGCTTTTTTATTGGTCCAAATTATAAGTATACATGGTATTAATGAAGGCTTTAATATCTGAATGATTTGTTCATAAGGATCTCGATAAAGTACCTCGAAGTTGTCATTGAACATGCATTGTGCATATTGTATAAGTACATATGCATTAAGTAATATTTGTACAATTGTGCAAAAATGTGATATTTGTAAATGTGTTTTGTATGATATCGAAGAACTCATTGGACACCATTGTCGAGCCATCCAGGCAATAGCATTTTGGAACATATTGTGAGTCAACCTAGATGATTTCCAAGGATTGATTTGTTTTGAACTGATTTGATTTATTAAATTTTCAAAAAAATTTAACTGAATTGTTTGCGAATTGTTTCTAAATTTCGGACTTGAAGTCCAAGGATTTTATTAGTTGGGCATATATTGGAAGTGTTTTGATTTATTACAAATTCCTGAATGACTTTGATTCTCAACGAAAGCTTAATACCGGACTTAGGTCCGAAGAATGTGGAAAGTTTGTCTGAGCATTTGTATAAGATTGTGATATATGACCTCTTCAGTATTTGATGCATTTCATAAGATGCATGCTCAGATAAAGGCGTTGTGACTTGATTAGCCAGTTTGAAGTGCTTCCACGTAGAGCTTTGCTTCGTAATTTCTGATTCTGTAAGTAGAGCTATGCTCCATGAATCTGTTTGACTGAGTCATATGGGCTAGTATTTGTATAAATTTGTAATAGGCACTCGGTCATAACAATAAGGACGAAGGTGAGTCTCATGCATATAGCATTCATATAAGACTAAAATCCATGAGTGATTTGCAAAGTTGTATTGAGTGATCCTATTTTGTGCCATGTTATGTGAGTTATGATGTTTTGAATGAATTTTTGTGCATTTGTGATGTGGGTATGTGATCCGATGAAATCATCAATAATGGTTCACTCATTAAGTTCGCAAAACTCATCAAAAATTACATTGTGTTTTTTCAGGTACGAGATAGGAGACCTAGTGCTTTAGACAGGACTTAAGGACCCTTTCGAATTTTATTATGGCTCAGAGGTTTGTCAGTTGGCCCAAGGAGTGTAAATTCTTGTATTTTGTAGTTTTTACTAGAACCTATAAAAGGTTTTGTAAATATTTGTCTAAAGGAAATAGTGTAAATTTGGCGCATGAATGAAATGAAGGGTCTAAAAATTTGCTAACTTTTAAATGATGTTAATGATGCCATGTATAAGTTGGATTTGCTTTTGCTCCAACATGCCATTAGCATAGGGTATATATTTGAATGTCCTTCGAGTATTCGGGTATTTGCCTTATAGTAGTTGGATGTTGCAATAACTATCCCATATCAAGCTCATTGATAACTATCCGCGTATTCGTTGGAGATACCTAGCTCATTAAACATTGAGCATGAGGCTCCGATGGCATAACCAAGGTTAAAGCTCTTTTTATGTAGGCTACTCTTGTCACAACTGCCTTTATCTTTCATGCATTCATGTAGTGAAATGCATCAATCACATATGATCACTTATTCACTATCATATATCCCCGAACCTTAGTCTGACATTCAACATTTATGCTAAGAATACTTGTGATCATGCATTCATATCGTGGAACATTTAGTTCATCACATTCTTATATAATTAGCACTGTAATATCACATTCTTATATCACAATCATCAGACCTTCATTGTTTGAAATTCAATGATCAAATCAGGTTCACGAATATTCATAATCACTCAATTCATAACATAAGCAAAGCAAACAATAAAGTAAGTCCATCTAGGTCTACTCACAATATGCTCCTGTTTACCATTTTCTTCTAAACTCTGAAAACGTTTGAATGTGAACATTTATCCTGTACATTACAATTATGCAATATGCACGTTGAACACACACTAATAACTTTGCATAATTATAAGCATTCATTTATGCATACGTGTGTCCATGGACTATGTACATTGTATGTTCATGACAACCCCAGGTATATTATCAAATTTCATATCTTATGCTCATTTATATTTCATAATTCAATCATTTATCATTTCTTTTGTAGCATTACATGCTCTTATTATCAATTTCTCATTCATTTAAACTAGCTACACCTTACTCCTCTTCTTCAATTCACAAATTTAATCACATAAACCACTTCATCTATATTTTACACATGTCTTTAGTACTTTAATACCAACAATTCACTCATTAGTGTAATTCTATCATTACAAGACCAAACTATTATCCATCTCTCATTTCAGTCCTATATCACTTCCAAAAGTCTAGACCTTTTGGTTAACCTTCCGTGACCATTCTCATTAGTAAATGAATTAATTTGGTAACACTTTCTACTAGAAAAGTATTCCCTATTGTGTTAAGTTTCTAATGACACCACAACCATTCAATTGGCTCAGAAATTTCAATGTTATACTTCAAACATTTTCGGACTGTTCTCATTATAAAATAGTATACTATGCACAACATCCATCTGGAAATTGAACATCTTAGAGGCTGAGTCAGAATTTGACTTCTTCATAGAATTCGTAAGTCTACGTATCTAGTTTAGTGTACATTAAAAATCATCTCAATTGGGACCCTACAAGTCTGGATATATTCAAAATATCGAAGTAAGTTTAGTAAAATAACATCAGTTCATACTATTCCAACAGATTCCCTCAATTTCCTTCAATCAAACTTTTTCTAGTCAATTCATAATGTTGTTAATTTTTGTGGAGTGATAGAATAATGTGTTAGGAATCTATTGGTTTAAGAATCAAGTCATTTGTAGGTCAGATAACAAAGTTATGACTGAAAATCAAACAAGGTTCTATCCTCAATTATATTGAACCTATTTCAGTGCAATTAGCATCACATTTGCTATAGGTATCAAATCAAGGTCATTATTGAATAGTTTGAAAGAGGACTTATAGTCTATAACTTTCATGAGGACCTTGAAGAATAGATTCTATCATCTACCAGTTCAAAATTGGACCAAACAATACAAGATGAATAGTGACCAGAAGAAGTTTATGAGCAGTACACATAAGCTGTTTTACAGTTAGCATAACGTTCTCTAGAGATATTGGATTAAGGTGTTCTTTAGATGGTTTTGAAGAGGAATTCAAGATATATAACTTTTATGAAGACCCTTGAAGTTAGATTCTATCATCTAGAGGGTAAAATTTTGACCAGACAATAGGGTTAGATGAATAGTACACCAGACGATATGACATCATCAGACGATACAATCTACACTCCTGAGCATCTCCACTTATAAGCACCATAAGTTTTGACTCCGACGTTCAAAAATTCCATACTATATACCATTTGAAAGATAGAAAGTTAAGCTACAACATTCTAGAAGATAACTTTGACTAATTTAGTCTAGAGAAATCTAGAATTTGCCCTGAAGTTAGAATACAAAATTTACCATTAAGGAAGACTTGAAAATTTGCACTGTGCAAAATTGTAAAGTCCTGAGTATAAACATTCAGCTACCAATTTGACTTCATTAAACTCTCAAATCTCAACTCAATCAGGTTTTCATATTGAAAAATCCCATAGCACACAGTCAATAAAATTGGTTCTAGAATACTTAAACCTATGTATTTTCTAACTCCATGGCCCTAAACTCTTCTAAAAATCTAAAAGATTGAAAATTATTTTACCTTGATTCTTCACAAAAAGAAGAGATCTTTGGCTCAATTAGAAACTTTTCTCTTCCTGTTCCTTTTTTTCTTCTTGAACCATTTGACAATCCTTCTCAAGACTAAGAAATGTTGAAACCCTAGCTTAACTCTTTTCTTTTCTCTCAACCACCGAAATTCTCTTCTTTTTTCTTTCTTAATTTCTCTTATTGTCTCTTAATTAATGTTTCCCCCTTCTTAAAAAGCAAGACTACATTTTTTCTTCCATTTCTACCCTTAATGAGCCCAAAAAGCCCTTTTTACCCTTTTTTATAGGTTTATGTTCTTTTAACCTTAAGTATCTTGCCAAAAAAACCCTTTGAACATTGTTATAACCTTTACACTTTATTTCAATCAACCTATATCATATAATCTTTCTAGCATCAACATAATAATTAATTTTCACAAAATTTCATAAAGATCTCATAATCAATGTAAATCATAGCTATTCATTAAGAAGAAATTTTGGGGGACAACATTTCTCAATATACTCACACAATTATACCTGAAATGTCAATGAATGCATTTATAGTCATTTTCATGCGTAACGATTCAATATTTATGTGCATGAGCATATCACATAATGCATGAGCATGAAACACATTTCTAATCACTCAGTGAATCTCTCACATTTACTATTTTGGCCTTAACATGGGTAACAGGGTGTTATGTTATATATGCCATAAATTGCATAAAACCAAGTTTTTCACCTTCCTAACCATTTCCCACAATCGTTGGAATACGCCTTGTAATTCCCATGATTGTGGGATAAGTGAACTGAAGGTTCACTTACCCATAACCTTCAAACTACTTCCAAAACTAAACTCCTTCATACCACTTCAACACCCCTTCACTATAGTTCATCAATTTCACTTCAATTCCACCTTATTCATGTATCAATTCCACATCAAATTCACGTACAATCCAATTCAAAATAATTCATTAAGTAAATTTCAAATCAACATTTTCCACACATCAAAGCCAAACCAGAAGTTGTCATACAAAGATCATTTTTCCAGCATTCATTGACCATCATCTTAACTCATATTTTTATCCAATTTAATTATCATAAAACTTGTAATAATACAAGCTATCAAGTTTAGGAATCCCTTACCTAATTACCTTCATGTTCCTTCTTCAAAGGACTAGTCAAACCAGCCTTCATGCAACCAAAGAACTTTAGAAATCTAGGTAAAAGTAAATTGATCTTAACACTAAGATGATAACAACATAGAAGGTAGTATAAAGTAATTTTCTTAATGTAGTAACTTACAAGAATTCCAAGAGAAAATGATCCCAAAAAATTCAAAATTTGAGAGGAAATGAGAGAGTTCGGTGGTGAGATTGCAAGATAGGAAGAATGAACAAAACAAAAATGACTTCAATAAAAACCATCTATTGCTAGGTTTCATCTAATTGTAACAACATGCGTTACTATATGTCTCACTATGCATGATCTTCATTTGTTCCACATTGGAGCTACCAAATGTCAACAATATATTAAGCCATTTGTCTCTCACTTATTACTGCCACTTGTCAATTTATTAACTAAACCATTTGTCAATGCATTAACTATGCCAAATGTCACTAGCTCATTGGCTTAGTCATTCCAATTTTCATGTACTTAGTTATCTTGTCACTTGACAATTTTCCTAGTCAAAATGTACATTTTAATACCTCAATTCTCTGATGGTATAAATTAATTCCAATTCACTAAGTAGGATCCATTAAACCCAAAATTCATGTCATATGCAATTCTCAATCATACTCAATTTTTACACCTATCATACATGTATTTTTATGAACATGTAACATTCCAACTATGGTACAATTTGGGGCATTACAATTCTAGCCCCCTTAAAAGAAATTCATCCTTAAAATTCATACCTGATCAAAATAGTTGAGGATACTGAGTCCTCATAGTCTCTTCTGGTTTCCATGTTGCTTCCTCGAGTCTATGATGTTGCCAAAGTATTTTTACGAAAGGTATTTGCTTGTTCCTAAGTTGTTGAACTTCTCTGGCTAAGATAGATACAGGCCCTTCTTCATAAGCCAGATCCAGTTGTACTTGAATTTCTTGCATATGAATCTTATATGAACCATTTGACTGATATCTTCTCAACATCGAAACATGAAATAAATCATATAACTTGGTTAACTTTTTAGATATAGCTAGTTGATAAGCTACTAGTTCGACTCTGCTAAGGATCTTATAAGGATAGATATATCGTGGGCTGAGCTTACCTTTCTTCTCTAACCAAAGTGCGTATTTCCACGGTGGTACTTTTAAAAACACCTTATCACCTACTTATTACTCAACATCTCTTATTTTTAAATCAACAAAGGATTTCTGCCTACCACTGGAAGCTTTCAACTTTTGCTGCATAAATTGAGCTTTTTCTTTAGTATCTTTCACAATATCAGGCCCAATCATCTTATTTTTACTTAATTCTGTCCAACACAATGGAGTTCTACACTTCCTACCATATAAAGTTTCATATATCACCATGCCAATGCTAGTTTGATAACTGTTGTAAGAAGCAAACTTCATCATAGTAAGATAATTATCCAACTTCCCGATAATTCTAACACACAACTCTGAACATATCTTCTAATATCTGGATAACTTGTTCAGATTGTCCATCTGTCTAGAAATGGAAAGTAGTACTAAACTTGACTTGAGTACGAAAGCCTTGTACACTTCCTACCATATAAAGGATCATGATTAAAAATTATAGATAGTGGCTCCCCATGCAACCTCACTATCTCCTTCACATATATATCTGCAAGCCTATCCAAAGAATAATCAGGATGAATAGGCAGAAAGTGAGTAGACTTAGTGAACTTTTCTATAATCACCCATACAACATCATACTTTCTCTAAGTGAGAGGAAGCCCATTGACAAAATCCATGGTAATGTTATCCCATTTGCATTGAGGAATTGAAATAGGATGTAACAAACCAGACGAAACCTGATGCTTATCTTTAACTTGTTGACGTGTCAAACATTCAGACACATAGTCTATAACATCCTTTATACCCACCCACTAATAATGTTGCTTCAAATCTTGATTCATCTTATTTCCACTAGGATGTATAGTAAAGATAGTATTATAGGCCTCAAACAATAATTTTCTCTTCAATTCATCATTTGCTGGCACACACAATTAATCTTTATAATACAAATCACCATCTTCTTTCACAAAAAAATAGACTGTTTGCATTCCTAGGTAGTCAAGAAAAGTTATTGCATCTTATCATCAACTCTCTGAGCATCACAGTTTTTTTTTTTAATTTTAAAGTAGGCCTAGCTTTTAACTGAGTTATTAAAGCTCCATTAGATACGAGTCCCCATTTACCTTGCTACATTAACAAAGCTAAAAGGGTCTTCCAACTTAAGGCATCAGCAACGACATTAGCCTTATCCGGATGGTAGTCCACAATGTAGTCATAGTCTTTAAATAGTTCCAACCAATGTTATTCTCTAAGATTAAGCTCCTTCTGAGTAAGTAGGCACTTTAGACTTTTATGATCAGTAAAGATCCTACACTTTTCACCATACAAGTAGTGCCACCAAATTTTCAAAACAAACATTACTGCTGCCAGCTCAAGATCATGTATAGGGTAGTTCTGTTCATAAGGTTTTAGTTGCCTCAAAGCATATGCTACTACTTTTCCATCCTGCATCAAAACACAACCCAAACTATTTCTAGATGCATCATTATACATAACACATTCCTTACTAGAAGTAGGTTGAGCCAATATCAGAGCTTTAGTAAGCATTCCTTTTAGTTGATCAAAACTAACTTTACATCTATCAGACCATTCATATTTCACTCCTTTCTACAACAATTTAGTCAAAAGGGATGCTATTAATGAGAATCCTTTCACAAATTGATGATAGGAACCCGCCAAACTCAAAAAACTTCTCACCTCTGTCACATTCCCTAGTGTCTTCTAGTTAACAATTGCTTCAATCTTACTAGGATCAACTCTATCCCTTAAGAAGAGATAACATATCTAAGAAAAGATATCCCTTGAAGCCAAAAATCACACTTGCTCAACTTAGCATACAATTGTTTTTCTCGTAGGGTTTGTAACACAATCTAAAGATGTTGAACATGGTCATGTTCATTTTTAGAATAGACCAGGCTATCAACTATAAACACCACTATAAACTAGTCTAAATAGGGCCTACACACTCTATTCATCAAATCTATGAATGTCGCTCGGGCATTATTTAACTCGAATGGCATTACCAAGAATTTATAATGTTCATAAGAAGTCCTATATGAAGTCTTCAGAACATCCACATCCTTTACCGAAGTTCATAGTATCCTAATCGTACATCTATCTTAGAAAATACTTCTGCATCCTTCAATTGCTCAAACATGTCTTTTATCCTTGGCAATGGATACTTATTTTTCATTGTGACTCTATTCACTTGCCTGCAATCAATGCACATCAGGAGAGCACCATCTTTCTTCTTAACAAACAAAACTGGTGCTCCCAAAGGTGAGACACTAGGTCAAATGAATCCCTTATCGAGAAGCTTTTGCAACTGCATTTTTAACGTCTTCAATTCAATAGGATCCATCTTATACAATACTCTAGATATAAGTGCAGTGCTAGGCATAACTTCAGTAGATAACTCCACTTACCTTTTAGGAGGGAGTCCAGGTAGTTCTTCAAGAGACATATTTGAGAATTCAGTCACGACTAGGATATCTTGCAATTTACCATCCTCTTTCTTAGAATCAAATACAAAAGTTACATAAGCTTCACATCCCTTCTTAAGGAACTTTCAAGCTTGTATAGTAGATACGACACTAGTTAGAGAACTAGTGTGAATGTCATATAGTATTATTTCAGGTTGATCAGGCTTCCTAAGCACAACTTTATTACCACTACAATCAACCACCGCATGATGTTTGGTTAACTAATCTATACCCAAAATCAAATTATATTCATTGAAAGGCAATCTAATCAGATCTTCTATATATTCACATCTTTGAATCATAATAAGACAATTTCTATACACCTAATTAACCAACACACTATTACCTAGAGGACTGGTCACATGAATTTCATACTCTAACTAATCTACAGGCATCACTTTATTAGAAATTTCTCTAACAGATATAAAAGAATGAGTAGATCCAGGATCAAACAAAGCATGCATTTAAAATCAAAGAGAGAAATAATACCCGTAATAACCTCAGGTGCAGCTTGATCCTCACAAGCTTTCAAAGTATAAGCTCATGCTAGAGCAGAAGGTATAGCATGTCGATCAATAGTTTTTGAATAAGTACTCAGTTTCAGTCTGATCTGATAAGATCCTCTATAACCATTACCTCTCTATTCCCAGTAGATGCATGAGAAATCTCTTTACTAACTTGTGATGTCTGAGACTGTCTCACAGGCAATTAGCTATCAAATTCTTAGTACTGCTGTTGGATTCAAAAAACAAAGCATGCAAGATTTGGCTAAAATGGTATATTTCAAAACTTTTTTAAAAATCAAAACACAGCAGAAACAAGATAACCAAATCAACAAGCTAAGCCATACATGTTATAGTATATGGAAAATAATTATCACAAGAACAAGATGGAGATTATATTACCAACTCCTTCACTATAAGTTTAACTCCTCACTATGCTATCTTATCGTCGACAATATATCCTCTCCTAATTGATGCATCTTCTTCTTGTTATTGTATCCTCTTCTCGATATTGTATTCACAACCAATATGATTTACCACTTATTCTTATTGGACAAGTTGATTGACAAGATCCTTTGGTTGGAAAGGAGAAGAAAACTTGAAGAGATTTTGCCTTAGAAGAAAGAAGCTAATGATGAGACACTTCTCATGCAATTTTCAACTATACCATGCAAGATAAGAGAAAGAGTCAAAAATGCAAGAACACCTTGTCACTTCTTCTCAATTTCGGTTAACATTAAAAGAAAGAAGAGATTTGCATCAAATGCATCACTTCATTCTTTGATCAATCATAAAGAAGCCAATAAATGAGACTCTTCTCATTTGTCCTTAAGATGGGCATATTAAAAGACTATTAACCTAAATGAGACAAATCATTTTCAATTTTTTGATTAAAGAAGGAAGATGGTCCATTAAATGTTCCTCTTTCTTCTTTAATCCAATAAATGGTAAAAGATTACATGCTATCATTAAAAGACAACCATTAAACCATTTAATGATAACATCATTAAACCATTTAATGATAACATCATTAATCCATTTAATGATGATAAAGCATATTAAACCTTCTTTAATATAACAAATCAATGCTAACTGTGCAGCTACACATTTAGCCCATTAAAACTGAAATTCCTCCACTATTTATCTTTAATAAATTTATTTTAATTTAATTAATCTAATTAATGAATTAGGCTTTAAAATCTCTATTTATATTTCTTACTTTTGTTGACATATAACCTTCCTAGAAGCCAAATAGGGAGTCTAATTGGACTTAAATAATTCAAGCTCCAATAAGCCCATAATTAATTTAATCACATTAGAATTAATTCCAACTTATTAACTAAATGTCATTCCACTAAAGACAATTAGTTGAACTCTTAAATTACTAAAAATTATGAGAACACAAGTTTCAAATAATATGTCCAATTGCAAACTCTAAGATGACTATATTATAACAATCTGCAAAATAATGGATAAAATTATCATTTTTCTCTTATATTGTTTTTTCTTTATAGATCACTTGTTTTGCTCTATATGGTGATCAACACACAAGATTTCATCTTGGTGTTAAGATTTGATGGGTAGCTAGTCCATCAAACTAACACCAGTTTAATCACCAATCTCTATAAAATGCCTAGAAGAGATGATATTACTATAACCTCTTTATTTAAGTGAATGCTCCCTAGTACTTGTTTCAATTAATAATTCCAACATGTAGACCCTAGATTAGTACTATGTAAAAAATCATTTCGATCATATCAAGAATTATAATGAAACACATATGAGTTCACCACTCATCAAGATTGTGGTCCATAATAATCAAATACTTAAGTTGCATGTTTTAAGATTAAAGTAACGACCTACTTTATTCTTTAAAACATACTTTCATTTAATAGTTCCATTATCGATAGTCAACTACTATCATGATATGAAACTCATCATTCCATTGAAGTAATCCCTTTTACTTGCACGGAGATAAATCATAAAAGTGTAGTCTAAATCATAATAAAGCGACCAACCTGATGATTTGACTATGAATCCATTATTTTGGATTCTTATAATATACATGTTTCCTATACATCTCTATGTATATGTATATTACTTATAGAAGAATCTTGGTATCTTATGATTAGATATATAATTCTTATAAAAACCAAACTTTTTTTTATTAATAATCAATATTTTCATTACAAAAGTAACTGGAAGAAAGTTAAGTTATAAGTAAATACACTTGCTTTCCAGGGTACTATATTTACATAACTCCAATAACTGTCACATTGAAGACATGCACCCATAACTTTCTAATAAGTACACCGATGGTATTTGGAGCAATAAAGGTGCTCCAGAATACTAGAACCTTGGCCTACTGAGGAACCTTTACCAGAAGTAGTCGATAAGGGAAAGCTTTGTCCCTTACCCCTAACTATTGATCTTTGAGTAAATTTGGGTGTAGAGGAAACACCTTTACGACTCCGCTTGCCTGAGGACTGATGTCCTCTGACAAAGCCCTTTTATTGAGCCCTTTCTCTCTTCACCATATCTTGCTTCTCTATCTTAATAGTAGCTCGCACCAGCTGATGATATGTCACTTGTTGCAAAAGAGTAAATGCTGCCAAATGCTCTTTAATTGAGTCATTCAAACCATCCTTAAACTGATGT
Organism: Erythroxylum shatona; assembly: GCA_027568895.1. Classification (NCBI taxonomy): domain Eukaryota; kingdom Viridiplantae; phylum Streptophyta; class Magnoliopsida; order Malpighiales; family Erythroxylaceae; genus Erythroxylum; species Erythroxylum shatona. The sequence continues at coordinate 31,158,514 of JAOSBK010000008.1, read as the reverse complement.
CTTCATAACTGTTCAGTAAGTACAGGTTCAGTTGCATACTTACTGAGTCGATTGAATTCTTTGTCATATTCAATAACAAACAAATTTCTCTACTTCAGGTTTAGAAACTACTTCCACTTCTCCTTTTTATAAGCTTCCCTCACATACTTGGCTTTAAATTATTGGGAAAAGAAATCCCAATCACAAGTTTCAGTAACGGAGGATTCCTTAGAACAAATTTCCACTAATCATATGTTACTCCCTAAAGAAGAGAGACAATACAATGCACCATCGATTTGGTGGATAGCTAATTTCATCTAATACCCTGTTCACCTTCTCCAATTAGAATTTCGGACCTTTAGTCTCCTCTAGAGATGTTCTACTAAATTCCTAAACTCCATACTTTTGTAACTGATCAATCGGAACATCATACAATGTAAAAAAGTCATCATATCTTATGACAACTTAACAAAAGCCTCCTCCTAAGCTGGAGGTGGTGGTGGTGATATGTCATCTCGATTCACCCGAAAGGGTCCAGATATAGATGAATGAGATTGCTCAAGATTATTACTCTTCATAACCTTGTCAATGATCTTGTAAGATCTTTCTATACTCAAATCTAAAATCAAAACGTGGGATAAACGACATTAGTGCAAACACAACTCTTACACTCAAGTATAAGCAATAGCTAAGCACTAGTTAAACCAGCATCGCGTAAACCTGGCTCTAATACAAAACCATATAACACTCACATACCACCTGTGAGGGTATCCAGCTGCTGCAAAAAACAGAACCAAAACATTTCATAACTTAATAAGCATTCCTTACATGCATTTTAGCATCATAAACAAACATACATTATATATCATTAAATGTTATTGTAAATAAACCATATCATACATTTTGAATTTATCCAAATACAAGCTATGATCATAATCCATCTTGTAATTAAGTTATTACAAAACATTAAACAAAATACAAACTGTTTCATATTGACATATAAAAGTCAAAACTCAAATATACATCTTTCAAAACAAAAGACATTCTTTTTGGCCACTGTGGCTATCTTTCTCCCAGTCTTTATACCTTCTTTTCAGAACCTACACGAAGGTAAAATCATCGTGCCAAGCATATTGCTTACTAGGGAATAACTAAACATAATGCATAATGGTGACTGCTTCTACTAGTAGTCTAACATTAATATTTACAAATTCAGATCATATCATAACAATCTTTAATTGCACACAATACAAATTAATCCAAACATTATACCTTAGAACAAGAAATGATTCATCAATCAATAAGAATATTATTGCATAAAAATCAAAACTCTTAAATATCAAAATAGATTGTAAAAATATCATAATTGAATATCAGGATAGGATATAATCCTTTTAAATCAAACCATAATTAATGTTAGAATAGAAATTATTTAATATCAGCTAAAATTTTATCTTTTATCAGAACATGATTTGCTTATATCAAACTAAACATGTATCAAAATACAAAACAAGTTAGGCTGCTAATCCTTTTTATAGAAGTGGGTAACAGGACCAAAACAAAAGATACCATGATTAGTATCTGAAATAGAAGATATTTAAGTCTCCGAAACATAAGAAACATATCTGTCTAAAATCAAAAGACATCGAAGCGTCTAATATAGAAGACATCTTAGTGTCTGGTTATAAAAGATACCTTAGTGTCTGGTTGCAGGAGCAGCTGCAGACCCTTTTAGGCATGCCTATTTGACTATGACTATGACTATGACTTAACATTTTTAAAACAAACCATTTCAGGTTTCACAATTTTATGTAAATGATGTAGTGCATAACATATAACCTTATTCATTTTATCAAACTTAACATGCCTTATAAATACAAATATATGCATTATAGCATCAATAAATATATTAAGTCATCACATATTATGTATATAACACTATTATAAAGCACTTCCAATACAATCATAATTATCAAACTCCTTAGATAATCAATTATCTAGAATTATCACAATACCAAAATCATATAACAGTGAAATAATGCATAAGTATGAATCAGTTTCCTTGTGCCTAACTAAACACATTCACTCTCACTTGAACAAATTAAATATATCTTATAAACATAAGCTTTTGAATCAATATATCAATATAACGTTAAGTTATTACATATTACATATAATCACTCAAGTTCCTTTATTCAGCATTCAAAAATAAACTTAATCCTTTAACAACTTATAAGTTCCAAAATTAGATACTTCATTGTATAATAACACCTTTTCTTAAGTTATTACTCCAATTAAAAATCCAAATCTTATACAACCTTTAATGAACTTATTCCATATCAAATTTGATTCATTTTAAAACTTAATTAAGTCCATTTAAACCATTATTAAGAGCCCTAACCTTATATATGTCATCAATTGCATAAAACCAAGTTTTTCACCTTCCTAACCATTTTGCACGATCGTGGAAATATGGCTTATAGTTGTTGGATCCCATTTTCGAAAGCCTACCTATCCGAAAGTCATAAAACATGGGTGTGCATATTTCCTTGTATGGTTGTTTCAATGAACTCTCATTAGCCATCATCAGTTCATCTTCATTATTATAAAATCCTAAAACTTTCTTATGTGATTAATATAGATCAAGATATGATTAAAAAACCAAATTATTTTCGTAACCAAGTCTATTAAAATCATATCTTGATCTATTCCCTCACTTTCTTTCCATCAATCTTTTTAAAATCAACACCAAAGGTTTCCTATTCTTATCGAGAGATAGAGAATTGTGTTAAAAATTTACCGGTTCAATAATCACTTCGTTTGGAGGTCTACAGGTCAAAATATCATCAAAATACCGAAGTATGTTTAGTACAATATCTACTTCATACTCTTTAGACATGTTTTCGTACAAAAGGCATAACTTTCACTAGAGTTATCGGATTAAGGTCATTTTAGGACTATTTCAAAGAGGAATTCAAATCTACAAGTTTTGTGAAGACCTTGAAGAGTTATTTTGCCATCAAGAGGGTCAAAATCACGAATTTTCAAAAGTATATAGTGTATGTCTATTAAATGGACATACACCTCTACCTAATGGACATACACCTCTACCTAACGGACATACACGGGCTCTGAGGTGTCTTCTAGACCTGTGAATGTCTGTTTAACAGACCTAATATCCATTTAACGGATATGAACAAGCCTAGGGACATTTTTAGACTTGAGAAGGTCCATTTAACATACCAAAAGTCCATTTAATGGACATAGGTGAGACAAAACTCCCTCCAAGGCATCTCCAATGGTTCCTACATCCATTCTAGCATCACTTTCACTCATAATCTTTCCAAATTCTTTTCTTTTATTCCAATATCACTTCTTAAACATTCAATTACAAAAATGATTTCATTAGTCTCCCAAATCGCAACTCAAATGATTCGTCACATACAACAAATTCTCATCTTTCACTATAGCTATCCTGTATACAACTTATGTAGCATTACTAAATTATAAAGAACATATCTCCCAACTATGATATCCAAAAATTCCATACTATATATCTTTGGAAAGCTAGAAAGATAATCTATAATTTTCAAAAATAACTTTGTCTGATTCAGCCTAGATCAATACAATTTTTCTCTTGAAGTTAAAACACGTATTCTACCCTTATGAAAGACTTAAAAATGCAATGTACCAACTTTGAGAGTCATGAGCAAAAATACAATCATTTTTAATTATCATCAAAAGATAAGGGTTTACAAAAATTTAATGGCATTTCAAGCCATAATATATCATTTAGAAAAATCCCAAAATACAAAAGATACTGGAACGATAATTGCTCTAAATGCAACTATAGCCTTGTCTTAGATAAATTACTCCAAAACAAAACAAAGCATGCAAATTCAGAGTTATGCTTTAACTCTCGGTCACTCGATTTCTTACTCCTCACCTGGAGATGGGAAGGAATGGAGGTGAGCTTAAAAGTTTGGGGGTAATAGTTTTATAATCAGTAACAAGCAAAAACCATTGAAAAATTCACTTTGAATTATGAAACACATATTTCCCAATTCTCAATTTATCAAAAAATTTATAAGCAACCTAAATCGTACATTCAATAAGCACATCAAAATTGTTTGGGTGGATCCAAAAATAGAACGAACTACACATTTCTACATAATGGTGTAGCCGTGAATAGAATGTACTTTCACAATCCTACAATGTGGTTTTGTGTAGCCGTGAACTTATGGGAGTCTATGAAGGAGCTTCATACCACTAATGAGCAGGCGAGAGAAGCCTTTAGCCAAATTGCACTTAACTTAACTTAAAGGACCACCACAAATCCATATAATCATACATTTCACATCTTATAAACATATTACCCAAAATGGCACATTTTTGAAACTTGGTTTTATAACCATAATATCGTTTCAAAAATCACTATTCTTAAAAAATCGTTTCCATTAATCATTTCATAAACCAATATCACAATTCATATATGAACATGTAACACATTCTTAAAACATTTAAAAAGCAATAAATGCACATGAAATAAAGTAGTTGAAAATCATTTATTTCCATTTCTTGAAAGGAATTTTAATGGCTTATTACTTAATAATAAAAATGTAACCCACTTTGAATTTCCTTACTTATAGCTTACTAAAAAATTCCTCTACTTTTGTCCCTTTTGCCTTTCTTAATTCCCTTAACATTGACAAAATTCCCAATTTAATAAGAACTATAATTTGAGGACC
>JAOSBK010000008.1:31099926-31116369 GCA_027568895.1 Erythroxylum shatona | reverse complement strand
TTTAAATTAATGGTTATGATCTGAATATGAAGAATCGAATAAATTGAGTTTTTGATTGAGGATGAATTTCCAAATGGAAAATTAGATTGCTTTGTATGAGTTTGAATAAAATGAAAAAGAAAAAAAATTTATACCGGATTGGATTGGCTTGGATTAAATGTCATAATGGTTTCCAACGCAATGTTTTTCAAAAGTATGCGTTCTCGGATGTCGGAATTTGATTTTCAGCCGATTGAACCGCTTTGATTTCTTTGACTTTCGCATTATGTTTCCGCTTCGGATTCTTTCACTGTATGATTTTCGTTCTTTCATTTTTGATACTTTACTTTTCGATTTATGATTCCGAGTTTTCGCTTCCGTTTTCGCTCTCTTTGTTTTGTTTTCTGTTTTCGTTTATGTTTCGTTCCTTCGATTTTTGCTTTCTTTGACTTTCGCCCACTTTCGTTTAGGATCCATTCTTTTGTTTTGTTTTGTTTTTCGATTTGTTTTCCTTTTTCAGGTTGGGGTCCGGTTCTAGAATCGGGTCCCAACAATAGGTATTACTATTCATGAGTATAATATTTTAAAATGTAAAATAGGTTGAGTTATGTTGGGAAAAAGATTAAACACATAATTGTGTACACATACAAATGGAAACAACATGATCATTCTTTTTCTCTCCTATGAAAATAATATAGACTCCACAAATATACCAAACAACGATCAACATATAAGTAGAAATATAAATCAATATGCACTAGAATTTTAAATGTGAAAAACCTCCATTGTTAGAAAAATTACAGGACCTAGTCTAGTAAAACAATCTCCACTATTTTAAAAATAATGGAGACACCAAAGTTTAGTCCTCCTCAAAAATTTAGGGATCAATAAGCATTAAAAAAAACACCAATCGTGGTAGTTAACAACAAAATAAAGCCCTCTAAAGGATATCTCAACCTTAGCAATAAGAGGATAAAACAACAAATTACTTACACTAAAGTTGAGCTTGCACAATAAAAACTAATATACTAAAATTTTAGCTCAAATGGAAACTATTTAATCCTTCAAATCTCTTACTAAAGAGATATATTTTTTCCTCTCCTTTTTTTTTTTGTTTTTGTCACTACAACTTTCTTTGTTTTTGGTTTTCTTTCTTATTCCCTGACTCCTACTTTTGCCTCTTTTTATTTTTTTATTTTAACATATGTATATGGTGGGCTTACTTAAGAAGTGATTCACCTAACAAATCTCCCCTTCATGACTTAAGAGGGGCTATACTCATCCAAACTCGCTTCCTTGTTGCAAATGGTAAACTTCTCTGTAGGTAAGGTCTTTGTCATCATATCATAGCCATTTTCATCTATATAGATCTTTTATAATGATAGTTGCTTCATCTATAACGCTTCTCTGATCTAATGATATTGTACTTTAATGTGCTTTGACCTTAAGTGAAAGGTTGAATTCTTACTGAGATGAATGACACCCTACATATCACAATGCAACATAGATTTCTCTAAACTGATGCCTAACTTTTGTAGGAATTTATGAATCCATAAGAGCTCTTTCCTTACATTATTACTAGCAATATATTCAACCCCAATGGAAGATAATGCAACACACTTTTATGATTTAGATAGCAATGGCGTAGCTCTACTTATAAAAGTCATTAAATACCTAAAACTATAATTTCCAGAATCCTCATGACTAATCTTATTAGCATCTGTATAGCCATCCAACAAATATTTACCAACATCAAAAAATAAACGAAATCTAGAAGTACCCTTGAGATATTAAGTATCCATTTTACTACTTATCAGTGTTCTTTACCATGCTTAGACAGAAACTGACTAACAATACCAAATGCATTAGCAATATTGGACCCTGCGCATACCATCATGTATATCAGACTACCCAAATGCAAAGTGAACTTTCTCTATTTCTCCTTTTTCTTTCTCATTTGTAGGACATTGCTTCAAACTTAACTTAAATTGACCTACAAGTGGAGTGTTAACTGGATTGGAATTGCCCATATAAAACTTCTCCAATACCTTCCTAATATCTTTTGCTGGGATAACCATAGCTTTCCATTCTTTTTCTCACGAGTAATTCTTATGCGAAGAATTTTCTTTACATCCACCAAATCCTTCATAGTAAAGGATTTGCTCAACTCCCTTTTGAGATTTCCAATTTTCTTTTTATCAAGACTAATAATTATCATGACTTCTATATATAACAAGAGAACAATAAATTCACCATTAGAGAATTTCTTAACAAATGCGCAATGATATATAAGAAGTTTGGTATACCCATGATCAACTATGAAAGAGCTATATTTTTTGTACCATTGCATGGGAGCTTGCTTAAGACCATACAAACTCTTGTTAAAGCCCTTAATCTAATCCATATAATTTTTTTCCTTTAGATCACCATAAAGGAATGTTGTCTCACATCAAGTTACTTATTCTCTAAACTTAAGATGGCTATTAGTGGAAACACAACTTGTATTGAAGATATGTTGACCACAGGTAAAGAAATCTGTTCAAAATCAATCCCCCTTTTCTTATTAAAACCTTTCATAATTAACCTTGACTTATATTATGTTTTGAGTTATTTTCCTTTGCTTTTGAATTGACCACATATTTGTTCTTAAGTGCTCTCTCCTATAGCAAATTTACTAGCTTAAATATATGGTTCTCATGCAATGATTACATCTTTTCTTACATACCATTGACATATAGCCCTTCGTAATGCTAGTTAAGATAAACTAGACCTACTTTTCACAATACCCAAATGCATACACATAAGATAACATAATCAATTTCTAAAGAGAGAAAGAAAAGAACAAATACAAGGAAAGAGTGCTTAACTAGGTCATGACATCAATATCCCTATTAAACCGGCATCGAGAAGCTACCCTTCCATGGGTCTCTCAAGGTTGAGGGGTTTGCCCCTTTTTCTCATCTCTCCCGAAGCTCCCTCTCTATTTCTCTCCCAGTAGAAAACCCTCTAATCTTTCATAAAAACCCTCGTTGTCACATATCTCAATTTATATTAAAGATGTAAGGTTAAATGGGTTGAGGTGTCCCTCTCACAGTAGTCTATAGAGCTGTCACAGGTGTGACTATGGGTTACACCTGTGATTTAACATAGCATGACTCACGCCTATGCCAAATTATTGCATAGTCGTTAGTTGTCCTGAGTGATTCTTAATCCTTTTCCAATTATCTATCCCTAACTGAAGTGTGGCTTTCCACCATCCATCATCCAGCCGTTACTCACCGCACTTCTCTTATAATAAAATACCAGGTTATTGTAAATGGATAAGTGGTGGCCATGCAAATCCATGCACAACTGTGAGTGATTATTCATGACTGTGCATTCTATTTCCATCTTTGGTCATGAGTAACATAACTTGGTTCTTCTTCTTTGTGTTTTCATTTTCTTGTCTTCTTCTTATTTTTTAATCCTCTTCTTCTTACTCCATGAAGACAATGGATTATGAATCTTCAGAAAATAGCTCAAATGTAGTGCCTTTAACTCATTTTAGCTCTTTCTCTTTTTAATTGTACATAAAACCACATACGAATTAAAGTAAGTATCTTAAGCAATTTTATATCATTAATCAATAAGATTAATGTAGTAAATGTATAATAAATTAAGCATATATCAAGTATTTAACCACTTATCTTTGTGATCCTATGAGATAGCCTTCTTATAGCTTTCTGGCTTTCGCATATCAATCAACAACATATGTGGAGTGTATCTCTATGAACGATGATACTATCTAGTAGATCTTCTCTATTGAGGCTCAATTGGTGGTGCTGGTTTTGGTGGAACTAGTTTAACAGGCATATCAGTATTGGTATATAGCATAGGTTTATTTTCTCTATTCTCACCATTAATAGTTATATCTCCTTCATTATTAGCAACCCTAATAGGAAGTACTAGCTTAACAACAGTATCATTTCTAGCTAATGGCATTGGCTTAAGTTCTTTTCAATATTTTCATTTATTTAGTTTTTAAACAAAATGACATTTCAGATTTAACAAGTTATTTATTAACCATATCTTAAAACCTGTAACCAAACTCCTTATTACAATAGCCTACGAAGATACCCTGCTCGTATTTCGCATCAAGCTTAAATCTTTGATCTCTTAGTATACGAATGAATTCTCTTTAGCTAAACACTCTTAAGTGTTCAAATGAGACATCTTTTCCTCTCCAAACTCTCTTAGGGATATCACCATTAAGAGGAAGTGGAGGTGTTAGACCTTGTTTACGGAGCCCAACGATCCGGATGTCATAAAATGTGAGTGTGCGTATTACGTTGTAGAGTTATTTCTATGAACTTTCATTAGCTATCATCGGTTCATCTTCATTCTTATAACATCCCAAAAGTTTCCTATTCGATCAATATAGATCAAGATATGCTTAAAAAACCAAAGTATGCTCATTACGAAGTCATGCTCCTCCAACTGATTCCCTCACTTTCTTTCCATTAATATTTTTCAAATCAACACCAAAGGCTACCAATTTTTATAGAGAGATATAAAAATATGATAGGAAGCTATTGGTTCAAGAATCACTTCATTTGGAGGTCGAATGATGAAGTTATGGCCAAAGGAATCAAACATATTTATGTCCTAAATCATATTGTACCTATCTTGGGACAATTGCCATAACTTTCACTAGAGATATCGAATTGAGGTCATTTTAGGACGGTTTTGAAGAGGACTTTGAGATCTATAATTTTTGACCCTGAAGAGAGATTCTACCATCTAGAGGGTCAAAATTGCACAAATTTCTGAAAGTATACAGGGTATGTCCGTTAAACGGGCATCCACCTCTACCTAACAGACATACACGGGGTCTAGGGTGTCTTCCAGACCCATGAAGGTCCATTTAACGAACCTAATGTCTGTTTAACAGACATGGACTGGCCTGGGGACATTTTCAGACCTGATAAGGCCTGTTTAATGGACCTAAAGCTTTAATGGGCATTTCAAGCCACAATACGTTATAGTATAAAAATACATAATTTACATAAAGTAGAATTACTCAAAATGTAACTAAAGCCTTATTTTACAAAAACTAACTTAAAATACAAAATAAGCATGATCCAGAGTAATGCCTTTATGCTCGATCAGTCGATCTCTTGCTCATCACCTAAAGATGCGGAGGATATGAAACACATATTTCCTAATTCTCAATTTATCAAACAATTTATAAGTAACCCAAAACATGCATTCAATAAACTTGTCAACATATAAGCACATTAAAGTGGTTTGGGAGGTCCATAAACAAAATGAGCTATCACATTCCCAAGTAATGCTTCTGTATAGTCATGAATAGAACAAACTAACACAATCCCACATAGTAGTTTTGTGTAGTCGTAAACATAAGGGAGTCCATAAAGGAGCTCCAAGCCACTACCGGGTAGGCAGGAGAAGTCTTTAGTCGAAGTGCACTTGACATACAGAATGGATCAAACCAAACCCACATAACATGTATTTCATAACTTGTAAACTTGTTTCCCAAAATGTCACTTTTTTTGAAAAGTGATTTCATAAATATAGTATCTTTTCAAAAACTATTTTCATATTCTTTTCATAAATCATCAACACGATATTCACATACCAAACACATAGCACTTTCTCAAAGCATTCAAAGAGCAATAAATGCACATTTATAACACAATTGAAAACATTTAATTTTCTTGATTTGGAAGAAACATTAATGGCTTATTACTCCATGATAAAAATGTAGCTCACCTTGAATTCCTTACTTAACAATTGCTCAAAGATGCCTCTCTTCTTGCTTCTCTTGCCTCTCCTCTTGATTTCTTTCAATATTGGAAAAAATCCCAATTCAAAAGGAATTCCAATTGAGAACTCAAAGAAATATATACACTAAAATTGATCCTAGAATACTTAAACTTATGCATTTCTTAAGCTTCATGAACCAATACCCTTCCAAAAATCCAAAAGTTTAAACATAAACTTACCTTGAATCGTCACTAATTAATGAGTCTCATGGCTTAAATGGAAGCTCTAATCTTCCTCTTTCTTTCTCCCTTATTGAACAACTTCAAAATCACTCTTTAAAACTAAGAAAATTTGAAACCTAGTTTAGGTTTCTCTTCTTTTCTTCTTCTCCCTCAACACTCTCTCTCTCTTCCTCTCTTTTCTAATACACATTTTTGCTTCTTCAATTGCTAGACCAAGCTTCTTCCCCTTTTGATCCTTAATAAGCCCAAAAAGTCCATTTTACCCTTCCTTATAAGCTTATGTTCTTTTAACCTTAAATGATCTTCCAAAAATACCTTCAACCTTCTTACTACTTTAACAAAACTAAACCATATAATAAAATCCTACTAACATTATCATAATAATTAAACTCCAAAATTAATCTATCCAAACCTCAAAATTGTTTAAATCATGTTTAACAAATAAATATATAAATAATTTTTTTTTTAGGCCAACAGGAGGAGAGAGGTTAACTGAGTCTACTATAATTCTTATTGCTTCATCCCAAAAAGCTATAGACAATTTTGCATGAAAGAGCATACACTTGATTTTCGTTAATTGCAAACCAAACTACTCATTTAACGCTCAAAACTGCAAGTAAATAGGTCATAACCTGTACTAAGAAGTAGATATCGATCTCACAAGGATCATGCTTAGGCACCACTTAATTCAGGTTATTTTTTGTTTAAGAAACCGATTCTATCAAATTTAAATAGATAAGTAAAACAAAGACAAACTAAAGGTAAAAGGAAACAATGCAACAGAAACCAAATTTGTAAACTAAAACTTGGAGAAAATCAAGATTAAGAATTAGGACTTTTCATTATCCCTATTTGCTCCCCTCTAGATAACTAATTCAATTTATACTTGGCCCAAGATTTCCTAAAATTTTGGCTACCCACTCTCAAGGTGCAACTAAATGTCACTACTTAAATAAATTAGGATTAACTGTTCCTGACATTTAACTAGACATGAAGCAATCCTATAGGCAGTGTATCAATTTATTGAAATCTCTTCCTAATAAATCGATAACTTATTATTTATAGGTCTATTAAATATCAACTCTCATTGTACATTTAACATAAATTAGCAAGCTCACTCTCTTGATTTGTTGCAAGGTTTGAGCTTAATAAATAACCCAAACATTTGTATTATTGAATCAACAATCGAAGGTTCACAAATAATTCAAACAACAAACCCTAAAAAATGTTTTAGCACTCATAATATCATTAACATCCCCAATAACCAAACAATCTATGATAAACATGCTAAAAGCGGAAAAATGGAAATAAGAAGTAGATGGGGCGAGCTCCTCCTCTTCTTTTCCCAAATTTTGAAAATCTAGATGATGGAATGCTCTTCGCTCAATTGGGAACAAAAACCTTGATTCTCCAGCTATGTCTAGGCTCTCAATCTGTCTTTTAGCTCCTAGAGGCTAGTTTCCATGACTCTCCTTCAACCCTATGGATTTGTGACATTATATATCATGAAACCCTTAAAAAATAAGTGAAATCCTTGTGAACTAAGCATCCCACTATTGTGGGAATTATCCTTGTGTTTCCTATGATCGTAGGTTAATATGATAGAAACTTTCTCCATAGATTTCCCACGATCATGAGAAACATGCCCTTTCCACAAAGGTCTACCCTCCATTCCTACACAAAAATGATCAATTCTTACCCTAAACCAACATCAAACGGAAAAGAAAAACTATAAAGATGTCCTAAAACATAATTATACTAACCTATTATGCAAGAAACATATGCCAAATATTTAGAAAAACACATACTAATGCACAACTATCAACTTCCCCACACTTAAATCTTTGTTTGTACTCAAGCAAAATCAAACACAGCTAATCAATTCCATCGCTTCATTTTCACAAAGATCAAAGCATACAATCCCTTAAAGTTTGACCAACTCAAATGTCAAGCTATTACACACCTCATGACTACTTTTCATTAGTGTACATAAGCAAACTCAATTTATGGTACCATCACTCAAAGATAAGTATAAATGCATATTGAATCTTCCTTATAGTTTCACTCATTTCTCTCAAGTGTTTTATGGTTAGTGTTTTGCTCAAGCTCCTTATAGGAAACTACACTGCTATAGGCTTACTAGTACACCAATTCTCCTCTACAATGATTAGATGCATAAATAGATCAAAAGGAATTGTTTCAAGTTGTAATATGGTAAGGGTTAAGGTGGGTCAAAAAGGGCAAAGGGTTTAACACAAGCATTCATAAAGTAATAAGTGAATAAAGGGATAACAAAACATATTTTTCATATATAAATGAAAAAAAATATTACTCTACACTTATTGATGCTACCAAAATATTCTTCCTTTTTCTTTTTCTCTTTTTTTTATTCTTTTTTTAATAATTGAGGAAACAATAAACAAAATAGCAACTAAGTACAATGTGATCCAAGAGTAAAAGTGTCAACTCAGCTCATCTCGGAAACAAAAAAAAATTGCAGCAAAAAATCCCAAACTAACGCATCACTTAATACTCTACTAAGCTTGTGAATAGGTAGGCTAATAGGGTTTTAGGTTTTAAAATATGGGGTGTTTTCAAGAAAAAAAAGGGTTAAGGCTCAATGGGGCTAGCAAGGGATAATAAAACGTATGTCTTTTAAGCCAAAGGTTAACACAAAAAAGGCCTTAGTCATCTTTATTAAGCATGCATCTAGTAGACTCAAACCGATTCAAAGCAAGTTCTAAAGGTGGTAACCTAAAGAAGCATCACACAATCAAAGAAATAAAATGACTATAGATCGAGTCATATAGGCTCCATCCTCACTTTGGCTTAACTGAAAATTCATTATGCATCTCTACCCTACCTCATTGCTCAAGTGTCAAATTTTGAGTAAGCTTATGTAACCAACTATTTTTCATCAGTGAACATGGTTATGGTTCACTCTCTACTCAAGTATCCTAATTTGAGTTGAAGCATGCATTCAGTCTCATTCCAACTAGCATGACAGAATCCCATTTCAAAACAAATCAAAATGATTCAAGTATGTTCCATTGCTTAATGTAAAACAACATCAAACAATAACCTAATATGCCTAAAATATGCATCCTAATTAACAAAATGCATGTAGTAAATAAAGCAAACTTAAACGATGTAATTAACAAGGCAGATGTCACCTCCCCACACTTGGACAACACATTGTCCTTAATGTGACAAGGTAAACATAAAAGGAAAATAAAGCATAAAACATAACATCAACAAACAAGCAAGTAAAACAACAAAGTAAATAAAACAATGAAAAATAAAGGGTAAGAAGACTTATCGAGATTGATGTGGTGAAGGCATAGAAGAGGGGACTTTAAAGTTCTTCATCTGGATGAACTTGAGGAATTTACTCTTGATGTACTCCTGCTCCTTGTGTACTTGTCGCATTTGGTTGCCAAGCTCATTGATTTACAGTGTCATTTATTAATGATTTGCGGCTATTTGGTTAAGAATTTGTTGAAACCTATCGACATCTGCTGCTACTATTGGTCCCTCTTTGACTGCTTCTTCTTGGGGTTCTAGGGGCACCTGACAGATGGATGGTTAAGACGTGGCTGTATTATTCCCCTTCCTATTCTTTATAGCAGTACGCGCCTGAGGATTTTGGAATTTCAGAGCTTCTTAAATACAATACGTCAAACACATCAAGGTTAGCAGTGTGCACACTATCCACATCAAGATTGTAAAACAAAGCCAAAGTAGTAACAATGTATGCCATACCAAAAATATAAGCTTTTGTTATTAATGCAACTCACAATAGACTTAAAAATGCAATACAGGGTAATTACTTTAACTTTGTGATCCATGCATCAAAGAAAGAAAGTTTTGTAGCTGAACACTGATTGCTTTTAGTTTTATTAAAAATAATTAAGCATATAAATTTGTGAAGCAGTAACTGCTTAGTGCTACGAATTAAAGTATTAGGCCCAGAATCAACAGAGTTTTCACTTGTAAGGCTTTTCCAGTAATCATCCATAAAAAAATCATTATGGTCATCTAAAACTTTTGTGTTGGATAAGTCAAAAAGTGTGCGAATGACAATATAATCAAACTTATATGCTTGACCACCTACTCTAAACCAAAAAGCATCCATTTTAGGATTATAGTGCACAGTAGTGAAAAATTCTACTATCATCATTAGGTATATCAGTGCATCACAACGAATTAGATGACCCAAACCAATATTCACAGCTAATCGTTCAATGTTACACCTCAAACCTAAAATTTCTAACAATTCAAAATCAAAGTATCTAGGAGGCAATAATCTCTATCTTTAAAGTCCTGGAATCTCATACCTTCTTCTTTTGAAAAAAATTAGGAATGGGATGCAAAAATTGGCCGCCATATTAGTTTTACCTTCTCTGGAGACTTGGAGGCATAATTGGTTGATTAGTTTTTGGGCAACAAGCTTCTTTGAAGCCATTGAAGAAGAAAAATCTACAAAAATAGGCAAAACAAAGGTGAGCATATTTTAGAGAGAGAAAGAAAAAAAACTCATCAAGTACTTGTATTCTTGAAAGGGTAATGTGAAATAAGTTAAAGAAGTGAATGATGATGGAAAAAGTGGAGAAAATACCAAAATTTGGGAAAAAGATAAAAGATTTTCAAAGCTAAGGTTGGTGAGAGCCAGCTGCACAGAGAGAGAGAGACTGAGAAAGCGAAGAAAGAAGAAAGAAAAGAGAGTTTTTTAAATCTTCTATCGAAGGATCCCACGATCAAGGAAATCCCTATGATTTCTATGATCATGGGTTAACTGAGAAAGCGAAGAAAGAAGAAAGAAAAGAGAGTTTTTAAAATCTTCTATCGAAGGATCCCACGATCAAGGAAATCCCTATGATTTCTATGATCATGGGTTAAGGCTCTAGAAAATTTATAGAAAACTTTCCCACACTCGTTGGAAATAGGCCAATTCTCACGATCGTGAGTTAAGGCTCCAGAAAGTTTCTGAAGAGCCTTCCCATGCTCGTGGGAAACAAACCAATTCCCACGATCATGGATTATCCAACTTCTTAACCTTCTTCTAAGCTTAGCATGCATTTCTGACATTCAATCAACCTACCAACACATCAAAATAAACTAAAACTCAAATAAAATTTAAACCAAACATAATGAAAACCAAACAAATCAAACAAACAAGTAAGCAAAAGAAAGGTAAATATGCTAAGTTAAGGTCATTTGCTTAACCATTTCACATGCATTCATAAAGAAGCAGAAGAAAGGAAAGAGATGACTTTCCTTTCTTGTGAGTATGTCCCTCTATAGTATGGTTTGCATCTGTGCCCATTGACCTTGAATGCTTCACCCTTGTCATTTTCTAACTCCAAAGCTCCATGGGGAAACACATGAATAACCTTGAATCTTGACTTGAGCTTTTTAGGAAATAATCAAATTCATGAATTAAACAAAAGCACCAAGTCCCTCCTCTTGAACTTTTTCATCTTGATGTGAGCATCATGCCACTTCTTTGTCCTTTCCTTGTATAACTTGACATTTTCATAAGCATCAAATCTCAACTCTTCCAATTCATCAAGTTGTAACGATCTCTTCTCACCTGGTAGCTTCCAATCCATTTTCAATTTCCTAACGGATCAATAGGCCTAATGCTTCAACTCTAAAGGTAAATGGCACGCCTTGCCATACATAAGTTTATATGGAGTAGTTCCTATTGGTGTCTTGAAAGCTATCTTGTAAGCCCATAAGGTGTCATCTAGCTTCAACGCCCAATCTTTTCTTAAGATGCTCACTAACTTCTCCATAATCTTCTTCAATTCTCTATTCACCACCTCCACTTGGCCACTGATTGGGGGTGGTAACGAGTCGCCACTCTATAATGAACATTGTATCTTTCCAGAAGAGCGTCAAATGGTTTGTTGCAAAAATGGCTCCCTCCATCACTTATAATCACTCTAGGCACCCCAAATCTTGTAAAGATCTTCTTGATGAAATTTTAAACCACCTTGCCGCCATTAGTTCTACAGCCTCAGCCCACCTAGAAACATTATTAACTCCAACCAATATGTAAGTGTTACTTAAGGAGGATGAGAATGGTCCCATGAAGACCAAGCCCCACACACTGAATATCTCCACCTCTATGATGTTTGAAAGTGGCATCTCATCCTTCTTCGATATATTGCCTACTCTTTAACACCTATCACACTTTAGCACAAAATCTCGAGCATCCTTGAACAAGGTTGGCCAATAGAATCCATACTCCAATATCCAAGCTGCAACCTTGTTAGCTCCACAAGGCCCTGCATAAAGTGAGCTATTACATTGCATCAAAATTTCATGCATTTCATCTTCGGGGACACACCTACGAATCACACTATCATCATATATCTTATATAGTACAGGTTTATCCCAAATATAATGAGAACATTGAAACATAAACCACTTCTTTTGTTGATAAAAGAGATAAGAAGGAAGAATACCACCTGAGAGGTAATTTGCAATATCTATAAACCAAGGAAGAAAAGGATTGTCTACCATCATTAAAGCATCATTAGGAAAGCTCTCCTAAATTTCCTCTTCATTTTCATGATGCCCTCCTTCAAGTCTCTAGAGGTGGTCCACTATAACATTTTCTACTCCCTTCTTATCTTTAACCTCAATGTCGAATTCTTAGAGTAGAAGCACCCACCAGATAAGCCTAGCCTTGGCTTCCTTCTTGACAAAAGGATATCACAATGCTGCATGATCTGTAAAAACAATAACATATAAGCCTAACAAATAAGAATGAAATTTCTCACATGCAAATGCTATAGCAAGCAACTCCTTTTTTGTAGTTGTGTAATTCAGTTGTGCTCTCGTCAAGGTCTTACTTGTATAGTAGATGGCGTGCAACCTCTTTTCCTTCCGTTGGCCAAGGACATAATCAATGGTATGATCACTTGCATCACTCATAATCTCGAAGGGAAAAGAACAACCCGATGATATCAAAATGGGTGTTATTGTTAGTGCCTTCTTCAACATGTTAAAAGCATCCAAACAAGTATCATCAAATACAAAAGTCACATCTTTAACTAATAAATGAGTTAAGAGTCTAGTGATAAGAGAAAAATCCTTGATGAACTACTTATAGAACCCTACTTGACAAGGAAGGCTCCCTTGATGTTGGTGGGAGCTGGTAGCTTTTCAATTACTTCAATCTCAGCTCGATCCACTTCAATCCCTTTGCATGAGATCTTATGACCTAATACAATTCCCTCTTGGACCATGAAGTGACACTTCTCCTAGTTCAAGACTAAATAAGACTACTCACATCTTTGAAGCACACTGTCTAAATTAATCAAACAATGATGAAAAGAATATCCAAAGACAAAAAAGTCATCCATAAATACCTCTATAAAGTTCTCATTCATGTTTGCGAATATGGCCATCATGCACGTTTGGAACATAGAAGGTGCAATGAATAAACTAAAAGGCATCCTCTGATAAGCAAAAGTCCTATCAGGACAAGTGACAGTAGTCTTCTCCCGATCTTGTGGGTATATAACTACCTAATTTTACCCTGAGTATCTATCAAGAAAACAGTAAAATGCATGGCCACGGACCCTCTCAATCATTTGGTCCATAAAAGGTAAAGGGAAATGATCTTTCTTGGTGTCCAAATTGAGCTTCCAATAATTAATACGTACTCTCCAAATTATGATGGTCCTAGTAGAAATCTTTTAACCTTTTTCATTTTCCGCCATTATCATGCCTCCCTTCTTAGGCAAAAATTGTACAGTACTTAACCACTCACTATCTGAAATGGGATAAATAATCCCTACATCCAATAGCTTCACTATCTCCTTCTTCACAACCTCTTGCATATTTGTATTTAACCTTCTCTGTCACTCCCTTATAGTTTTACATCCTTCTTCTAGGTTAATCCTATGCATCACCACATTGGGGCTAATCCCCCTCATATTCAAAATTTTCCACCCTATGGCTCTCATCCTCTTCCTAATGGTCTCCACCACTTTCTCTTTTTTCTCATAATCTAATTGGTTTGAGATAATGGTGGGTAGGGCATGGTTCTTACCAAAAAAGGTGTATCTCAAATAGGAAGGTAAAGGTTTATGCTCTAAAGTGGGGGGCTTAACAATGGAAGACGATGTAGGTGTATCTGTTCTCTTTAACTTCTATAACTCAACTTCCTCAAATAATTCCTCTTCTTTCACACTCTCATCCTTGTGCACTTTAGTAACTTCATTAACTTCCTCTTCAACCTCCTTCATACATTCGTCCACAACATCAATCTTCTTACATACTTTACCATCCATCGATTTCTTCAAAGATTTATACATGTTAAATTCAGTCTGCTCAACACCAATTCTCAAAACAAGCTTTCTGTCATACACATCAACTAGTTCCCTACCAGTATTCATAAAGGGCCTACCCATTATCAATGGACAATTTTTATCAACTTCAAAATCCAACACAACAAAATCAATAGGAATAATAAATTTATCCACTTTTACCAATACATCTTCTACAACTCCATATAGCCTCTTGATGGATTGATCCACAAGTTGAATTAGCATGGATGTTAGCTTGACCTCTCTTAGTCCTAATTTCCTGAAAACAGACAAAGGCATCAAGTTAATGCCTTTACCTAAATCACATAAGCATTTAGAAAATTCAAATTCACCAATAACACATAGAATTGTAAAACTCCCTAGATCTTATAGTTTTGAAGGCATCGTGCTTGAAATAATTGAACTACAATTCTCCATCAAAGTGACCATATGATTGTCCTCCCAAGTGTGTTTGTGTATTAGAATGTCCTTAAGAAACTTCGCATACTTCTGCATGCACTCCAAAGCTTCCACCAATGACAAGTTAATCTAAAGCTTCTTTAGTTTCTCTTAAAAAACTTGGAAAACTGAGTGTTCACCTGATGTTGTGTCACCCTTTGTGGATACAAAAGTTTAGGCTTGTAGGTGGTGGTGGTACATAAGGCCTCTCTTCTTCTTTCTCTTCTTGAATCTCCTTGACTTTTCCCTTTTCTTGGCTATCCTTTTTCATACTTGGTTCCTCCACCTGCTTACCACTTTGAAGTGTAATAGCCTTGAGTTGTTTCCTTGGATTGGCCTTAGTATTGCTTGGTAGACTACCTGCACTTCTAGAAGACAAAGCATTAACAAGTTGACCTACTTGTAGCTCCAAGTTATAGATGGATGAGGCATGGTTCTTCACAATCTGATCAAACATTGCCTCCATCCTCTTTTGACTTTCTTCATGGCTCAAAAACATCCTCTTTTAGTTCTTTTCTTGTTTTGCTAGTCTAGACCCCAAAACATTCATCAACATGTCCATTTTATTCTCCAAAGATCCAAGTCAGTCTTGTTGAAATCTAAGAGGTCCTTGTAGTCTTGCTTAGCCACCTACATTGTTAGTACTCCAAGAAAAATTTGGGTGATTTTTTCACCCCCTATTATAAGTATTAGAGTACAGATTGTTACCTTGCTGTGGTTGGCCCAAGTAATTTATCTGTTCAGTGCTATTAGCTCCTAACAAAAAAATTATGTTATGCAATGGTTGTCCCACCCACATAACTCACACTGTGATTGCATAGCTTTAGCAGTAGACAAAGATTCTCCTTGCATGATGCTCAACTACTTGGTGAGGGCTATGATATATACCTGTAAAGCTGTAATAGAGTCAATTAGGATCATACCTTTTTGCTCCTTTTACCCTTATCTAATCCTCTCGCTCGACCACATACAATTGTTGCTTACCAATTCTTTCAAAAGGTCATGAGTTGCATCTATAGTTTTTCTCATCAAAGATCCTCCTGCAGCTGCATCTATGGTTTTTCTTGTGCTCTGATTTACATCATTGTAGAAGGTTTCCATGAGGAACTCCCTTGGAAGGTTATGGTGGGGGTAGCTTCTCTATAGTTCTTTAAACATCACTCCCCAAAACTTTATTGAAAATTTATGATTTCCTTTATGATCCTTGTTATCTTGGTTAATGGGAAATATTTAGTGAGAAATGTTTGGGTTAGTGAGAAATGCCTTGAACTGAGTGAGTTGTACCATGGCTTTTCCTGATCTCTCAAAGTGAAAGAAAATAGTCGTAAGCTCACAGCATCGTCAGATATCCCATTAAACTAGAAGGTGTCGCATATCTCCAAAAAATTAACGAGATGAGCGTTGGGATCTTCATTAGACAACCCTCAAACTGCATACTACTTTAAAGAATGTTGATGTTGGGACCTGATCTCGGAACCGGACCCCAACCGGAAAAAAGAAAGATGAAAACAAAAACAAAAATGAAAACGAAGTGGCAGAAAGCGAAATCAAAAGCAAAAGCGAAATCGAATCGTAAAGCGAAAGAAACCGAAGCAAAAACATAAGGCGGAACTCGAAAGAACGGATCCGAAACTAAAATGGGACAAAAGCAACACAAATAAATGAACGAAATC
>JAOSBK010000008.1:31084200-31099826 GCA_027568895.1 Erythroxylum shatona | reverse complement strand
AGTGTATGTGATTGAATTGGCAACAAAATGACATTATGATTGTAAGTTTTCTTTTGTATCTGAAATGGGCCCAAATGACTATTGTAACACTTGTGAATGGAAATGTTTTTTTAAATAAAGTGGGTGCGATTTGATTAATGATTTTCGCATATGTGTACATTGTTTAAAGAAACAAAAGTTTTGTAATAAATTTTGACTAAATGATCATTCTAGCATGCCACCCTTGCGGGGTACGTACTCAAATATCACTCAGGATGTCGGGTACGTGTCCTACGAGAGTGGGGTGCTACAAGATCAATTAATTTTAAATAAGATCCTAGCCCACTAAGAAATTACTTGATAATTTTTTGATATAATAGTAAGGGCTATTCTTATGTAGAAAATAATGGGAGTAATCAAATATTTTAAAGTCCTTATTTTGTTTGATTTTTTGATATAAACTAATATATGCTCCTTTTATGTTTTGCAGTTATTGAAATTGAAGATGAGTACCAACTGACATTGAGGAGCATCATAAATGCTAACAAGCTAACTGGACCCAACTTTTCAAAATGGCTATGAAACTTAAGAATAGTTCTTAGGCAAGAGAAGAAGTTGTACGTTCTTGATACCTTTGCTCCATCATAACCTTGTTCGGATGCAACTGATGAAGATTGGGAGAAATATCAGCGTTATGTTGATGACATTGAACAAGCTATATGTGTGATGTTAGCTTGCATGTCTCCTGAACTTCAGAGGTAGTATGAGAACATGGATGCACTTACTATGATATTGCATCTTATGGAGTTATTTGGTGCACAAAGTAGGGTGGAGAGATATCAAATCTTCAAGGCACTATTTCAATGCAAGATGACAAAAGAATCTTCAGTCAATGTTCATGTGTTGAAGATGATTAGGTGTATTGAAAAATTGGCCCAATTAGGTTTTGTCATTGACCATGAGTTAAGCGTTGATCTGGTTGTGCAGTCTCTGAGTTTGAGCTTTTCACAGTTTGTCATAAGCTTCAACATGAATTAGAAGGACATGACACTGCCTAAACTATTGAACATACTTAAGACTACGGAAGGGTGCCTTAAGAAGGAACCCAGTTCTATACTTCTTATTAGTTCTTCTAAAAGCAAGAAAAAGGGCTTTAAGAAGAATAATAATAAGAAACATAAGGCTTCTACTAATGTAGTAAAAGTCAAAGAAGGTGTCAAGAAGAAGAGTTATGACAAGAGCATGTGTTTTCATTGCAGAGTCAGTGGACATTGGAAGAGGAACTGCCTATCTTATCTTGGTATCCTGAAAGATAAAAGGATTAGGAAGTTGTCTCTTCACGTATGTTTATGATTGAGATCAATCTTTCTACTTCTGTTCCACATTCTTGGGTATTAGAAACTAGTTATGGTTCTTACTTATATAATAACATGCAGATGTTAACAAGGAGTAGATCATTGAAGAAAGGCGAAGTGGACCTATGAGTTGGCAATGGATTTGTATGGATTTCTATTTCTTATTTGGATTTGAAGGGATTTGTCTTTATAATTAAGGATAACGGTTGCTCTTTTTATCAAGATGATATTTATTATAGATCTGTATTGCTTACAACTAGTTTGTATGAGTTAGATATTAAAAGGTCAATTCTTAACATAAATAGTAAGAAAAGAAAATTAACCAAACTCCATCTTATTTATGGCATTGTAGGTTAGGTCATATCAATGAAACTAGAATCACAAAATTACATAAAGAAGGATATTTGGATCCTTTTGAATATGAATCATATGAAATTTGTGAATCTTGTTTATTGAAAAAGATGACCAAACTACCTTTAAGGGAAAGGGACAACGTGTTAGTGAGTTACTAGAATTAATACATGCAGATGTATGTAGCCCTATGTCCACAAATGCTAGAGACAGATACTTATATTTCATTACGCTCACAGATGACCATTATAGATATGGTTACGTGTACTTGATGAAACAAAAGTCTGAATCATTTGAAAAGTTTAAAGAATTTAAACTAGAGATAGAGAAACAAACTGGAAAAAGTATTAAGATACTTAGATCAGATCGAGGTGGTGAATACTTAGATCACAAGTTTCTCGGTTACTTAAAAAAGGATGGGATTCTCTCATAATGGTCTCCTCCTATAACTATATAATATAATGGAGTTTCTGAGAGGAGAAATCGTACACTATTAGATATGGTACTTTCCATGATGAGTCCTGCAGTCCTTCCTATATCCTTTTGGGGATACGCAATTGAAACCACAATATATCTTCTAAATAGTGTTCCATCTAAATCGGTTGATAAGACACCATATGAGATATGGACTGGTAGAAGACTTGAATTATCACACTTAAAGATTTGGGGATGTGAAGCGTGCTATATCTGATAAGCTTCAAGTTAAATTAGATAAAAATAAATTTGTAGGGTATCCAAAAGATATGTTCGATTATCAATTCTATCATCCTATTAAGCCAAAGGTGTTTGTCTCAAGATATGATACATTATTAGAAAGACAATTTATTCTCAAAGAAAGTAGTGGGAGTGAGGTTGAACTTAGAGAAGTTCAAGAGCGACAAATTCACATCAAAATGGAACAATAACCTCAAGTTGATACATATGATGTACAACTGAGAGTTCAAGAGGTACATAATTCGCGACGAATTAGTAGGATATTTCATCCTCCCACTAGATTAGATCTACATATTAATCATGGAAAGGATAATTTATCACTCATACATGATGAGCCTACTACTTTTAAAGAAGCAATGTCAGCTATCGACTCTTTAAAATGGCAAGAAGCCATAAAATTCGAAATGGAATCCATGTACACTAACCAAATATGAACTTTGGTGGATGCACTTGAAGGTATAGTACCTATTGGTGCAAATAGATTTTTAAGAGAAAATTTAACATGGATGGAAATGTACAAATGTACAAAGCAAGGTTGTTGGCAAAAGGTTATAGACAAAAACAAGGAATTGATTTTGATGAAACTTTTTTACCAGTAGCAATGCTTAAATCCATAAGGATTTTATTGGTTATAGTTGCATACCATGTTGCGTACCATGATTATGAAATTTGGCAAATAGATGTCAAATCAACATTTCTCAATGGGAATTTGCAAGAGGATGTGTATATGACACAACCTGAGGTTCCAAAGAATTTCCTGATAAAGTATGCAAGTTGCAAAAGTCCATTTATGGACTTAAGCAATCGTCCCGGAGTTGGAACATCCATTTTGATGAAATAATTAAAGAGTTTGATTTTATAAAAAATGTGGATGAACCTTGTGTTTACAAGAAGGTAAGTGGAAGTGCAATCATTTTCTTAGTGCTTTATGTGGATGGCATATTGCTTATTGGAAATGATATTTTAGTGGTCCAGTCTATTAAGATATGGTTATCTTAGAACTTTTCCATAAATGATATGAGAGAAGCAGCTTATATACTATGTATAAAGATCTATCTAGAAAGATAAAAAAGGTTGCTTGGATTATCTCAATCCACGTACGTAGATAAAGTGCTAAAGAGGTTTAACATGGAGAATTTCAAAAGGAGATTCTTACCTATATCGTATAGGATTCTCTCTCACAGAGTATATGTCCAAAGAAAAAAAAGGAGAGAGATAAAAATGGATTGTATTCTATATGCTTCGGTAATTGGATCAATCATAAATACGATACTATATACTAAACTAGATGTTTCTTATACTTTGAGCATAATAAGCAGATATCAAGCTAATCTCAGTGGGGGTCACTAGACAGTTGTGAAAATCTGGTCTATAGAGTAATTGAGCTGAGAGTTCAAGGTCATTCAGATGCTAGTTTCTAGTCTAATCAAGACGATAGTAAATCATAGTTAGGGTATATTTTTGCTCTTTTGGTGGTGCAGTTAGTTAGAAGAGTTCCAAACAACCAGCCATCGTAGATTCAACAATTGAAGCTGAGTATATTGTAGTTTCTGAGGAAGCGAAGGAAGCGATTTAGATCAAGAAGTTCATCACTGAACTTGGGGTGGTTCTTAGCATTGTTGATCTGGTAGTAGTGTATTGCAATAACAATGATGCTATTTCATAAACAAAGGAACCCAAGTCTTATCAACGGTCCAAACATGTACTCAGAAAGTTTCACTTAATCAGGGAGATAGTAGAGTTGAAAGACATAGCATTGGAGCAAGTTCCCACTGAAGAGAATCTAGTACATCCTCTTACTAAGCCATTATCTCAAAAGAGATATGATCGACATATGGATTAGCTTTAGTACAAGTAGAAGATTGTTAGTTTATGCCCTTATAGCCAATCAATTGGATGCAAATTAATGTATGACATTATTTTTTAAATAATGAAAAGGCTTTATTTATCTTTATGCATTAATTTAATTAATATTTTATGTTTTAATACTAAAGGTATAATCCTTGGAATAATTACAATGTAATGAAATTATGACGAGATTATAATTATGAGATTCAATATACACTTATGCGTTATTCCTAAATGTTCCTAGTTGGATATTGTTAAAATGGTAAAACTAGCACACATTATGTTTCTTTCTTATGAAAAAAGTAATTGATCTCATAAATTGAAGTATAGAGATACTTAAACTAATGTGTGGGTGATTATTAGAGAATAAGTCACTGAATTGACACGATTATAAGAATTTTAGATGGAATATTACTTATGTGTCTATAGATTATCTCATAATGATAGTTGTATAATTAATCCTCATATTTGAGATTACCAAGGTATCTAGTATAGGAATTACTGTGTTTTGATGCTACTCATGAATCGTCCTAGGATAATTCAGTCAGTAGTAATTGGATACAGAATGAACCATATGTAGATAGTTGAGTGAGTCAATATAGGATTCGTCACTTTAAAGTAATTAGAGAGAATATTTTACTATTCTTAATTAGTAATGATTTATAGAATCCTCTGGCTAGAGTGAATTGATAATTGAAAAGGAATTTTCAAATTTCAATTATAAATCAATTACTAATTAGCAAAAATGAACATGATTGGATGATAAGAGTAGACACTATATCCATACTCTATCCAATTAGAATATTGAATGACGAAAGGATTAAATTATACATTATAGCCACGCATAGACAGGTTAAGTCAATCACTTTGACATTCTTGATATTTAGGTAATCATAACATATTGCTAGATGTCAATCATGATTTATGATTATGAATTATTTAATTGGAGAATTAGAGTCAAATTAAAAGAAAATTTAATTTATCCAATTCAATTGTGAATTAAAATTATAGTTTATAATCATTGCCAATTTATTAGGAACCTAATAGGTCACACATCAAAGAGCAATTTATGAAAAAAATCAATTTAATTAAGTTTAACTTAATTATAAAGTTTGAGAAACTTTGTGGATCAAATAAGAGATATTTGATTTTATTAAAATTAAATTAATTATAATTAGAATGTGATTATAATTATAATTAAAGAGATTTAATTTTAATAAAAGACTCTTATGATTTTTTCTATAAAAAAGGAAGAGCTTTTTGGAAGCTAGCACTTTTTTTCATCTTCCTCTCAAATCAATTTGAGAATTGCTCTATGGATTCAGAGGTTGGACACTTGAACAGCTCGTGATTGATCAATAGGAAAAAAGTTTCAAAGTTTTCTCAACAGAAAAGCGAACATGGTACGATTTCTAAATCGTTTTATGTTTTATTCAAGTTTATTCAATTATCAGGATCCGCTTGGAATCTATAAAATTTTTGTTTTTCCTATGCCTGTGATTTGATCACGTTCAGATTCTAACCCTTTTACCTATGCCTAGCTCATGATAGAAACTTTCAAACTTGTTAACATTAAAACCTCTTGTAAAAAGTTCTACTATTTGATCCAATATACTCCAATTCAGTTTCTCCTTACAAAACTTTCTCCCTGATAAAATGGTAATGAACCTGCACATGCTTAGTTCTTGCATGGAATATTGGGTTTTCTACTAAATGAATTGCTGAATGATTGTCACAGTACAATGGGACTACTTAATCTACAATCTAAAGCAAATCCTTCATCAATTGTATAAGTCATGTACTTTCTTAAGCTGTAATTGCTGCTTCTCGGTATTATGCGTTTATTGTTGACAAAGACACAGTTGGCTACCTTTTGCTGTGTTGATTGCAAAACAAACTACTAATTTTACTCTAAAAATCGCAAGTGTATGGGTTGTAATTTGTAGTAAAAAGTGGATATTGATCCTACAACCATTGTGTTAAGGCACCACTTAATTTAGGTTGCCCTTTGTTTAAGAAACTGATTCAAACAAATTTAAATAGATAAGTAAAACAAAGACAAACTAGAGGTAAAAGGAAACAACACAAATAAAGGTAAAAGACTTGTCATTTTCCTTATTTGCTTCCCTATGGTTAATTGATTCAATTTATGCTTGACCTAAGATTTTCTAAAATTTTAGCTACCCTCTCTCAAGGTATAACTAAATGTCACTAGTTAAATAAATTAGGATTAACTTAGGAATCTCTCGATATGTAAAGCTTTTCCTAAACATTCAACAAGATGTGAAGCTATCCTATAGGCAATATATCAATCTATTGAAATCTCTTCCTAATAAATCAATAACTTGTTATCTAGGTCTATTAAATGTCAACTCTTGTTGTACATTTAACATAAATTACCAAGCTCACTATCTTAATTTGTTGTAAGGTTTAAGCTCAATAAATAAATAAAAAAATTAAATCAACAACTGAAGGTTCACAAATAGTTCAAACAATAAACCCTAAAAATATTTTAGCCCCCATAATATCATTAACATCCCCAACAAGCAAATAATCCATAACGAAGATGCCAGAAGAGAAAAAATGAAATAAGAACTAAATGAAGCAAACTCCTCTTCTTTGTCCAAATATGAAAAATCTAAAATTGGTGTGCTCTTTGCCCAATTAGGAATGAAAATCTTGATTCTCTGCCTCTCTCTAGGCTCTCAATCTATCTTTATCTTAAGGAGGCAAGTTTCCCATGACCCTCTTTCGGCCCTAGGGATTTGTACCCTTATATATCACAAGATAAGTCATAAAACCCTAAAAAACAAGTGAAACTTGCATGTTCATTCTACTTCCAATTCCCAAGACCGTGGGAACTATCCCTATGCTTCCCACGATTGTGGGTTAATGTGGCAGAAACATTCTGAAGAGATTTCCCTTAGTCGTGGGAAATAGACCCATTCCTATGATCATGAGTTCTTGTTCTACAGCTCCTCAACTTCTCTCCTCCTCTTTTGGTACCTAGTTCAATCATAAAGGTGGTCACCCTTAATTCCTACACCAAAATGATCAATTCTTACCCTAAACTAACATCAAACATAAAAGATCAACTATGAAGATCAAGGTAAACAAAAAAACACAAAATAAGTCCTAAAACACCATAATAATAACCTATTATGCAAGAAACACATGCCAAATATTTAGAAGAACACACACTAATGCATAACTATCAACTTTTCCACACTTAAATCTTTACTTATCCTCAAGCAAAATCAAACACAACCAATCAATTCCATCACTTCATTTTCACAAAGATCAAAGCATGCAATCCCTTAAAGTTTGGGCAACTCAAATGTCAAGTTACTACACATATCATGACTACTTTTCATTAGTGTACATAAGCAAACTTAACTTATGGCATCATCACTCAAAGATAAGTATAAACTCAAAATGAATCTTCCTTACAGTTTCAGTCAGTTCTCTCAAGCGTTTGATGGTTAATGTTTCGCTCAAGCTCCTTATAGGAAACTATACTACCATAGGGTTACTAATACACCAATTCTCCTTTATAATGATTACATGTAGAAATATATCGAAAGGGTACTTATTAATGCTACTAAAATGTTCTTGCTTTTTCTTTTTTTTCTTTTTCTCTTTTTTTTAGATAAATGAAGAAACAATGAACAAAATAGCAACTAAATGCAATGTGATCCGAGAGTAGAAGTGTCACTTAACTCATCTTAGAAAGAAAAAATTGTAGCAAAAATTCGAAACTAACGCATCACTGAATACTCTACTAAGCTTGTGAATGGGAGGCTAATGAGGTTTCAGCTTTTAAAATATAAGGTGTTTTCAAAAAACAAAAGAGATAAGGCTGAATGGGGGTAGCAAGGGATAATAAAAGGTTGGTCATTTAAGCCAAAGGTTAACATAAAAAGGGCCTTAATAATCTCTTTTAAGCATGCATTCAATAGACTTGAACCGACTCAAAGCAAGTTCTGAAGGTAAAAAAAACCTAAGGAAGCATCACTCAATCAAAGAAATAAAATGACTATAGATGGAGTCATATAAGCTCAATTCTCACATTGACTCAAATGGAAATTCATTATGCATCTTTACACTACCTCATTGCTCAAGTATCAAATTCTGAGTAAGCTTATGCAACCAACTAGTTTTCATCACTTAACATGGTTCACTCTCTAGTTAAGTAGCCTAATCTGAGTTTAAGCATGTATTCAATCTCATTCCAACTTGCATGATAGAATCTCATGGCAAAAACAAATCAAAATGATTCAAGTGTGGTTCCATTGCTTATCACAAAACAACATAAAACAACAACCTAATATGCCTGAAACATGCATCCTAGTTAACAAAATGCAAATAGTAATTAAAACAAATTAAAACGATGCAATTGATAAAGCAAATGTCACCTCACTACACTTAAAAAACACATTGTCCTCAATGTGACAAGGCAATCACAAAAAGAAACCAAAACACAAAACACAACATCAAGCAAACAAATAAGTAAAACAACTGACAAAGTAAATGAAACAATGTAAAAAGTAAAGGGTAAGAAGGCTCATGGACATTGTGGTGGAAAAGGCATAGGAGAAGGGATTTTAATGTTCTTCGTCTGGATGAACTTGAGGAATTTCTTATTGACATACCATTGCTCATGCATTTGTCACCTCTGGTTGCCGAGCTCATTAATTTACAGTGTCATTTGTTGATGATCTGTGGCCATTTGGTTAAGGATTTGCTGAAACTTATCAACATCTACTACTAAAGTTGATTCCTCTTCAACTGCTTCTTCTTGGGGCTCTAGGGGCACCTGAGATATGGATAGTTGAGAAGTGACTGCATCATTGCCCTTTTTGTCCTTAACAGTAGTGCGCGTTTAAGGATGTCGATGGAGCTCCAAAATTTCATAGCGTCTCAAATAAGGTACATAAAACACATCCGGTCTAGCTATGCGCACACTATCCACATCAAGATTGTAAAATGAAACCAAAGCAGTTACAATGTAAGTCATGCCAAAGTATGAACTTTTCTTACCAATGCAACTCACAATAGATCAAAAAATGTGATACGGGGCATTTACTTTAATTTTACGATCCATACACCTAAGAAAGAAAAGTTCCTTAATCAAATCCTTATTGCTTTCAGTTTTGTTAAAAACAATTAAGCACATAAACTTGTGAAGAAGTAAGTGCTCAGTGCTATGAATCAAAGTGTAGGGTGTATTCCTAGAATCAAAAATGTTTTCACCCTGTAAGGCTTTTCCAATAATCACAACATAAAATTCATCATGGTCGTCTAAAACTTTAGAGTTAGACAAATCAAAAAGCGCAAAAATGACAGTATAATCAAGCTTATATGTATGGCCGCCTCTCCTAAATCAGAATGTGTCCATTTTAGGATTGTAGCGCATAGTGGTAAAAAACTCTACAGTCATCATGGGGTATATTGATATATTGCAATGAATTAGATGACCCTAACCAATATTCACAGCTAATCATTCAATGTTATGCCTCAATCTTAGAGTTTTTAACAGTTCAAAATCAAAGTACCAAGGAGGCAATAACTCTCTATCTTTAAAGTCTCGGAATCTTATTCCTTCTTTTTCTCAAAAAATAGGGAATGGGGCGCGAAAAGTGGCTGCCATATTAGGTTTACCTTCTCAAGAGACTTAAAGGTAGTTAGTCGATTGGTTTCTGGGCTACAAGCTTCTTTGGAACCATTGAATGGGAAAAATCTGCAAAAATAGGCAAAAGAGAGGTAAGCACATTTGAGAGAGAAAGAGAGAAAAACTCACCAAATCCTTGTATTCTTGAGTGGATAATGTGAAAAAAAAATGTCTAAGAAGTGAATAATGATGGAAAAAATGGAGAAAATACCAAAATTTGGGAGAAAGAAGAAGGATTTGTGAGGTTAAAGTGAGTGGATATCGTGTTTAGAGTGAGAGAATGTGGGAAGATGAAGAAAGAAGAATACCTATGTTTCCAATGTTCATGGGTTTAGGTTCCAGAAAGTTTCTGGAGAGCCTTCCTACGTTTATGGGAAATAGACCCATTCCTACGATTGTGGGTTAAGGCTCCAGAAAGTTTCTGAAAAGCCTTCCCACATTCATGGGCACTCTAACTTTTCCAACTTTTTAGCCTTCTTCCAAGCTTAGCATACATTCCCAAGATTCAGGCAACCTGTAACCACACTATCATCATCTAACCAATAAGAAATTTGAAGAGAAAATAAGTTAACACTCAAACAAAATCCAAGTAAAAACCAAGAAATCATAGCAAATTCAAACCAAACATAATCATAACCAAACAAATCAAATAAACAAGTAAACAAAGACAAGCAAAAGAACAATAAACATGCTAAGTTATGGTCATTAGCCTGACCATTCCACATGCATCCATGAAGGAATGGAAGAAAGGAAAGAGATGACTTCCCTTTCTTGTGACTATGTCCCTTCATAGTATGGTTTGCATCTATGCCCATTGACCTTGAATACTTCACCCTTATCATTTTCTAAATCCAAAGCTCCATGGGGAAACACTTGAATAACCTTGAAAGGTCCTCTCCATCTTGACTTGAGATTTCCAGGAAATAATTGAAGTTGTGAATTGAACAAAAGCACCAAGTCCCCATTCTTGAACTCCTTCTTCTTGATGTGAGCATCATGCCACTTCTTTTCCCTTTCCTTGTATAACTTGGCATTTTCACAAGCATCAAGCCTCAACTCTTCCAATTCATTAAGTTGTAACAATCTCTTCTCACTTGCTAGCTTCCAATCTATGTTCAACTTCCTAACAGCCTAATAGGCTCAATGCTCCAACTCCAATGGTAAATGGCAATCCTTGCCATACACAAGTTGATATGGTATGGTACCTATAGGTGTTTTGAAAGCTGACCTGTAAGGCCATAAGCTGTCATCTAGTTTCAAAGCCCAATCGTTTCTTAAAGTGCTCACTACCTTCTCCTAAATGTTCTTCAACTCTCTATTCACCACCTTCACTTGGCTGCTAGTTTAGGGGTGGTAAAGGGTAGCCACTCTATGATGAACATTGTATCTTCTCAAAAAAGTCTCAAAGGATTTGGTGCAAGAATGACTCCCTCCATCACTTATCATCGCTCTAGGTACCCTAAATCTAGTAAAGAACTTCTTCATGAACTTTGAACCACCTTGTTGCCATTAGTTGGAGTAGTTACAACCTCAACCCACCTAGATATATAATTAACTCTAACCAATATGTAAGTGTTACCTAAGGAGGATGGGAATGGTCCCATGAAATCTAGGCCCTATATATCAAATATCTCCGTCTCTATGATGTTTGAAAGTGGCATCTCATGCCTTTTCGATATGTTGCCCACTCTTTGACACCTATTATACTTTAGCACAAAATATCAAGTATCCTTGAACAAGGTTGGCTAATAGAACCCACATTCCAAGATCTGATTGTTAGCTCTATAATGCCCTATATAAAAGTAGCTATGACATTGTGTCAAAATTTCAGGCATTTTATTTTTGGGGACACATCTGCGAATCACATTGTTAGAACATATCTTATAAAGTATAGATTCATCCTAAATATAGCGAGAACATTGAAAGACAAAACACTTCCTTTGTTGATAAGATAGACTGGAAAGAAGAATGTCACCTAAGAGGTAGCTTGCAATATCTGCAAACCAAGGACGAAAAGGATTATCTACCATCATTAAAGCCTCATAAGGAGAACTCTCCTTGATTTCCTCTTCTTCTTTATAGTGCCCCCTTCAAGCTGTGATAGGTGGTCCGCTACAACATTTTCTGCTCCTTTCTTATCTTTAATCTCAATGTCAAATTCTTATAGTAGAAGCACCCATTGGATGAGCCTTGCCTTAGCATCCTTCTTAGCAAAAAGATATCGCAATGCTGCATGGTTTGAAAAAACAAGAACATATAAGCCTAAAAGATAAGAACAAAATTTCTCACAAGAAAATACCACAAGTAACTCCTTTTCCATAGTTGTGTAATTCAGCTGTGCTCCCGTCAAAGTCTTTCTTACATAGTAGATGGTGTGCAACCTCTTTTCCTTCCACTGGTTAAGGACATAACCAATGGGATGACCACTTGCATCACATATAGTCTCTAAGGGAAAAGACCAATCTGGCGATATCAAAATGGGTGCTATTGTAACTGCCTTCTTCAACCTATTAAAAGCATCCAAACAAGCACCATCAAACACAAAGGGCACATCTTTAACTAATAAATGAGTAAAGGGTCTAGAGATAAGAGACAAATCCTTGATGAACCATCTGCAGAACCCTGCATGAATAAGGAAGGCTCAAATGCTCTTGATGTTGGTGGGAGGTGGTAGCTTTTCAATTACTTTAGTTTTAGCTCAATCCACTTCAATCCCCTTACATGAGATCTTATGACCCAATACAATTCCCTCTTGAACCATGAAATGACACTTCTCCTAGTTCAAGACTAGACGAGACTCCTCACATCTTTGAAGCACTCTATCTAAATTAATCAAACAATGATCAAAAGAATCTCCAAAGATAGAGAAGTCGTCCATAAATACCTCTATGAAGTTCTCATTAATGTCCACAAATATGGCCATCGAGCACCTTTGGAATGTGGTAGTGCATTGCATAAACAAAAAGGCATCCTCCAATAAGTGAAGTCCCATATGGATAAGTGAGCAGTCTTTTCCTGATCCTGTGGGTATATAAACACCTTATTGTACCTTGAATATCTATTAAGAAAATAGTAAAATGCATGGCCAGTACCTTCTCAATCATTTGGTCCATAAAAGGTAAAGGGAAATGATCTTTCTTGGTGGCCAAATTGAGCTTCCAGTAATCAATACACACTCTCCAACTTGTGATGGTCCTAGTAGAAATCTTTTCATCTTTTTCATTTCCCATCACTGTCATGCCTCCCTTCGTAGGCACACATTATACCTAACTAACTCACTCACTATCTGAAATGGGATAAATAATCCCCGCATCCAAAAGCTTCACCACCTCCTTCTTCATAACTTCTTGCATGTTTAGATTTAACCTTTTCTATTTTCCTTCACAATTTTACATCCTTCTTCTAGGTTAATCCTATGCATCACCACGTTGGGGCTAACCCCCCCCCCCCCCAATATCAAAAATTTTCCACCCTATGTCTCTCATCCTCTTCCTAACGATCTCCATCACTTTCTCTTCTTGCTCATAATCTTATTGGTTGGAAGTGATGATGGGTAGAGTGTAGTCCTTACCTAAAAAGGTATATCTCAAGTGGGAAGGTAAGTGTTTAAGCTCTAAAGTGGGCAGCTTAATAATGGAATGTAGTGCGGGTGTAGCTATTCTCTCGAACTTCTCCTTCTCAACTCCCTCACATAATTCCTCTTCTCTCACACTTTCATCCTTGTGCACTTCAATAACTTTATCAACTTCCTCTTCAACTTCCTTCACACACTCATCCATAACATCAATCTTCATACATACAGTACAATCCATTGACTTCTTCAAAGATTTAGATATGTTAAATTCAACCTACTCATCACCAATTCTCAAAACAAGTGTTCCTTCATGCACATCAACTAATGCCCTACCAGTATTCATAAAGGGCCTGCCCAAAATCAATGGATAGTTTTTATTAGCTTCAAAATTGAACACAACAAATTCAACAGGAATGATAAATTTATCCACTTTTACTAACACATCTTCTAAAAATCCAAACGATCTCTTGATGGATTGATCCGCAAGTTGAATTAGCATGGATATTGACTTAACCTCTCCTAGTCCCAATTTCCTAAAAATAGACAAAGGCATCAAGTTAACACTTGCACCTAAATCAAATAAGCATTTAGAAAATTCAAAGTCACCAACAACACATGGAATAGTAAAACTCCTTGGATCTTGTAGTTTTGAAAGCATCGTGCTTGAGATAATCAAACTACAATTCTCTGTTAAGCTTACCGTTTGATTGTTCTCCTAAGTGCATTTACATGTTAGTATGTACTTAAGAACTTTGCATACTTGGGCATGCACTCCAAGCCTTCTACCAATGGCAAGTTAATCTGAAGCTTCTTCAGTTCTGCAAAAACTTAGAAAAATGAGTGTCCACCTGACGTTGTCTCACCCTTTATGGATATGGAAGTTTATTCTTGTAGAGTGGTGGTGATACATAAGGCCTCTCTTCTTCTTTCTCTTCTTTTATCTCCTTGCCTTTCCCCTTTTCTTAGCTATCATTTTGCATACTTGGTTCTTCCATTTGCTTACCACTTCAAAGTGTAATAGCCTTGAGTTGTTCCCTTGGGTTGGCCTTAGTATTGCTTGGTAGGCTACCTGCACTTCTAGAAGACAACGCATTAGCAAGTTAACCTACCTGTATCTCTAAGTTATGGATAGATGAGGCATGGTTCTTCACAATCTAATCAAACTTTGCCTCCATCCTCTTTTTACTTTCCTCTTGACTCGAAAACATTCTCTTTTAGTTCTCATATTGATTTACCATTTTGGACCCCAAGATATCCATTAACTTGTCTATTTTGATCTCTAAAGATTCATGTCAGTCTTGCTAAAATCTAGGAGGTCCTTGTGGTCTTGCTTGGCCACCTACATTGTTAGTACTCTAAGAGAAATTTGGGTGGTTTTTCCACCCCAGATTATAAGTATTACAGTACAAATTGTTACCTCGCTGTGGTTGGCCCAAGTAATTTACCTATTTTGAGTTACTAGCTCCCAACAAGAAGCATTTTACTATGTAATGGTTGTCCTACCCACATAACTCACATTGTGATTACATAGCTTTGGCTGTAGATGAAGAAGCTCCTCGTATGTTGCTCAACTGCGTGGTGAGAGTTGTGATCTGTGCCCATAAAGCTGTAACGAAGTCAATTGGAATCATACCTTTTTGATCCTTTTTCCCCTGTTTACTCCTCTCACTTGACCACATACAATTATTTCTCGCCAACTCTTCCAAAAGATCATGAGCTGCGTCGATAGATCCTCTAGCAACTGCATTAATGGTTCCTCTTGTGCTCTGATTTACATCATTATAGAATGTTTGCAAAACGAACTCCCTCAGAAGGTTGTCGTGTGGGAAACTTCTCTATAGTTCTTTAAACCTCTCTCAAGCTTCATATATAGACTCCCCATTACTTTCTTAACATTTTGTGATTTCTTTTATGATTATGGTTATCTTTGTAAAGGGGAAGTATTTAGTAAGGAATGCTTAGGCTAGCTATTCCCAAGTAGTGATCTGCCTTGAATTGAATGAGTTATACCATGTCTTTTGTTGGACCCCGATTTTTAAGTGGAATTTAGAAATAATAATTGAAAAGAAATGAGTGTTATTATGTATATGTTTCCTTTATACTTAAAGGAAATTGATAAGAAAAGAATGATTTT
>JAOSBK010000008.1:31034430-31047837 GCA_027568895.1 Erythroxylum shatona | reverse complement strand
TTAAGTGAGACGACCCGAGGTTGCATCCTGTACTGCAATCCTTGGAATTAAATTATTTTTGACTCGGTTTCCAAGGAATTGATCTTTAGATCGATACGAAGTGGCCGATCACCAATACTACTAACGTAGACCCTACAGAATGTGGATTGGCAATCACCCTTAGTAGCAAAAAAGAGCTCCTAGTAGAAGATGAAGAGGAAGAAGAAGAGAATATTAAAGACAAAATAATGTAACTCCTGGCTGAAATGAAAGTTGATCGACGCAAATTTGAGAGTGAAGACAAGACAAAAGTTAGCTTCATAAATGGAGTAGCATTCTAAGAAGAGCTTCTGGAAGAAGAAGAAGTCTTCATCTAAGAAGTGGGAGTAGAGGAGTGATAGGAGATAATTGAAGAAGATAAGCCAGAAACCTCTGTTGAGGAAGGAGAAGAAGAGTGGACAGAGGTGGTTAAGGAAGAACTGGTAGAGGAACCAAATAATGAAATGACTTGTGAAGCATTTATGGTGACCTAAGTACGAAGGGGATCCCACTTCTTTGAAGACAAGTTGTTCGGGTCAACTGACAGTTCAGGAAGTTTTCTTATTCCCTCTTTTATCAACAATTTGTCATCGAAAAGGGCATTAACGTATGCAATTAGATTTATTAATTTGATAAATTATGTCATTTCTATTATCTTGCAGTATGTTGCTCACTTACAAATTATAAAACCCCAATAATGAGAAACAAGTGGAAGCAAGCCACTGATCATAGACCCAAGATGAGGTAACGTGTTGGTTACGTCAAGCTAATGACGTTAAATAAAGTGTTGCAGAGGAGGTATCTATGAATTAGGATAAATTTTAGTTTATGTTATTTTATTTTCATGTTTAATAATTATTTATGTTTTTTATTTTTATTTTTATTTTTATTTTTATTTTCTTTTATGTTTTTATCTCTTTTTCTTATATTTTACAAGGATGTAGATTATTATTGGATGGATCAAATATCAAGAACAAAATCATCATATTCAGGAAATTATATAGATTATGTATATTGGGGACAATGTATAACTTTAAGTGTGGGGAAGGCTTTAGTGAATCTTTAACAATTTCTTTAAGCTTATTACAATCTTAATTATTAAATTTTATGAATTGATATCTTAAATTGGTTGAGATTTGTCTATAAATACTATGTTATACCATTGAATATTGATTAAATTGGTATAAGAAAGGATGAGAGTGATATATGCTTAATTGATTATGTATTTATTCCATAATAAATAAAACTTAGTGATTATTGCTATGAAAAATGCTTGAGATACTCACTTTGACTCATATGTTGTTTTAGACATAATTCATAAGTGAAAGAGTTAAAGTGAATCGAAAGCACTATATTTTAGATTTTTTTGAAGATTCACACTTACTTGTTTCTATAAAGCAAGAAGAAGAAGATTAAAAGCAAGAGAAGGCAAGTAAATGCTAAGAAAGCTAAGACATATGTTGAAAATACAAAGAAGAAGAAGATTAGAGCAAGAAGAAGATAAGAAAATATAAAGGAAAAAGGAGTGGAGGACTTGCGGCTAAGCTATCAACTTGTCACAATTGTGAGCATTAACTCACAGCTATGGCATGGTGTCTCACAATCATGAGAGGCCAATGTATGGTCGTGAAACACCACTCACGGCTGTGAGAGGCTAATGCATGGCTGTCAGAGGGCATGCGCAGCTATGAGAGGCCATGCATGCCCGTGATACAATACTATCTCACCTATTTTTAACCTAGTTTTTAGTATAAAGTGAAAGGTGTTGTGATGGCCAAAAGTTATGAAAGTTTTTAGTGTTTTTAGCAAAGTGAAGCTTTGACAGGGAGATATGAAGAGAGCAACAAAAGGTCTCAATTGTGAGAGACCCATAAAGGGGTAGATTCTCGATGCCAGTTTGAAGGTGACATCGACTCCGACAACCCAGTTAAGCATTCCTTCCTTATATTTGTTATTTCTTTCTTTTCTTATGGATCGATTGTGTTATCATATGCATATAGATTTGGGTTTTGTGTATGAATGATCGTATTGTCATATAGTTTGATTGTTTGTGTATGAACCTATAGCTAGAATTTCAATATAATCTGTAATTCTTATATTTGAGATTCATTTGTGGCAACTAATGGTTTGTAATTCTTAGGGATAACTTAACTTAGGTTGAATGACCCGAGCATATGTGGTTATTGCTTAGATTAATCAATTTTCCTAATTTGTAATGGGATTATCTAATTGAATCTAGAGATCGTATCTTAGGTTATTCGGTAGTTAGGTTTAATTAACAAACATATCTTAATTAAACATGTCCTAAGGGAAAACTCGAGTTAATAGAGCTTATCATTAACCTACGATTAATAGTTCAAGGAGAGAAAAAAGAGCCACAATTCAATGAAATATGTTTAGTTAGGGTATAGGTCAAGATTGAACCAAAGAACTGGACTTCTAAAGAATTCACCACTTTCATCATTTTTGCATGTTTTCTTTAATTTGCTTTTGTTAGTTAGTTTTGTTTTATTTTCTTATTTTAAACCAAACCAACCCCTCAAAACCTAAACACTGATTAATTTCATTTTACAAGCTAATCAAACACTATCTGTGGGATCGACCTAGACTCACCATTATTATAGTAGTAGGTCTAGTTTATTTTACAAAAGCATTATGACACGCAACTATCAGAGAGTTAGAATAAATTTACTTTTGTAAGTCATATTTTTAATAATCATTGAAATATTCAAGTTGAATAATATTGCTTGTTATTTACACACATAATACCCATCTTTTTCGTGAGCAGTCGAGCCCAAGAGTAAAATTTTCAAAATTTTTAAGCTCTTGTTATTCTTTCACATATGTTATCATATATGATAGAATAATTCTAGAACTTGCTTTTATTATGTATATTGAGACCATATTTGTTAAATTAGAAGCATTGACATAATGAAGCACTTGGAATAAACAACTTGTTTAAGCCTATTTCTTTTAAAATTACCATATCTTTAAATTTTCCTTTAGGAATTACCAAGA
Organism: Erythroxylum shatona; assembly: GCA_027568895.1. Classification (NCBI taxonomy): domain Eukaryota; kingdom Viridiplantae; phylum Streptophyta; class Magnoliopsida; order Malpighiales; family Erythroxylaceae; genus Erythroxylum; species Erythroxylum shatona. The sequence goes on along the minus strand of JAOSBK010000008.1, from coordinate 31,044,801 downwards.
TGAGCCTTAGCCTCTTTCGTTGATTTAACCCACATACTAACCTTTATCCTATTTTTCTTCGAAGATCTTTTTATTGTTTTGGACCGTAAAGGTTATTTACATTTTTGACTTATTGAAGACTTGAAATTCTTGAAAGGTCCAATGTTTCTTGAACTGTGGTATTGAATGCTTGCAATTGGTTTGATTGATAAAAAAGTAAAAATGTAAATAAGTTTTATGGTACCAATAAATTACGATGAAAAGACCTATGTGTATTTATAAACAAGTCTTAAAATTTATTGTGTAGTAAATTTTCTCTAATTAACCCTTTTTATTATCCCAATCATACCATACCTAAGCGTTATTACAATCTTTATAAAGACCTTTGGATTTTTGTTTCTAGTTTACACATAAGTGGTGGAGATATGATTTTATTGCAAGCCTGTGGTAAGAATTCTTCTATACATTGAATGAGAGCTCTGATACTTTTCACCCTAAACACTTGATTAACATCTTAGTGAGGGTGTAAAGATTAACGTTTTTGGCTTCAATGAGATTATGATGTGATTACTATTAATATTTTTAGAAAAATTAATTTTAGGATAATTTGATTCTGCTTATATGTTAATTTGATTCAGTAGGATATGATGATGTATAATATGAATAGATAGATCAAAATTGATGAGGGATTGATGTGCGAGATTGATAATTTTGATTATGGTTTGCTTGAGGGCAAGCAAAAGTTTAAGTATGAGGATGTTTGATAGACGCATAATTGTTTCTACTTATAGGTTAATTTGATTCAGTAGGATATGATGATATATAATATGGATAGACAGATCGAAATTGATGAGGGATTGATGTGTAAGATTGATAATTTCTATTATGGTTTGCTTGAGGGCAAGCAAAAGCTTAAGTATACGGATATTTGATAGATGCATAATTGATTTTACTTATACGTTAATTTGATTCAGTAAGATATGATGATATATAATATGAATAGACAGATCGAAATTGATGAGGGATTGATGTGTAAGATTGATAATTTTGATTATGGTTTGCTTGAGGGCAAGCAAAAGCGTAAGTATGAGGATGTTTGATAGACGCATAATTGATCATAATTATACCCCATATTTGATGTATTTTTGCTTGATATTTTATACTTTTATTATAACTTTGATACTTAATTTGCTCCAAGTGTATTTATAGGTTATAATTGACTTCACGGACTTAAAGAAGAAAATTCGGATGAAAACATGACATAAAACAGAGATTTGAAGCACAAAAGGGATACACAACTGTGCATTAGCCCATACACTTCTCTCAAGCCATGTAGATTCACAAATTTTGGCATTTTGGGTAAATCGTGTAAGTCTCAAAAACCCTAAATTTCAATATAGAAAGAAGTGTTCGGCCTCAAATGAGGGGAGCATACATTAGGAGGAGATTCCAAATATGGAGATCATTCTCAAAGGACAATTTTGGTTCAAAGAAGTGAAAAACACGAAGAAGTCATCAAAAGGTCCATTGAAATATAAAATCAAACCTCTACATTGCAAGAATATTCAATAGAAGACAAATGGGAAGATTTAGAATTATGAACTCATTGTTTTCAATTTGTTTTTCTTTCTTTTATGTTTGATTTTGTGTTTGATCATGTGTAACTAAATTCCTTTAACGTCTAGGTTAGATGAACCCTGTGATGATATTTTAATATGATTTGATTCTTTTATTAATGCAATTGGCTTGAATGATATATTGTGATCTAATTACGTATTTTATTTATGTTTTAATAAAATCAAAATATTAGATCATAATCTAATTTCATAACATAAAGAATGAGAAATCCTTAATTGAATAGATCTACCATAATTAGAAGGAGTTAATTATGAACCTAGAGATAAGATAACATAATTCTTTCAAATTTGGATCAAAATTCACAAATCGATAGAGCAATCTTTTAAACTCTAACCTAAGTAATTCGGTTGAAAACCTTAGGATTAGTTGTTATTAGACCCAAGGTCAGCAATTATTATACCATAGGAATTTTCACGATCCAATAAATCATTAAAACAATTACATAATAAATGATCAATCTATTAAGGATTTTAGGGGGATTTGAAACTTAGATACTAATATTATGATATCAATAGTTTATTAAGTGCCTCCTTAATTCTCTAATACAATCTTGCTACCTATTTATTTTATTTGCTTTATTTTTATTTCCTTTCAAATTAAAAAATAAAAACTAATTATATAGACTAAATAATAAGATAACAATAATTACTAGTACTCATAGTCCCTGTGGATTAACCCATACTTGTCGATACTAGCTACAACTACGTTGTGCTTGCGGTTACTTCATAATTGACTAACTTAAAACAAATTCAATAAAAGATCCACTATCTCCTTACCTCTTTACCATTGCTATGGAAGTCCTCCAAATAATGTTACAACTTTATATAGCTAAAAATATGAATTTTAGATTCATTGTCGATGTCATTGGCTTAACACCACACACAACTCTCTTTTGCAAATGATTTACTCATGCTAAGTGCTAATGACTTTACTTCAATTGGTGTGCTTTATGTTGGATCGAAAAAATAAAGCATGCATGATTTGGATAAAACGGTAGATTTTAAAACTTTTTAGAAATCAAAATTACAGTGGAAGCAATATAACCAAATCAACATACATAGCCATACATCATACGGTATAAGGATAAACATTTGCATAAACACAAGATGAAAATTATTACCAACTCCTTCGCTATAGCTTTAACTCCTCGATAATGTATCCTCTCCTAAGTGATGTATCCTCTTCTTGTTATTGTATCCCCTTCTCAATATTGTATCCTCGACTAATCCGATCTGCCACTTGTTTTGCTTGGACAACTTAGTTAATAAGATCCTTTGGTAAGAAAGGAGAAGAAAACTTGAAGAGATTTTCTTTTAAAAAAAGAAGCTAATGATTAGACACTTCTCATGCAATTTTTGGCTCACATATGCAAGATAGGAGAGAGAGAAAAATTCAACAACCTTTTCTTTTCTTCTCACAATTTTACTTAACTCTCAAAAGGAATAAGTGAAGTGCATCCAACGCATCACTTCCTCCCTTAATCAACCATAAAGAAGCCAATAAATGAGACTTTTCTCATTTATTTGAAGATGGCTATATGAAAAGGTCATTAACCTAAAAATACATATCAATTTCAATTTTGTGATGAAAGAAGAAAGATGGTCCATCATATGCATCTCTTTCTTCTTTAATCCAATGAATACTAATAAGTTACATGCTATCATTAAAAGATTATCGTTAAACCATCTAATGATAACATTATTACTTCATTTAATGATGATAAAGCATGTTAAAAAACCATCTTAAATGTAGGAAACCAATGCTTAATGTGCAGCTGCACATTTAGCCCATGAAAACCAAAATTCTACCTCCATTTATCTGTAATAACTTTGTTTTAATTTAATTAATATAATAAATCATATTAAACCAAAGCCTATCCTATTTCTAAATGTTCATATGGGCTTATAATTAACAATTAATTAAAGTAAGCACAACATTCAATCATAGGCTTTAAAACCTCTATTTGTATTTCTGACTTTGCTTGGTAACCTTCGTAGAAGACAAATGAGGAATCTAATTGGACTTGTATAATTCAAGCTCCAATAAGCCCATAATTAATTTAATTTCATTAGAATTAATTCTACCTTATTAACTAAATGTCATTCCACTAAAGACAATTAGTTGAACATTTGAATTACTAAATATTATGAGAACTCATGTTTCAAATAAGATGTCCTATTGCAAACTCTAATTTGAACCATATTATAACCATTCACATAAAGGGTAAAATTACCATTTTGCCCTTATATTAGTTTTTCCTTCTAAATCTCCCGTTTTACTCTTATATGATGATCAACACACAAGATCTCATCTTGGTGTTAAGACTTGATAGGTAGCTAGTCCATCAAACTACTGGCTTCAGTTTAATCACCAATCTCCATAAAACATCTAGAAGTGATGATATCACTATAAACTCTTTATTTGAGTGAATATTCCTTGATATATGTTAATTCCAACATGCAGACACTGGATTGATACTTTGTAAAAATCCATTCCAATCATATCAAGAATTATAATGAAACACATATGAGTTCACCACTCATTAAGATTGTGGTCCATAATAAACGAATGCTTAAGTTGTATGTTTTAAGATTAAAGTGACGGCCCACTTTATTCTTTAAAATATACTTGATTTCAGATTCATTTAATATTATCATTATCAATAGTCAACTATTATCATGATATGAAACTCATCATTCCCTTGAAGTAAACTCTTTTACTTACAAGGAGATTAATCGCAACACTATAATTTAAACTATAATCAAGCGATCAACTTGATTATTCAACTGTGAATCCATTATTTTGATTTTTATAATATACATATTTCTCATACATCTCTATGTATATGTATATTATTTACAAAAGAATCTCGCTACCTTATGACTAGATATATATGCTCATAAAAACCAAACTCTTTTGTTTTTATTAATAATAAATATTTTTATGGCAAAAGTAACTGGAAGAAAATTATGTTATAAATAAATACACTTGCTTTCCAGGGTACTATATTTACATAACTCTAACAATCTACCACTTGCCCTAAAGCAAGTTTGACATATCCCTCGTTCTCATCCCTGCTAGTTGATCCTTAAAACTCTTTTGGAATAGTGTCTTCATAAATGGATCAACAAGGTTTTGCTTTGTGGAAATTTTTACCACATTCACCTCACCATGTTGTATTATCTCCCTTATGAGATGATACTTTCTCTTAATATGTTTGGCAGCTTTATAATTCCGAGGTTCTTTAGAATTACCACTGCCTCACTATTATCACAATAAAGTGTAATGGCATTTTCTACCTCAGGAATCACCTCCAAATCATTTAGGAACTTGTGAAGCCAGACTGCTTCTTTTATTGCTTTACAAACAGTAACATACTCAACCTTCATAGTCAAATCAACAACATAAGATTGCTTGATACTCCTTTAGACTATAGCTCCAGTTCCTAAAACAAATATAAACTAGAAGTTGATTCCCTTAAATCAACATCTGAATAGAAATTAGAATCTATATATCCTGTCAAACTAAGGTTACTTTCAAAGTAAACAAGCATTAAGTTCTTCGTCTTACGAAGATACTTCAGTATCCACTTCACCGCAATCCAATGCTCTATTCCTAGATTGCGCTGGAATCTACTTACCAGTCCCACTGCATAACAGATATCCGATCTAGTGCAAAACATAGCATACATTAAACTTCCAACTGTCAAAGCATATGGAATGTTATGCATGCGTTCGACCTCCTCTTGGGTATTAGGTGCTTGCTCCTTTGAAAGTTTGATTCCATGTCTAGTAGGAGTGAAACCCCTCTTGAAATCTTGCATGGCAAACTTATTGATCATATTCTCAATATAGGTTATTTGAGATAAGGCTATCAATTTGTTCTTATGATCTCTTATAAGTTTGATCCCTAGAATATAGCTAGCCTCTCCTAAATCCTTCATTGAGAACTATTCATTCAGCTATCCCTTAACTGTAGATAATATTCCTACATTATTCCTAACGAGTAGAATGTCATCAACATACAGGATTACAAAAGTAACCTTGCCTTGTTGTATCCTTTTATAGACATAAGGCTCATCTTGGTTTTGTATAAACCCATAAGTTTTGAGAGACTTATTAAACCTAATGTTCCAAGATCTGGATGCTTGCTTAAACTCAAAAATGGACCTCTGTAATTTGCATACCTTATGCTCATTACTTGGCTCAATGAATTCTTTTGGTTGGGCCATATAAATGGTATCCTCGTGATCCCTATTAAGAAATGTGGTCTTGACATCCATTTGCTATATTTCATAATCTAAATAGGCTACTATGGCCAAAAGAATTCTGTTGGACTTAAGCATGGCAACCGAAGAAAATGTCTCCTCATAGTCTATAGCCTCTTTTGAGTATAGCCTTTAGCTATCAATCTAGCTTTAAAGGTCTCTACCTTTGCATCTAATCCTTTTTTCCTTTTGTAGATCCATTTACACCCTATGGCTTTTATATTTGGTGGTAGATCTACAAGGATCCAGACTTCATTGGCGTATATGGAATCTATTTCCTACTCCATCGCCTTGAGCCATTTTTCTGCATCAACATCATTAATAGCCTATGTATAAGTAATGGGATTTGTTTCTTCTTAGTCTGAGATGGCTATAATACCTTCTCATAGACCTAGATACCTATTTGGTTGTCTCATAACCCTCCCACTACGTTTAGGCATTACTTTATGTTTAAGTTGCTCTTTTGATTTAACTCTTAGATCCATTTCGACGTCTTATTCTACTATATCCAAATTAACTTTTAGTTTGGATGAAATGGCTAACTCTTTAAGTACTACTTCACTTCTTCCTTTGTGATTTCTCATAAACTCCTCCTCTAGGAAGGTTGCATTTGTCGACACAAATGCCTTCCTGTCTTATGGACTATAAAAATAATACCCTTGAGTACTTGTAGGATATCCTACAAACAAACATACTTCTAACCTTGGTTCCATCTTTGTGGATTCAAGCCTTAGAACATGGGCTGGGCAACCCCAAGTTCTTAAGTGCCGTAATGAAGGCACTCGACCAGTCCACAACTCCCTATGTGTTTTAGGCACCTATTTGGATGGAGCAAAGTTAAGAAGATAAGTTGACGTTTGTATGGCATATCCCCAGAATGATTCTGGAAGGCTAACATAGGACATCATTGATCTTACAATTTTCAATAGATTCATATTTCTCCTCTCAACTACACCGTTCTATTGAGGTATTCAAGGAGCTGACAAGCTAGAAACTATTCCACTGTCAATTAAATATTATTGGAACTCTCTATATAAGTACTTACCCCTTCAATCCGATCGAATTTGTTTTAATGACCTACCTATCTGCTTCTTAGCTTCAGCTTTGAATTCTTTGAACTTATCAAAGGACTCACTTTTTATGCATCCAATACAAATAGTCATGTCTAGAGTAATCATCTATAAAGGTTATGAAGTATTTATAACCTCCTCTAGCTTGTAAATTCATGGGCCCACACACATTAGTATATACCAGGTTCAATGTGGATTCAGATATGTTTCCTTTAGAAGGAAATGAGGCTTTGGTCATTTTTCCTTCAATACAAAATTCACAGGTAGGTAATGGATTGTTAGCTAAGCCCATAAGGATCACATCCTTTACTAATATATCAAGTCTTTTCTGATTGATTTGACCCATTCTTAAGTGTTATAGATATTTTAAATTAATACTAGAGACATTGGATTATCTTGATTTTATCAATTCTGTGGTGTTTAGTGAGCCCATCATTGGTTCTATAAAGAACAATCCCTATTTAATTATCGCATTACAAATAAAATCCTTATTCTCATATATTGAAACAACATTTTAAAAATATAAGGAAAATCAGAAAACAAAAATCTTGTTCCTTACAATCATTGGCATGTAATAAATATTCTCCAAATATAACCTATGACTACTAGGAAAGTCCAAGATAACTACTCCCATTAATTCTACTAAACATAGGATCCATCTACTATCTTGACTTGAAATTTGACTTTAGGTAGTCTTTTCCTTTGCTGGAACCCCTTAAAGGAATTACAAATATAGTTAGTGGCTCTTGAATCTAATATCTAAGAATCAGATAAATCTGCCACATTTCTAATTCCTTTAGGAAACCCATTCCTTGTTTGCTTTTGAGGGACTAAAGGTAAACTGGACAGTTTCTTTTCTAGTGGCTTATCTCATCACAGTGGAAACACTTTCACTTGATATTCTCTTTAGCCTTCTTGTTCATGGGTTGGACCTTGACTCCTGTTTAGGCCTTCTTTTTCATTGAACCCTTCTTCTTTTGCTTGCCCTTACCCTTGGGCTTAGAAGAAGATACTACATTAGTTTTTGGCCTATGAGCCTTGATATTTAATTTTTCCTTCGTACTCTGGAGGGTATTCATCAACTCACTCAAGGTTTAATCCAATTTGATATTTGTCAAGAGCAAAGTGAGTGGATTCATTTTGTGGTGATTATATCTGAAAAATCAATTATTAAAACATGAGCATACTAGTCAACAATATTGAAACTTTGTATAAAATCATGATGCATGCATGCATGATGATAGATTTAACAAAACTTAAAAAATTTAAAACTTTATATGATTGTTATTTTTCTTATCAATAATAGACTAAGTGATGGTGGGTCATCTTATCCATTAAAAGAAAAACTGGGACCCTCCCACTCAAAAAACTACCAAGCATCTTCATGCCTAACTTTTTGAGAAGCGCCATAATGTAATCCATATAGTTATCGACAAGGCTACGGTGGGCAGGTTATTGATAAACTATTTTGAGTGTGTAACCATTTGATTCATCCACTAAAGGTACTTATAAACCATGCCTCAGTGGGAGGTCACATTTGCTACCAATTAGTGGACTTATCCTTTAGAAGACTCAAACCATGCAAGATCTAGGATTCATGTCCTTAATGGGGAGTAACACTTCACCATATGAAAATGGGCATAAATAACATCTTATCTAGATGCAATATATTATTCATCCTATATTGTTTCATTATATATCTCATACAAAATGAATGCATGGCAAAGTCTAGGGTTGGCAATTTTCTAAATAGCTTACAATCACATAATATCACATATTATTTGCATCCATTTACCCATTCATCTTATGAACTAATAAGCCACTTTTGATTGTCTATCCTGGAACATAAATAAAATTACAAAGCTTTTAGGCCGAAAAATTTCTTTTTGGATTTGGATCTTTTACTTCGAACTCTTCACTCACATGATCCGGCTCAATAGGTAAACAAGTTTTAATGGCATTTATTTTTCAACAAGTTTTGTTTTTCATAAAACCAAAATTTATTACTAGGAAAACAAAAAATCCAGCATTTGTAAACCTCATAGAAATGAATTTTTCAATAGAAATACAAAATTCCAGCATTTGTAAAACTTACAAAATTGAAATTGTCAATAGGAATACAAAATTCCAGCATTTGAAAAAAAATTACAAAACTGAAAAAAAAATCATTACTTCAAAACAAAAAACTGAAACCATTACCTATCCTTTTCTTTGATCCATGGTTGCTCCATCTTCAATATTACAGAAATTTGTACAATATAAAATCAAAGAAAATAGAAAAAAAAGCTAAGGGGGAAATAGGACGAGATAGGCCATCCTCTTTGTTACAAACCAAACGAAGAAAACTTATAAAGTAAAACTATATTCTATGGACAATTAAAAGAGTAAAATATACACCATATATATTTCTATCATATAAAAATATTCAACATACAAAATTTAATTGCCAACCCATGTATCATATATAGGAACTGAAATCATATATAACAAAATGGCTCAGATATCAATTGTCAGATCGAAAACAAAAATATACTAGATTTGGCTAAGCAATATATTTCAAAAACTTTTTCCGAAATCAAAATGTGACAAAAGCATCATAACCAAATCAACATATTTAATCCATACATGATATGGTATTAGAAAAGTAACTAACATATGAACAAGATGGAAATTATTCCAACTCCTTGCTACAACTTTGACTCCTCTCTTTTGTATCCTCTCCTTGTTAATATATCCTCTCCTCATTATTGTATCCTTGACCTATCTAATCTACCACTTGTTCTCCTTGGACAACTTGATTAACAAGATCCTTTGGTGCGAAATGAGAAGAAATATTGAAGAGGTTTACCTTTATGATCAACTAGTTGAAAAAAATGAAAATGGGACAATCTCATTACAAGTTTCGGCTAGCTTATGAAAGAGACGATAGATTGAGTCAAAAAATGCAACACCTTCTTCTCTTTCTTAAAAAATGAAGAAGAAGACCATAAATGAGACATTCTCATTTGTTTTAATATGGTCAAATGAAAAGAAAAAAAGAAACAAAATGGAACCTATCAGTTTTGGTTAAAGTTAAAAGAAGAGAGTGATGTGCATCCAATGCATCACTTCATTTTTTAATAAAAACTAAAGAAGCCAATAAATAAGGTACTCTCATTTGTTTAAGATGGCTATATGAAAGGACCAATAACCTAAATGAGACCCTCACTTTTGGTTATGAGATGAAAGATGGGAGAGAGTACATCAAATGCGCCTCTTCCTTCTTTAATTAAACTAGCAGGTTAACTCTGCGCAAATGCGCAGTGAATGTGCCCACTGAATTTATATGCAGGGGAAAATTTAACGTCACAGTTAAATAAAAAATAATATGAAAATGTAATGAAATAATCATCGGTTGGGAGAAGAAATAAGATGAAA
>JAOSBK010000008.1:30952927-30981731 GCA_027568895.1 Erythroxylum shatona | reverse complement strand
CACAATACCTATACAAACACACTCATTTAATTCCATTTAATATTTCTAATTTCTACCGAAAGTTCGGGGTCCAACAAGCTTAGCACCAAGGATGTGCTAAAAAGCTATTTGAACAACATTATTCTAATCTACAACATATGTAACCAGGAATGATTTTTTTGAGCATCTCTTCTTCCAATTCCCATTCATAAGCTTTGGAGGAGGATACAATAGCTCCTTAATACAAATTATCAAGTTTAGGGTTAGGATAAATTAGTTTCATGGGCTGCTACTTCTTAAAAGCTTAACAAAACATATCAAAAGATTTTCAAAAGCTTTTAGATGTGTAATCTATGAAATATGGAAGAATAGGACTGATAAAATATTCAACAATAAAGCTATGCATGATCAGAATTGGCTTATACATACAATTTCCTAGATAAGGGAAATCCTTATTTCAAATATTAAGAGGCTACATTTAAGTCTTGAAACATCCAAATGATGGAAAATCCTTGAGGATAGCACATGGATCATAGTGGTTACTTAATTAATGATATAATAAACAAAGAGGGAGCTCTCCTATAAAGCTCAGCAACTAAAAAATTAAAGCTTTAATTAGTTAAACATTATTAGGTTCCTACCTTTGTAAAAGCTTGCTCTAATAAAACTAGCTCTCTTGAGTTGTTTTCTTGTTTTACACTCATTCCATGTATGTCTTTGCCAACTTCTCTTGGAATTACAAATTTTCAATTAAACAAATAAAAATTATGATTTTTGGTTTAAAAAGACTAAATGTTTCTTTCATCTCTTTTATCCATCACCATAAAATTATCTCCCTATATTAGAGGTCTCACTTCTTCATATGAAGTATGCATCCACTTAGAAATGCATTTTATTCTTTTAGACCAGATGAAGTTCTCATACATAATTTTGATGATAGTAAATATATTATTATTATTATTATTTTCACCTTTGATAATATTAATAAATTAATATAAGAAATTTCAAGTTCAATGCAAGACTAAGATAAGGAAATAAGCTAACTGGATCAATTGAACAATCAAATGATGTAGAAAATAAACAAAGTGGAGAACATATGCAATTCAAGTTAAGAACAAAGAATATGAAGGAATCAAATGCATCAAGATTTAACCAAATTAGGGGCACAATCATTGTATGATCATTTGCACACAAGCAAAATACATAAATCCTTTTTAATCAAAATAAAATTATTTTGATCTTTAGAGAAAACCTCTTAATCTTTTAAAAATTTAAGAAAAATTAAAATTATTTTGAATAAAAGTTTTGACAAAGAAGCATATTTTGATCTTTGAAAGAACTTGAGAAGTTTAGGAAAACTTGTTTTAAAGTTTTGTAGACAATTATGATGACGTTGGTGACTAATTTTAGGGTTTTAGATAAATTAATCAACTAGCTATCTTTTAAAAACATATACCATAAGTTTTGACCATATTAGTTAATCATTGTGTATAATGGTCAACCAATATTAGTATTAATAGTCACTGTAATGACTAGTTTCTATCTTTAACAACTACATTAAGTTGTTTTTAGTACTAATAGGAAGTTTTGGGAATAAATTTGAGTTTAAAAAGGAAATTTGAAAAATTAAATATATTAAGAGGAGCGAATAACTAGAAGTGAAGCTTTTGGATTTAGACATACAAAATATTAAGATTTCTAGGTACCATTCTTTATCATCATTTTGGCATCTATCTGGAAAGCTAAGAATTACAAAACCAAATGCTAAACAACAAGGGCAATATCACTTCCACAGAAGATATAAGGAAAAATTATATGTCAATAATAAATTGATTTAACTTCAATACTTTATATTCTCCATGAAAGAGCAATTTTAGTTTTATAAGTGCTTACAACTTCATTATAGAGCATTTGTTCCCTTATCGAATAGATATGGTCCGTTTAGACTTTTTGTATGTTGTTTTGAACTCACTAGAAGAACTCACCATTTCATTTCTTTTATATATTATAAATATATGTGCAAAAAAATTTAGGATGATAGTCCAATTACCCTTCCTTTTTTTTGTAATCACCTAGGATAAGTTCATAGTTCATAACTATACTATAAAATGGCAGAAGTCTCAAACATAATTCTAAATACCTATTGAAAAAAATTTAATCTTTGATTTATAGGCATTCTTTTCTTGACCATTACCCATATAAGAATTGAAACAACAAAAGCTAAATTGATAATCCATACCATCTTATGCCTTTTTAAGACCCATTAACTCATCTAAAAACTTTCTTGAAAAAGCTATCTATTAATTAACTTAATAAAGAGCCAAACCAAAAATATCTAAATTTTTTTGTTAAGTTAGGATAGTATCTAGATAAAATGTTTTAAAATTGCTCCAGAACATTACTACATTGGTCCATATTGACCCATATTTTAACTTTAACATCTATATGGTATATATTTCTTAGATTTGGAAAAAGTTAGATCGTATAAGTAGGAACAATGTTGCTCCAATAATTAAAAGTTGTAAAGAGTCTTGCAAGTTTAGAGACTATGAGTGTGCTATAGAACACATATTGAGCCTTTATTTCTTTAGTTTAAGCAGGAGGAGTTTTTAAACTAATAATTTTTATAATTGCAGAAATTATTCAGTAAAGACATTATGATGATTTTTCTTCACCTTGAATAATATTTATAAATGGTTACTCTTCACTCATGACAAAGAAAGAAGATGATAAGAGTTCCTCTTCTTCTATGGAGAAGAAGGTGGGGTATAGAGCATTGTTATTTACATATTAAAACAAGAAGATAGAAAATTCCTCAATTAAATTTGGAGAGTAGGCATAGGCCAAAAGTTTCTTGGCTAAACCACTAAATTAGTTTTTATCTCTTTTTCATGCTCTCTTTTATTATTTTGATTTCTTTATGATTATCACATGTGAATTTAGTGTAATCATTTATTAAAATAGGTAATTCATTCACTAGTTTACAAATATGATAAAAATGAAAAGACTATAATTCACTTTCCTCATGTATGCCATTTGAGGACCAAAAATTAGTATCAAAGAGGGCCATATTCATTATTACACATTTCTAGTGAAATTTGATCAAAGTTCAGTTTGACACAATTGGATCCAATTTTGAACAAAAAGGGCCAAGATATTAATATTTCTACATTTTTTACTGGAAATCATTTCTTATTTTAAAGAATTAACATAAAAAAAATCCATGAACAAATATTTTTATTTCTTTGGGTTTGTAGAGAAGATTAAGTGGAATAAAAATCATAGTAAGACAATACATATTCTATTTTCAACATTAAATAGAGATATGATTTTTAAAGATTCAATATACCCAAAAATGATCATTATATTTAACACAAACTTAAACATAGATGTGATAATGATTTTTGTAATATAATTTTAATGATATTATATTGCTTATGATGATCTTGATGAGAACCTTGATAGGCATAGATTATAAGATGTTTTCCTATGTGTTTAAGCATGTTTTAAGTGTTTTCTTAGATGGTTATCATGTATATAGGCTTAGAATCATGTTATTGTTAGTGTTTGTATGTGTTGTAAGTGTTTAATTACTTAAGATCAATAATTTGATCTTAATTATATGTTTCAAAAGTTGTTTGATGTGTTTGTGAGTGTATGGAGAAAGGAGGAGATTTTGGATAATGTAGCATGGAACGATCATACATCATGATGGACAGCAAATTCCAACAATTTTTGGAATCGTATTAAGTAGGGAAATCCTAGAAACAATCATAGAAGCCTAATGAACTATAAAAGAATAAGAGAAATATAAAAAAAGTTAGCAGCCACCAGGTCAAAGTAGATCAAGAGGAGACATCAAAGATAACTTTAGAGAATTTCCAAAATTCTAGATCAAGACTTCAATTAGTTTTGATTCTTTTCCCTTTATTTCCTTCATCTTCTTGAATGTGCATTTGGATTTCTAAGATGTTTATCATGATTATAGGTTTCTTATCATGTAATCGAAATTGCCAGTATCCTGATTTGGCATCGAATGTGGTAAACCAATTATATCCTTTTAATTTATTGATAATATAATCTTTTCTATGTAATTTGTAGGCATCTCATATTGTTGCTTTTGTTAATTCTTTGTAATTAATTACCATTCATCTTTTACCCAATTTTTATTCTGAATGATTATTGACATAAAAGGTTGTTGCTGAATGTTTACTTGTACTTAGGGCAATTAATTGTTTAATAATTCAGAACATTCAGTAATAAATTCTTATACATCTTTGTAATCAGATACATAATGAAATACAATATTTTGAAAGCATAGTTTTTCAATATAAAGCTGAAAAAGATCACTGTGAAGAAAGATATAGTTATTTACAATTCTTTATTAATAATAATGGCCTAAAACCGATAAAAGGACGTGTTGAAAGTATTCAAAATTTTTATAATGAATATAATCAAGAATTTCATAATTTAAAAAATCGATTAACTGAACATCAACAAAATTTTCATAATCTAGAATTTCAGACTCTAAAAAATCGATTAACTGAACATCAACAAAATTTTCATAATCGCCATTAATATATCTAAAATAACTAATACATCTGAATTTAATTCTATACCAGATAATGCATTAGATATAGATACTTTAGAATTAACAAAGTCAATTGGAACATTTCATTGATAGTAATGTAAAAGATTCCAGATAGCTAGTCAACAGATGACCTGTGTGCATTATGGTGTACATTCTTTGATGATCTTGTACATCTTGTTGTACATAAGGAATGTTATTTTTTATATTTATTTCATTTAATGAGTCTTCAATTAATTGAATATTTGTTTTTTAAAGGATCTAAGGTATTTTTGCTCATCAAATAATGTACACCATAATGTAAATAGGTCATCTGCTGACCAGCTATCTCAAATCTTTTACATTACTATCAGTGAAATGTTCCAACTGACTATGTTAATTCTAAAGTATCTATATCTAATATATTATCTGGTATAGATTTAAATTTGGATGTATTAGTTGTTTCATACATATTAATGGTGATTATGAAAATTTTGTTGATGTTTAGTTAATCGATTTTTTAAAGTCTGAAATTCTTGATTATGAAAATTTTGTTGATGTTTAGTTAATCAATTTTTTAAAGTCTGAAATTCCTAATTATATTTATTATAAAAAATTTTAAGTTGTTTCAAGACATTTTTTTATTGTTTTTAGGCCATTATTGTTAATAAAGAATTGTAAATAACTATATCTTTCTTAATAGTGATCTTTTTCAGCTTTATATTGAAAAACTACACCTTCAAAATATAGTATTTCATTATGTATCTGATTACAAATAGTATAGTGCCTTTGATCACAAATAGGACAATAATTATTCATATATGACTTTTATAATGTTCTTGAAATTGTTGATATAATTGTTTTATTTCGTCTTTTTCTTGATGGTAAAGAGTTGTATGATTGTTAATCATATTTTGGAATGTTTGAAGAGTAGTTGAAGAAGCATTAATGGATCTAACAAAATTATAAGCATGTGTAAATATTTGTGTACATCTTTGACTTAGTTTTATTTTCTTTTCAATATGTACAATTAATAAACGAATAGATCTACAGGTTTGACAAATAGGCATACTTAACTAATTTTATCTAGAAGATATTGCAAAAAACCATAGCGTAAATAAGTGCAAAAACCATACTGTAAACAAATGATAAGAAAATCATTTAACTCATGTTTAGTTAAATAAATGAAACTTATAGAGAAAAATAAAATGATAAATTATATATAATATAAGATGATTAAAGAAAAATAGATAATTATTGATGAAAACATAAAAACTAAAGATAACATACCATTGTCGCTCATTTCCTTTTGAAGTTTGTAGGCTGAAGTAGGAATTTCAGATAAGGATATGTAAACTGAAGTGCTTATTTTTTCATATTGAAGCAATGCTTTGTTCTTACATTATATAGGCTTAGGACTTATGATGGTGTCCAAAGCAAAACAGGAAAAGCAAAGCAAAAGAAGGCCAAAAGTAAAAAAGTAAAAGATTCGAGATAATTAGTCGACAGATGACCTGTTTACATTATGATGTACATTATTTGAAGCTTCATCATTCTTTAATAATTATTTGGAGCCTGCATAATTGCTTACATCTTCTTTAGAGGTAGACGGACATTGGGTACATTAAAGAGATGGGTATTGTTGGAGTTGCTGATAAAGAGATTGCTTCGAGTCATCTGATAATATGTTGAATACTTCAGAAATAATTGAGAAAGTTGCCTCTATTTGTTTGATGAGTTGCAAGGAATCAGTAGCCATGGGTGTACGATAGGTTGATGTCATTAGATTGTTTGGTCCTCTATAATTGAGTTTGATCAATTATTCTGGGGTAATTTTTTAAAATTGCTTATAGCCTCCTTCTAAGAATTGTAAATTAAACTGATTAATGAGATCCCAGTTGAATTCATACTTTGGTGGTTCATTAATAGGTGGATACATACCATTACTACCAGCTATTTGTACAAACGCTACTCAACAGATCTGCATGTCTGAATTTTGCACATTGTCTGCTTTTTTAAAGATTGCTAAATTCTTTAATGTAGATTTCTTTTTCTTTCTGCTTTTTTAAAGATTGGGTAATTGGTAAAATCTTTGATGAAGATTTCTTTTTCTTTTGCGAATCTTTCTTTGAAACTTTTTATTACCAGAGCAAATCTGACTGAAAATTTGGCAAGGCTTTTAGATTAGTGGGATAAATGGTGTCAACGAAACCATTTTGGAAAAAGAGATAGATAGTGAGTGCATCTGCTTATGGAAAGATGATAACTTTAGATCCATAACATCCTTTATTTTAGGGATAATATTGAAAGATTTTCTATTCTTCCTTCCATCTGTAAGTGCTTGGAAACAATCATAAAATACCTCAGGAGTAATTTTCTTCATTTCGTCTTTCAAGGCTCGAGTAGGTACAGTATTGATCCTTTCCATATTGATTGGTTTTCTAAGAGACTTTATGGTAGTGGAAGTTGTAGGTTTTTCAAGAACTTGTTTATATTGTGGTTTCAAAGAGGGTTCTCTAAATTCGGCCAAAGCTTTCTCAGCTTCCATATGGTTATTATAACTTCAATGAATAATATAAGATTTTCCTGTAATATGAACAGTAACCTTATTCCATTCATTATATATTCCGGACATAGGTCCATTGAAAATGATATAAGCTTTACTTTCTTTAGAGTCATCCTTCTTCTAGGAGATGAGTAAAGGTGTCTGAGTAATTTGTTGGGGTGTTAGTAGCTGGATATTTTGTCGCAGTAGTTGAATGTTGGTTATTGTAGAATCTGTAGAGTGTGACTGGTCAGTGCATATCTATTTTTCAAGGAGGGTAATAGTTGCTCGTAACTGATTAATTTCTTTGATTACTATACCCACTTTTTGTTGAAGCTCTATTAACTCTTTTTTTTTTTTACTGAGTGAATCCTTCAGATTGAAGATAACTGCTTCCATTCTTTAGTCAATATATCTCCAAGACTATTAGTAGATGATTTTATATCATTAATATGAAAATTATATTGATTTAATTTGAGTTTCCATCAAATTAATCTTCCTTGATTATAATCATTTTTAATATTATATCTGGTGAATCTACATAAATATTTAGAATATGTTTGAATATAAAATTCAACAGGTAATATATCCACTATCCATTTTCTTAAAGTTTTCATACATTCAAGTGTACCCTTCTCATGAATAGGGTATTTACTTTTAGTGGGATTAAAAGTCCCATTGATATATTTACATAAAAGATGTTTCCTTGAATTGGGTGGTTATGCCAAAAGGCAGCCTGCCCATGCATCCATACTTGTATCAATTTGTACAATTAATTTATCTTTAGTATCATAATTATATAATGCGGGTAAATCTTTACAAACATTTTTTTATGTTTGGACTGTTTTGGTGTCCTTATTATTCCAAGTCTATTGAGTTTTTGTATTGCTTTTTTGTTGTAAATTTTTGCATCCTTTGGCTAAATTTTTTAGAAATCCTTAATCAGATATATAATTTAATAGGCCTAAAAATCTTTGGACTTCTTTGATATTTTTTTAAGATGTTAGGAAATTGTTGTAATTTTCTAAAATAATGGGTTGTAATTTTAAAAACCTTTGATAAATTATATACCTAAATATTCAATGTTTTGTTATGCTAACTTAATTTTCTTCTTACTTAAAATGAGTCCTATTGTTTACATCAAATAAGAACTGTTATTACCTTTTTTAAATGATCGTTTTTATTTTTGTTTGCAAAGATAATAATGTCATCTATATAAGCTAATGTGAAATCTTCTAATCCTTCTAAATTATTATCCATAAATCGTTGATAAATACTTGGAACTTGTTTAAGTACAAAAGGTAATACATTCCATTGATAATGTTTCTATGGTGGACTTGTAAAAGCAGTTAATGGTTTTGTACTTTCATGTAATCGTAGTTGCTAGTATCCTAATTTGGCATCTAATGTGGTAAACCAATTATGTCCTTTTAATTTGTTGATAATATAATCTTTTCTAGGTAATTTATAAGCATCTCTTATTGTTACTTTATTTAATTCTTTGTAATTAATTGTCGTTCATCTTTCACCTTATTTTTATTCTAAATGATTATTGACATAAAAAGCTAGTGCTAAATGTTCACTTGTACTTGGGGTAATTAATTGTTTCTTTAATAATTTAGAACATTTAGTAATAAATTCTTGCACATCTTGTTGTGTATAAGGAATGTTATTTTTGATATTTATTTTGTCTAATGGGTCTTTTAGTTGAATTTCAATTAATTGAATATTTGTATTTTTTAAAGGATTTAAGGGATTTTCACTACATACTTGTTTTATCAACGTTTCCACTTCGATTTGACAAAAAGGATTATATAGTTTAAGGAAATTATTTCCTAGTATTAAAGGTAATCCAGGTTCTTGTTAATATATTGATGATACTGTAAATGTATAGTTTTCGATAATAATATTATTATAATAGCTTACATACTATATATATTTTATGCTTCCATCAGCTATTCTTATTTGTAAAGGTTTATTTAACTTTTTCCAATTATTTATTAGTGTTTTAGTAGCTATATAAATAGTAGCACCTGTATTTATATAAGCATTGATTTTTTATTCTGAGTAATCACTTGAATAAATGTTGTATTTGGATTCGGTTGTTGATTCTGAATGTTGGAGGTCATATTGATATAATAAAGAGATTGTTGAGTCAGTTTCATATTATGATTCTATAGGTTCTAAATTATATTTTAAAGATGACTTTAAAATATTGATTTTCCTTTTAAATTTATTTTGTTTGTGTTTTGGACAATTGTTTGCGTAATGACCTTCTTCTTTACATAACTAACATCTGCATTGTTTCTTGTTTTGGGGGCAATATTTCTTTTTTGGTTTATATTGTCTATAAGCTTTTTTTTTCTAAAGAAAATTTTATAAGGCCTAAATGGAAATTTTTGTATTAGTGTTTGGGATATTTTCGCCATCGTTATTTATTATATTTTTAAGGTTTGATATGTTTCAGATAAATAGAAAAATCACATCCATATTGTTGTGGGACTTCTGAATATTTGGAACAACATAACGAAATATTATTATGTTTTAATCTTTGATGTAGTTTTACTTCTAAACATTTTTGTGATTGAAATAGAACCACCTAAATTATAGCTACTAAATTAGCAATTTGTTTGATTAGATAAGGTAGTTTTTGGATGAACTTGATTTGTGTGATATGTTTCTTTCATGGTTTTTAATTTTGTCTCGATATTTTTTTTTTCATCAATGATTCATAATTTTGTTCAAATAATAATTTAATGTCATTAAGTATTTTATTTTGACTAGTTAATATTTCTTTTATTTGAATTTCAATACTTGCTTGTCTATCTATTAATTTAGATAGTAGTTTAGTGATACTCATAGAGTATTTTTAAGATGTTATGTTAATTCTGTAAGTTGGTTTTTAATTAAGATTAGATCTTTATCTTTATCTAAATGTTGTTATTATTCTCTTTTAGATTCTTTATTTTAGGATCAGTGATTCGAATAGGAGTTTTTAAATTTATTCCTAGTTCTATAAATCTAATAGGTTTTTCTAGTCATACTGAATGTGATCTAAATAATGGAAAATTTTCTTTATGTGTTTGTATTTCTCATAAAGATAATCTTGGATTGGATGATTCAATATTTTATAGTTCAATTGGATATTTTATTTCAGGTAATTCCCTTAATGTTATTCTTAAATGGGTTCCTACTCTTGCGACATCACTAAATAACTGATCTATATATATTTTATTAGTGTTTTTGAATTCAATACTATGATGTGAATTGGTTAAGGCATAACTAATTTGATATGTTATTGAAAAAGGATATTGACCTATAGTCAATAAATTTTCATCATAGAATTTATAAGCAGTAGCTATAGTGCCATCTAAATTATGTGATTGTAGAGGAATTCCTAATTTTAGGTGAGTATTAAATTTTATTTTTCCATATGCTAAATTACCATTCATTATTCTGATTATTTGATTTTTTCAATATGTCATTCTTTCATCTATAACAACTATTCTTATGGGTGAATCTATACAAATAGTACAGTGTCTTTGATTACAACTTTGATTACAGATAGGACAATAATTATTCATATATGACTTTTGTAATGTTCTTGAAATTGTTGATATAATTGTTTTACTTCATCTTTTTCTTGATGATAAAGAGTTGTATGATTGTTAATAATATTTTTAATGATTCAATAGTAGTTGAAGAAGCATTAATGGATCTAAGAAAATTATAAGTATATGTAAATGTTTGAATACACCTTTGACTTAGTTTTATTTTCATTTCAATATGTACAATTAATAAATGAATATATCTACAGGTTTGACAAATAGGCATACTTAATTAATTTTATCTAGAAGTTATTACAAAAAAGCATAGCGTAAACAAGTGCAAAAACTATAGTGTAAATAAGTGATAAGAAAGTCATTCAACCCATGTTTAGTAAATAAATGAAACTTGTAGAGAAAAATAAAATGATAAGTTGTAAATAATATAAGATGATTAAAGAAAAATAGATAATTATTGATGAAAACATAAAAATTAAAGAAAACATATCGTTGTCACTCGTTAACTTTGATCGCCGATCTATAGGCTAAAGTAGGAATTTGAGAGAAGGATATGTAAACTGAAGCATATCGAAGCAATGCTCAATTTTTACATTATATAGGCTGAGGACTTATGATAGTGTTCAAAACAAAAAAAAAAAAGCAAAAGCAAAAGAAAGCCAAAACTATAAAAGTAAAAGATTTGAGATAGTTAGTCGACAGATGACCTGTTTACATCATGGTGTACATTATTTGAAGCTTACATTATTCTTCAATAATTATTTGGAGCTTACAACATTGCTTACATCATTCTTTAATAATCATGTCCACTGAAGAGTTGTCATCTTTGCCTTTGGAGGTAGACGGATAGTAGGTACATTAATGAGATGGGTATTGCTGGAGTTCCTGATAAAGAGATTACTTCCAATCATTTGATAATATATTAATAGTTGAGAAAGTTGCCTTTATTTGTTTGATGAGTTGGAAGGAATTAGTAGCTATCGTTCTACAACAAGTTGATTTCATTAGAATGTTCGGTCCTTTATAATTGAGTTTGATCAATGATTCTAAGGTAATTTTTAAACATTGCTAATAGACTCCTTCTAGACATTGTAGATTAAACAGATTAATGAGATCTCAGTTGAATTCATACTTTGGTGGTTCATCAATAGGTGGCTACATACCATTACTAATACTATTTATACATACGCTACTCGAGAGAGTTGTATGTCTTAATTTTGTAAGTTGTCTGCTTTTTTAAAGATTAGGTAACTGCTAAAAACTTTGATGAAGATTTCTCTTTCCTTTGCAAATCTTTCTTTTTAATTTTTGATTGCCAGAGTGAATAATCAGGCTGGAAATTCAGCAAGGATTTTTAGATTAGTACGATAAATGGTGTCAACTAAACCACTTTGGAAAAAGAGATAAGTAGTGAGTGCGTCTATTTCTGGAAAGATGATAGCTTTAGGTCTGTAACGTCCTCTATTTTGGGGATAATACTAAAAGGTTTTTTATTCTTCCTTCCATTGATTAAGTGCTTGGAAATAGTCATAAGATACCTCAGGAGTAATTTTCTTCATTTTGTCTTTCAAAACTCGGGTAGGTACAATATTGATCCTTTCCATATTGATTGGATTTCCAAGAGATTTTATGGTAGTGGAAGTTGCATGTTTTTGAAGAACCTGTTTATACTGTGGTTTCAAAGAGGGTTGTCTAAATTTGACCAAAGTTTTCTCAACCTCCATGTAGTTATTATAACTTCGATGAATAATAGAAGATTTTCCTGTAATATAAACTGTAACTTTCTGCCATTCATCATATATTCCTCCCATAGGTCCATTGAAATGACATAAGCTTTACTTTCTCTAAAGTCATCCTTCTTCTGAGAGATGGGTAAAGGTGTCTAAGTAATTTGTTGGGGTGTTATTGGCTGGATATGTTGTGGCAGTGATTGAATATTGTATTTCTGATAAAGATAATCTTAGATTGGATGATTCAATATTATACAGTTCAATTGGATATTTATTTTGAGTAATTCTCCTAATGTTGTTCTTAATGGGTTTGTACTCTTGTGGCATCACCAAATAACTTTTCTATATATATTTTATCAGTGTTTTTGAATTCAATATTGTGATGTGAATTGGTTAAGGCATAACTAATTTGATATGTTGTTGAAAAAGGATATTGACCTATAGTCATTAAGTTTTCATTATAGAATTTTATTCTTGTTAGTTTCAATACATCTATGAATGTTCGTGATAATTGTTGTGTTTATACTTGCTAATAACTTAGGAGAGTGAATCAAGTCGTATATGTTAAGGTGCACAATGAGAGTTGGTAGCTTAATAGACCTGCAATTATCAGATTAATTAACAATTAAAGAGAGACCTTAATTGTGAAATTAATTATTCTTAGGATTGGCTCAAAACTAATTGAATAAGTAGTTTTATAAATCAAGAGATTACAATTCTATGATTATTGAATTCAATTAGGATAACTTGATTAGTTCTCAAGAGAGGGTAAACCAAACCTTAGGATATCTAGGATCGAGCATAATTGGATCAACAATATAAAGGGAAAGCAAAGCAAGGATAGAATAATTCCTATGTCTCTAACTTTGATAAACCTTATGTTATTGGCAACTCAATTATTTACCTATTTAGTTTCATTAGTTATTTCAATTTCAATTATTTATTTTAATTAAAATCAATTTTTACTACCTTAGATAAAGTTACAATCTGTATACTTGTGCTATTGAAAGATTTCTATATAAAACTTATTAGAAAGTTTTCTACATAAAACTTATCAAAAAATCTTGGTACTGTTGTCGAGGACTAATTTAGTATCTTACACTATTTAAATTCCTGCGATTTGAGGATTTTATTCTTTTCTTGTGTTACTATAAGAATTAAAAGAAAAAGAAAAGTTGAGCAACTTAAAACTAAACAATATGTAGACCTTTCTTCCATCCCACTAAAGGCATTAAAGAATATATAGGAGTTACTTTAACAGATATAATCTTGGGCAATAGTACCACCCAAATTATTCATGGATTAATAATGGATGTGATAACATAAAAACATAAGGTCCATCAAGTTTCCAATAAGATAGCTTTTGATTCTTGGAGTCAAAGTTGGACAGGTTTGTAGATATGCCAAGCTCCAAGTTTGATAAACAATGTGAAATTTAGAGAAAGATTAAAACTAGATTTGATCAAATAATAAAGAACCACTCCTCTTTTGTTCATAACTTGGACGTACAAATGGAGCAACTTTCTAATGCATTTTTAATAAGGAATATGGGGGTTCTTCTAATAAACATGGAAGCACAGCCAACATCCATCTTACGTTATGATATTTATGGGGTAACCACCACAATTTTCAATGTCAGGCACTAGATTAGATGTGGGAGCACCCATATTGTTTGCAAACTTGTCTTTGAATACATTATATAAGCATAATAATAATTCATAATGGAGTTATTCTTACATTGTTGCTTTGAATGACTATGCTTCATCTAAATCTTTAATGGAATATCTTGTTAATGTTGAAGCCAACCATCATGTCTTCCAACAGAGTTTTGATTTGACTAAAGAAACTAAGCTAGACACAAGATGTTATTAGATCCAATTAATGCCTTAGAGTAATAAGGAAGAAATGGTAAATGATATGAATGAAGTTGCCATTTAAGAAGAGAAAGAAGAATTAAGGATAGAGAAGAAAAGTTTGAAGATAAGGAAGTCTCTGTTTAAGAAGTAAAAGAAAAAGAGGGGATGAAGTGAATGTTGAAGAAGAAGAGCAATTCACCTTCTTATAGGATAAACTATTAGATTCAATTGATGATTTAGGGAGCTTTGTCATTCCCTATTTTAATGACAGTTTGTTACCAAAATGGCCATTACTAAACTTACTTGTTTTTTTTCTTAATTTGATCAATTATGTCCTTCTTATTATCTTGTAATTAGTGGCTCATTTACATGCTACTAAATTACCATATAGAGAAATAGTTGCAAGTAAGCCACTCACTATAAACCTAAGTTGAGGGTAGAAGTAAAGAACGTCAAGCTAATGACATGAAAAAAAAAACACTACTTGAGAGGCAACCTAAGAATCAGGGTAGGTTTTATTATTTTTATTTTATTGTTGCTTTTTTTTATTTTTATTTTGTAATGAGTGAATTGATGGATCTTTACGACATATAGTGTCTACAAATTCCACTGCCTACACCATCACTTCCTTAATCTCCATAAGTCTTTTTACTCTAATTTTTCTTTATTGTTATTTATTTTTACTTTTATTTTTTTTCACATTGAGGATAGGGTTTTGTTCAAGTTTGGGGTTATATGTGCAATTTCATATCAATTGTGCCTCAATTTTGCATTTGTATCGTTTTAGTTTTTTATTGGGCTGGCACTGTGTGAACATTTTGATGTATGATGTATGCATTGTGTGAATGTGCTAATGGAAAGAATTGAATGCAATCGGTTTAGTTTGGAAGGTGGTCTTTTAAAATGTAACAATATGAATTTTGTTTTTTAAGTATCTTTAGAATGAATATGCATATTAATAAGGATATAAAACTTATTCTTTCACTTTAGGAAATTTTTTTGTATACATTTATAATTAGAGGCAATTGAATTGGTTAGTATTATTAATTCCTTTTTATGAGAGTGATTGAATAAGAAGAAATGAGGTAGGTTAAAAAATTAAATGAAAAAAAAATCCTATTCTATTGGCCCTTTTAAGGAAATTGGGTTAAAAATAAAGTTAATAGCTGGTTGAGAGTTTTGATATAGCTGAGTAACTGGGGCATTCACGACAAATATTTGTCTTCGTGTCAAAAGGTTAGAATAACACTCCAACCAAGCTAAATAAAAAATGTGACCACGTTGAGTAACCAGGGGAAATTCATAACAAGGTGTTCACCTTCATGTTAAAAGACTAGGTTATTGTTAAAGAAAATATAAAAATGGTGTTACAATAAATGAAACATACTAATCTTTTACAAATAATAAGAATTTTCGTGAAAGGTTACTTAGTAATAGTTTGCCTTTTTAATTGATCAATAATAATAAATGCATGTTTACAAGTTCCATAAGTGTAAGAAGAGGATGCTCATACTTTGATTGAAATGTATATTCAAATCAAAGCTCTTAAACATGAATGTAATAAGTTAGTATGTTGGCACTTTTTGAGTGATTAATATTTAGGTTAAGTTAATTCCATAAGATTTGATTCCATTGCACCATTATTATATTGCTGCATGATTGTGTGTTTAGTTATTTATGTGTTTTTTGTTTGTTTGTGCTTTTAGTTTTGTTTAATGAAAAGCAAAGGTTAAAGTATGGGAATGTTGATAGGTGTAGACTATAAAATATTTTTTTTTGGTGTTTAAGTTTGTTTTTAAGTGTTTTGTTAGATTATTATCAAGTGTATAGGCTTAAAATTGCGTTATTGTTCGTGTTTGTATGTGTTCTAAGTGTTTGATTTGTTTAAAGAAAGAATTTTATCTTACTCTTATATTTCAAGAGGTTTCTAATGTGTTTCTAAGTGTATGGAAATACGAATGTGAAGAAAAGAGGAAATTTTAGACCCATGCAGGCAAGGAATGATTATGCATGACAATAAATTCTAACAATTTTTAGCTCGCAAGTTTTTTTTCCTACTTTGGACATTTTAGTACTATCATTGGAACCAAATTAGATGGGAAAACCTTAGAAACAATCCTAGAAGCCTCATGCACTATAAAAGAATAAGAAAAGTTAAAAAGGCAGCAGGCACTAGATCAAAGTAGATCAAGAGGAGATACCAAAAAGAACTTCAAAGAATTTCCAACATTCTAGATCAAGACTTCAATCAATTTTTAGTCTTTTCCCTTCATTTATTTTATTGTCTTGAATGTGAATTTGGATTTCTAAGATGTTTAACATGATTATGGGTTTCTAAATAAATATTAGGGATTATTCTTGAATTATTTTGTTAAACTTTATTCTTGATAATTTAATTACATCTATGGATATTTGTGTTAATTGTTATACTTATAGTTGGTAATAAATTGAGGGTATGAATGTGTTAAGGCGTGCAATGAGAGTTAGTAGCTTAATGGGTCTGGAGTTATTAGATTAATTAATAATTGAAGAGAGATCTTAATTGTGAAATCAATTATCCTTAGGATTGCTTCAAATATAATTAAATAAGTTAGGACTAGTTTTGTGAATCAAGATATTACAATTCTATGATTATCAAATGCAATTACAATTACCTAATTAGGTCTCAAGAGAGAGTAATCAAAACCTTATGATATCTAAGATCAAGCATAATTGGATCAATAAGATAAAGGGAAAATAAAACAAGGATAGAATAATTCCTAGGTCTCTAACTTTGATAAACCTTGTTTTATTGGCAGCTCAATTACTTATTTACTTTCATTAGTTATTTCAATTTCAATTATTGATTTTAATTTAAATTAATTTTTAGTACCTTACACAAAGTTTTATTCAAGTTTTTAGGTGTTTATTAGTTGATAGCTCTTTGTTGTATGATGTTTTGATAGGCATTTTAGTAAGTTTTTAGTTGTTAATTAATTGATTCATGCATGTTTAGGTTTATAATTGTGTTAGTTGGCTAGATATTTATGTTTTGAGTGCTATGTTAGAGCATGCTATTGAGCCTTAATTTTAGGTGTTTGAGGTGCTTTGATGTGTTTGTTAGTCTTTGAGATCAAATATTGAAGAACAGAGAAGATTTGGAGGAAGTCTAGCAGAGAACCCAGGGCTATAATCATGACAGAGGTTCCTTTAGCAGGTCACGAATGCGATAAAAGCTAGTTTAGCAGGCCACAATCATAGCCTACACGAGGACAGGCACATAATGACCTCTTGAACTTAATTTTTTACGAGTTATTTCGATCTTTTGGGCAAGGTAAAACCTAGTTTTTACCCTAATTAGTGAAGGATTACATAAGAGCATAAAAATGACCTAAGTAAGAGAGAGTCTCCATTTGCCACTTTGGGAAAAGTTAAGGAAGAGGAACAAGGAAGAGAGAGAATGGAGAGAAGGTGGCGCTTCAATTGTTGCTTCAACCTCCAATCCTCCAATTTATCTTTTCTTTTTTTCATCTTTTATTTCATTTATTTAATGTATGGGATGGAATTGATGATGATGAACCTTGGTTTAAGGATGTTTTAACTTCTTTTAGGGATTTATACTTGATTTAATGTTACTATAGTTACTTTTGAAGTTAATAATGTTGAGTGTTGTGATTATTTGTTGTAATTACATGCTTTGCTAATAAATCAAGAGAGTTAACTGAATGTAAAATGATTAGGATGGTTCATGAGAGTTAATAGACCATGCAAATAATCAAATTGGTAATTATACAGAAAGAGATCTCATGTGAGGATGAGGTTATTTGTTGGAATGCTTAATAACTAATTAGGTTGTGGATTATTTCATTAGTTGAGAGATTACATATTTGGTAACTTAATTTAATTAAGTTTATGATTTAGGGAATAGTGGTTACAACTCGAGAGCGACTAATCTACCTTTTGAAAGTCTAGGACCAACAACACATTAAAAAAAAGGTGACTAAGTAAGAATTAATGATGGGATAAATCCCCTTTCTCATAATTTGTTAGTCTTTCTTGTTTGAATTTCAATTGTCAACTGATGGTGCTCAAATTTGATTTCTTGCATTAAGTTAGAATTTTCATTTCAATCACTCCATATTCGATTTTTTTAACTTTTCTGTTTAGTTTTTATTTTCATTTTAATTGAATTTTTAAGCCATAAACAAATTAGGATTCAATTAGTTCACTAATTCCTCATGGGATTGGCAAATCATATACTACGCTATGACTCGTGTGCTTCCAGAATGTTAAGGGTTTTATAAGATTAATACTTGCTCAAAAAAGTTTGGCAATATTATTGGGAAATTAGTTTAGGACTTTTTGAATTGCTTTATTTTAAGGAGTTACTATCCTTTCTTGTGATTTTAGTACCCAATCACACAAAAAAATTGAGAGGGTTTGGGCATAAGGTTGAAGACACATCAATTTAGACATCACGAGGAAACAATGAGGAATCTGAAAAGTTAAATGCCAAGAAGAGATAAAAAGAACCATAATGGAGGAAATATATCGTACATAGCAAAGGACCCTTGTGAACTTCAATGAGGGACAATTTGGTCGAGCAAGAAATCATCCTTATTGGAACACTTACAATCCAGGGTGGCAAAACTATCAAAATTTGTTTTGGACTAACAATGCAAGAACTCAAATTGGAATTCAAAGCCTACTAGGATTTCAACAAAATGAGTCCAGTTCAGGGGATTCTAATTTGGACAAGATCATGGACAAACTCATGAACATGGAAAAGGCCCAGAATAGACCAAAAGGGACGTTTAAGCAAGTAATAGAAGATCGTGCCTCTTTTATTCATACCTAAAGGGTCAAATGAGCCATATTTACAAGGAATTTTGTAAGAGAAGTGTGGAAATTTTTCTAAGCAACATAGAAGTAAACTCAAGAAAGTGATGTAAGACTTGGTACTTAGAAAGAGCTAGAAGAATTGTTGAAAAGACAAGCTAAGCCCCACTTTATAGAAGATCAAGAGAAGAAGAAAAGGATGAAGATAAGAATGAAGACCCTCTATACATTACTTCTTTACCTTACACAGCAAAATACCATTCCCAAAAAGACTTCAAAAGAATGAATTAGATGTACCATTTACAAAGTTCATGGAAAAGCTAAAGAAATGGATTATTTACTTATATTTTGTGAAATTGTCAAAACACAGGTTTAAGCACACAAAGTTTCTGCCAAATGGACTTGGGATGATAATCAAATGATAGCTATGACAGAAACCTCTAACTCCTTAATTACCAACCATATGCCCTCATAGTTGATAAATCCAAAGAGCATTACAATACCTTGTGTAGTTAGTAATTTAAAGATTTCAAAATGTTTATGTGACCTAGGCACAAGTATAAACCTTATGACTTTGTCGATTTTAGGAAACTAGGATTAAGAGATGTGAGGCCAACATCTAGGCGTATCTAGTTGGAAGATCAATTGATATATAAAAAACCATATGGCATGGTGGAGGATGTACCTATAAAAGTGAAAAAGTTTATCATTCCTATGGATTTTGTTATGCTAGACTTTGAAAAGGATCGAAACTGTTTGCTAATTCTTGATATGTCATTTTTGACCATCGAAAAAGCTTTGGTAGATGCTTATGAAGACAACCTTATCCTTTGAATTGGAGATGAACAAGTTAAATTTAACATGAATAAGGTATTAAAGAATCTAAAGGAGGGTAGCTCATTATTGAGAATTGATGAATCCGAATCTTTAACGGAGCGAGAGCAAGAAGAATAAAAGATAACGAAGTTAGAGTTTAAAGCATGCAAGGAAGTCTCATTTAAGCTAAAGAGGAAGAAAACAAAGGATAAAAGATACAAGGCATAGATATTGAAGAAGATATGAAAGTCTTTATTCATGAAATGAAAGAAGAAGAGGAGACGAGGTAAATGAGGAACAAGAACAACTCACCCTCTTATAGGACAAACTGCTAGGTTTAATAGAAGATTCAAGGAGTTTTGTTATTCCCAATTTTATTAACAATTTGTTAGTAAACATGACATTACTGAACTTAATTGGTTTTCTTAATTTTATAAATATTTTCCTTCTGATTATCTTACAATTTTTAGCTTATTTATAGGCTACAAAGTTGAAATTAGGAAACATTAATAGAAGCAAGCCACTCGTAATTGATCCCGAATAAATTTTAAAAGATGTAAGGTTAAGATAATGACCATAAATTAGCATGTTTGGTAGTTATGTTCGTATTGTTGTGTAGTTAGATTTGTTTTAAATTCAAAAATAAGTTTTTAATGATTTCAAATGGTTTGGATTGCTATTTCTCTTACTCTTTTTGAAGCAGTTATAAGATAGGATACCAATCTCAAGAGTTAAGGAAAATTGATTTTAGACAACAACACTGTCACTTCCTCAATCATCATGACAGCTTTCATACTCTAACCCTTATCTCTTAATTTTTTTGTGTGTTTTTCTTCTTATTGTGTTTTGTTTACCCACTTTTATGTTTTATTTGTTTTTCTCATATTAAGGAAAATGTGTTGTCCAAGTATGGGGAACGTTGTGAGTATTGTACATTTTTATTTTGGGTGCAAATTTTGCATATTATATATTAGTTTTGTTTAGGTTTGAATGATGTGACTCGTGTGAATGTGTCTATGGCTAAGACTTAATAGAATCATTTAGCTTTGAGCATTGTCTTTTAGATTGCTAAGATTTATTAGCTTGTGAAATTAGTGTCCTAGGTTTCTTTAGTTAAATATGCATGCTAATTAGGAAATGATGTTAGTTTGTTCACCCTAGGAATTTGACACATTCATTTATAATTTAGGTCAATCGAATAAGTAACATTGTTAATATCTTTTCATGAAAATGATTAGATAAAGAAATGAGGTAGGCAAGAAAATATATTTAAAAAAAGTGTTTCTTTTTATTTAATAAATAATTATTCTGTTGTCCTTTTTGAAACAAATTGGGTTATGAATGTGATATATAGCTAAGTAACTGGGGGACATTCATTACAAATGTTTGCCTTCGCGTCAAAAGGCTATAATGACATTCAAACTAAGTAGCTTAATAAAAACATGAACTAGTTGAGTAATCAAGGGACATTCATCATAAATGTTTGCCTTCACGTCAAAAGGCTAAGCTCTTGTTAATGAAAATTAATAAAAATAGTATGTAGTTTAATAAATCTTACCTATCTTTGTGAATACCAAGAATTTTCATGAAAAGCTACTTAAGCATAGTTACAATTTTAATTGACTAACTAATTATCAATGTGTATGTGTGAGTGGTAGGAGTGAATGAATTTGACATTAAGTCTTGATTAGTATGTATATTTAGTCCAAAGCACTTAGACACATATTTCATAAGTTAATAGGTTAGAACAACATGAAGGATTTTGCTTATAGTTAAATTTATTTTAAGAAATTCAATGCTATTGTACCATTATTGCATATGTGTATATTATTGTTTGATGCATTTGTGTTTTGTTTCTTTTGTTTTTTCTTGAGTACAAGTAGAAGTTCAACAGTGGGGATATGACAGTTGCAGGTTGCATGATGTTTTAATAGGCATTTTAATATGCTTTTAGTTGTTAATTAATTGATTCATGCACGTTTAGGTTTAGAATTGTGTTAGCTGGTTAGATATTTATGTTTTGAGTATTATGTGGGTTAGAGCATGCTATTGAGCTTTAATTTTGTATGTTTAAGGTGCTTTGATGTATTTGTTAGTGTTTGAGATTACATATTGAAGAATGGAGAAGATTTGGAGGAAGCCCAGCGAAGGACCCTTGGAAACGATCGTGGCCTTTGGCAAGACTAACATGGACCGGCCTCCTGAACTTAATTTTGCGTGGGTTATTTTAGACTTTTGGGCATGAATAAAACCTAATGTTTACCCCAATTACTAAAGGACTACATAAAAGCTGAAAATTACCTAAAAGGAGAGAGCCTCCATTTTCCACTTTGGGAAAAGCAAAGGAAGAGGAAGAAGGAAAAGAGAGAAGAAGAGAGAGAATGTGGAGCTTCAGTTGCTACTTCAACCTCCAGTCCTCCAAGTTATCTTTTCTTCTTTTCATCTTTTATTTCTTTCATTTGATGTGTGAGATGGAATTGATGATGATGAACCTTGGTTTAAGGATGTTTTAGGGATTTATACTTGATTTAATGTTAATCTAGTTGTTTTTGTTGTTAATAATGTTGGGGGTTGTGATTATATTTTGTATTTCCATGCTTCAATATTAAATTGAGAGAGTGAACCAAATGCAAAATGATTAGCATGGTTATTGGTAGTTAAACGATTTAATAGACAACGTAACTTATCAAATTGGTAATTATACAAAGAGAGATCTCGTCTGAGGACACAGTTGCTTATTGGAATGCTTAAGAACTAATTAGGTTATGGGTTGTATTGTTAATCGAGAGATTACATACTTAGTAACTCAATTTAATTAGCATTTATGATTTAGGGCCTAGTGATTATAACTTGAGAAAGACTAATCCACCCTTCAAAAGTTTAGGATCGACACTGCATTAACAAAAAAGTGACTAGGTTAGCATTAATGATAGGATAGATCCCCTTTCTCATAATTTGTTAAGCTTCTTGTTTGAATTCCAATTGTCAATTGGTGGTACTAAAATTTGATTTCTTACATTAAGTTAGAATTCTCATTTCAATCACTCCATATTCGATTATTTAATATTTCTCATGGGATCGACACCTCATATACTATGCTAAGACCCGTGCGCTTGCAAAATATTAAGGGTTTTATATGGTTAAAACTTGCTCAACATTTTTCTTCATAGAAATGATACCTTTTATACTACAAGTGACGATTTATATAATTATGGTGTTGAAAGTTTTCTATGTAAAATTTATCAACAAATCTAGATAATAAATTAAGAATGGAGAAAACAGAAGGAGAAATAATAAAGGAAAATAGTATTAATGATCACGTGAGATGATACAAGTAATTTTAAAACTATATAATTAAATAATAAGGTGTTTTATATGTTATTTACAGAAAATAATAACAAGATATCCATTAGTTAAAACTTTCTTAATGATAAAAATTAAATAATAAGGTTGTTTACATGTGCTTAGTGAAAAAAATAACAAGATATCCACTAGCTAAAACTTTCTTAATGATAATGGTTATGATGATAATGATGATGATTTCTCTTACGAAGAACTTGATGAATACCTAGAAATGATGAGCTAGAAAAGGAAAAAATTATCTTCCATATATAAAGAGGTTCCAAAACTTTTAGATGTATGCATGATTGAGGATGAGAAATTAAAATGTGACATGCATGACACGTTAAAATTTAACATACACGATTGAAGATGGAAAATTAAAACGACATTTGTATGATATAATAGAATTTAACAATGTAGTTGTTTCTTATGTCAAAGTAGAACAACATAAGAATGATTTATTAAAGATGGAGATCCATGTTTTCAAAGAATCATTTTCTAAATTCAGAAATTTCCTTAATAGTGAAACAATTACCCTAAGACCATACCAACGAATTTTTAATCCATTAGAAAATACATAGCCTTGACTAGAACAAAGCTTCCTTATTATAAGCATTGAAAATTTAGCTTATGAATCTAGTAACAAAATCCATTTAAATATACTTAGAAGTTTGGGTATAAAAAATAAAGCTCTTACTATTAAAACCTCTCCTTAATATCAGTATTAATTAAGAACACCAAACAATTGATGACCTATTAATAGAAAACTTTACGTGACTTGTTGCTAACTAGGAAACCCCTTTTGATTTACCTTTTAGAGACCCAAATAGAAACCAACTCCCTAAAGTGAGGCCTATGATTTCTTGACAGTATTTCACAAGTGATTTCTAACCACTAATATTGTTACAATGATAGGTGAATGTAGCTTTTAACCCTAAATATAAAGCTTGAGAATAACAAAGATGTAGACCAACTCATTCATATCTCTATCAACCTAATATAAATTAATACACTTATTGATTTTTTCCCTATATACACAAATTAGCTTCATAGAGGATGGCTTTACGGAATGTTCTTACTAACCTAGTTACCTCTATCTCTAACTTATGGCTTCTTCTTTGTGAATTCAAGAATATTCTCTACTTTCAAGAAGTTGAAAGGAACCCTCAAACTAAGTTTAATGTTGACGACTTCAGGAATTGTCTATACAATGTGGGCCATAAATATATCAGGTATAATGGTTACCAATTCACCTATAGAAATAATCAATAAGAAATCTATACCTTAGGAAAAAAATTGGAGTATGCACTTATCAATGCTACCTATTCTTTACAGTTCATTTCTATAGTATTGGTGAGTTTTTTTCTCCTTTAATGTTTGTTCATTCATCTGGTGAAATCCAGCTCAATGACTTAGTAAACAGTAAGAAGATCCCCTTTTAGATTTAATAATATATTGGTAAAGTATCCTAATCCTAATTTTTTAGTGACCAAAGCAATTAACACCAAAGTAGGGGAGGCTCACTTGTAGCTCAAGCTACCTTCCAATGTAAAAGAAAAAAGTCTTATGTCATAAAAAAAAGTTCCCTTAATAATTATGTCACTATACTAGAAAAACATGACTCATTAATATGAAAAAAAATCATAGATCTAATGACTAAAAGATTTTAATGCTCAGTAACTACTTGGAACAAGTAAGAGGAACCTAAATCCCTAGTATTATAAAATTCTAAGGAAACTATTAGCAAAGCTCTCAGATCCAATTACTCTTTAAAAGAAACTAAGTCCTTTACATGAAACTCAATCACTAAGCAACATGCAATTATGCTTATAGCTCTTTCTATAAAGAATATATAGAAAAAGCCCTATCTAGTTTAGATACAAATAAAGCCTCTAGAATTGATGGCTTTAATATGTTCTTTCACCAAAAATCTTAGAATCCAATAGTGAACACAATAACTAAAGTTGTTTTATAATTCTTCTCCTTATGAAAGCTACTTAAATAATTCAACAAAGTCTATATTTGCTCGATTCCTAAAACCTAAAACCCTTAAGGCTTCAAGAATAGACAAATAACTTGCTATATTATCTTCTTTAAAATAATCTCCAAACTATTTTCTTCTAGACTCGAAGCAAACCTGAAAACCATCATAAATTTAAGCTAAAGAGCATTTATCTAAGATAGGAACATTGGGGATAATATCCTTCTAACCTAGGAATTGTTTAAGAAATATCATAAAGAACTTCATATAAAAATTTATGCATTGAAAATAGACTTTAACAAGGCATTTTATTCAACAGATTGGGGATTTCCCTTTGATGTTCCAAGGGCTTTTGGATTCCCCACCGAGTTCACCAAATGGATATAACAATTTAATTTAACACCACCATAATAGTTAATATCCTCATCAACAATGATCCTACTCTAACATTCTAAAGAGCAAGGTTATTGAGACAAAAGGACCCTCTTTCTCCTTATCTATTCAGTATTTACGCTGAAGCCTTCTCAAACTCCGAACAAGGGATATAAGTAGCAAAAAGGGATTTTAGTACCATTTTAAATTTAAAATAAGCTCCAAATATTTAACATAAATTTTAAAGGAGATTTTAATGTTTTCTAAAGAAAAAATTTTCTCAGCTAAGGTCTTGTTCAAACTCTTTTGAAACCATTCTAAGATTATCTAAACTGTGTATCAACAAAAGAAAAAGTAATATAATGTGTTTTACATCTTCAGTCACTTGAATTTAGTCTTTTAGCCCCTCAAATACCTCATAGTCCCTATTGTTTCATTTAGAGTTACCTATATTGATTTCTTCATTTTGTTGCTTATAAGAGAATTAGATGTTAAAGAAACAAATTCCTATACTTTGCAAGAATATTATAATTGAAAAAATTTGCATTTTTATAGCTTATAAATATATTGGAGTGCTTATATCCTCCTCTATACCATGATCATCGAGAACACTTAAAGATTACTAAAAAACTAAAATCTAAACTGAAACATAAATGCAAAATTCAAGTGGATCATAGTATTCAAGCCTAAAAAGCAAGATTATCTGGGTATAAAAATTATCAAAACTATAAATAAATTGCTCTTGAGTAAAAGAATATGAAAATTGTTTGACAATTAGGAATCATTGTGGGTGAGACACATATTAAATTCCTAAAAGGCCAAATTAAAAAAATGAAACAAAAGCAAACAATTCTTAGACTGTACTTAAGATGTTGAGACATAAGATGTTAACTAACATCAAGCACATTATAGGGAATGGTGATAACACATGGCTACGATATGATAAATGGAACCCCTTATACCATCATAACTAACTACTTAATGCAACAAACCTAATTTCTTATATTTCAGCTCCATCTAAGGTAAGTTGTCTAAAGGAAAGCATCTACTGGTCATAGTCCTGTCACGATATATAAGGTTGTTCTAATATCACAAGCACTATGCCTAATTAGTAGCTTATCCTAAGTAGAAAGGCACATGATTACTTAGATGAAAACAATTTAAGTATCTTAACAAAAAAATCATGTGTTAAGTTTTCTAAAGAGGCCAACCTTAGATCACGTTGGACTAATCTAGTCTAAAATCACACCAATCTACCCCAAACTTCCTTCGTAATTTGGCTAGTAATTAGATGGAAGCTAATTACTAATGATTGACTCCATTTCAGCCATTTTTAATAATCAAGACTATGTTCTCTACGTACAAGTCTAGAAACTCTCGATCATATAATCTTTGATTGACAATACATCATAGATACCTAGTACTTAATCATGTAATTATGTAACCCATAATAAAGGGGCAAGATTTAGATTCAAATTAATTAAACTCAAGAATAAGGATGATCGTAAAGTTTTTTGAACAACTTTTAGTTATGTAATAGTTGTAGTATAGAAGGAGAAAAATAGCATAATATTTTAGGGAAAAAAATCAAGGCTCCTCTTTCATTACAAATACAATATTATGGATAAGGGAAATCACTAATTGCCAAGAATGCCACTTTAGATATTAGTCAATATAATGCATGAACATAGAATATCTAATGGATAAGTTAGCAAATATATTATCGTTATCCCAAGCTAGATTACAACTCGAATTAATTCTATCAAGCACATAAAAAAACTAGTAAATAGGTTTTGTTTCAAAATTTTATCATTATTTTAATGTGATTCGTCTAGTTTTTGACTATAGGCTTACCCTATCTTATGCAACCCCTGTTGGGACCCGTTCTCGGAACCGGGAACGGGTCCCAACCGAAAAAATAGAAAAACATAACGAAAACAAAGTGGCGAAACGAATCAAACGGACAATCGAATAACAAAAATGCGGAAACGAAAAACAAAGTGGATCAAAAGGCGAAAACCAAATGCGAATCGAAAGTGAATTGGATCAAAAAGAGAAGGCAAACGAAAGCGAATCGAATAAGAATCGAATCAAAGGAAACAAAAGGTTCAATCACACGGAATTACAAATTTTCGACATCCGAGATCTCTAACTTTTTAACAATAGAAAAGGGTCGCGTTGGAAACCTTAAGACTAAACCAATCCGAATCGGTGTAAAATTTTTTTCTTTTTCTCATTCATTTTATTTCTCTTTGTTCAATCTCATACAAAGCACTTTAATTTCCCCTTTTGGAAAGTCATCCTCAATCAAAATTCAATTTATAAGATTGGTCTTATTCAACCATACAAATCCCATAATTCATCTTTTAAACATCTTATTTTTCTTTGGCCATAAAAATCTCACGCATGCCAATCAAACCATACACACACAAAGAGACACTTCAATATTTCCAATCCATCAATACAATTCATCGGACCTCCTGTCCGGAATCCCAACATAAACAAACATATTTCTATACCTATAACACTTCAATAAATCTAAATCAATAACCAGAATCATCGGACCTCCTGTCCGGAATTCATATCACATTCATCCATATCCAAGCCACATTCACATCACGATTCAATACACAATTTCATAATTTATATACATCATGAAATAATGCTTACAAAAATATTAATGGCATTCCAAGTCATATACAAACTAACTCCAGAATCCAAAATTACACAAATACAAAGTATGCAAAATTGAACAAAAGTCTTGACTCTCTTTCATCCGATCTCCTACTCGATACCTGGAGATGGGGATGAAAGGGGGTGAGCTTGACAGCTCGTAGATAACATATTTATAAATCGAATAATAAGCAAAAAAAAATTATTTTTTTCAAACTTTTGTCATTTTATAAAAATTCCACAGTAGAACATTTGGCAAAAATGCTTATTTCTCAAATTTTTCAACTTTTCAAATCATTCATAAACAATTTCAACATTTCACAATTGAAAATCCTCAATTACTCATTTCTCAAAATTCTCACCTTTTTCACAAACCATGAACAAATTCAAAAAATATGAATGCATCACATTATAAACAAAATCAAAAACACATAAACACATCAGAATGGTTTGGGTCGGTCCAAAACAGAACGTACTGCACATTTCCGCATAGCGGTCCTGTGCAGCCGTGAACAGAACGTACTACACTTTCCCGCATAGCGGTCCAGTGTAGCCGTGAAGG
>JAOSBK010000008.1:30940668-30952827 GCA_027568895.1 Erythroxylum shatona | reverse complement strand
ATACTTTATGGCGACAGAAAGCTTTCAACAGAAGCTACAAGTTTCATGAAGATCATTTTCTCAAATTCTGCCTAAATAAAAAAGTCAACTCTCTACTCCAAAAAGTCAAACTTTCTTAATTAAGTCATCAAAACCAATCAATTTCTTTTCTCATCAATTTCCTTAAAGCATACAACATCTATAACACAATACATACAAAAATACTCATTGAATTTCATTTAATAATTCTAAAATTCTACTTAAAGATCGGGGTCCAACAATCCCAGTGATTCTCCATTCAATACATTTAATTTCTTTTTAAATTACAATAAAATATTGATAGATTTTAGGTCATGCACTTTAGCTTTTTTTTTAAAAAAATGCATATAACTTAAAAGATATCAAAGTACTTGAGTTAAGGAGGTAGTTCATTCTCGATTGTGTCTTTGAACTCCTTAGTTAAATTCACTTCTTCACACTCCTTAAGCTCTCTCATATTAGATAGTATCTCCTTCAAAAACTTGACATAAGAAGGCATCTACTTCAAAGAAATAGTAAATGAACATTATCTTATACTTTTTGAAAAACATAAATAATTTCTCAAATTTCTTATCTAATTTTTCCTTAATCAATCTTTGAGGAAAGGAAATATACAATTTGTATAATGTAGGGGGAATATTTTTAGGTTCCTGATTGGTGTAGATTGCATCATGTTTTTATGGGTAGTTTAGTGTTTGTTTGGTTATTAATTTAATTGTTTAGTATGTGTATAGGTTAGAATTGTGTTAGTTAATAAATATTTGTGTTTTAAGTGTTTTATGTGTTGGAACATGAGGTTGAGCTTTAATTTTATACTTATAAGGTGCCTTAATGTGTGTGTTAGTGTTTCTAGGCAATTGGAGGAGATTCAGAGAAGACCCAGGAAATAACCCAGGGCTATGATCATGACTGAAGCTCATGCTAGGATCCATGATCATGGCATTATGGGTCATAATTATGACTAAAACAAAAAACTCCTAGACACGATCTTGGTACTAAGGGCCACGATCGTGGGCTATGCGATAGATATGCAGAGATCATTCACAATTGAGTTTTTGAGGGATTTTTCAGACCCAAAAAAGACTTAATCATGTAACCCTAATGAACCTTAATGATGTCATATATAAGATTTAATGTTGTAACCCTAGTGAAGCTCCTTCATTTTGCCAGTTTTGGAAAGTTTAAGACAGAGAAAAAAGAAGAAGAGGAAGAAGAAACAAATCCCGACACTATTTCCTTCCTGAATTGTCCAATCTAAGTTTAATTTCCTTTCCATTTCATTTTTTCATTTAATGTAAAAGATTGAAATGGATTGTATGATGATGGATTTTAAATTTTTTATGATTTTCAAACTCTTCCTTTGGGATTTTACTTTGATTTAATGTCAATATAGTCATTTTTGGGTTTTATTAATTGACTGTTATGATTAGCTTCAATTTTTTCATATTTTGATAACAAACCAAGAGTTTGAGCTAGATAAAAATTATTGGATTAAGTTAATGAAAGTTATATGATCTAAGAAACCACGTATGTAAGGTGCCAAACCATACCCTAATTGGAATGTTACATGTTCATGAAAGTACATGTATAATAGGTGTTAAAAATTATGATATGATTGAGAATTTCATATGTCTATAATTTTGGTCTAATGGATCATACTTAGTGAATTGGAATTACTTAACACCATAAGAGAATTAAGGTATTAAAATGAACATTTGGAGTGGGATAATTTTCAAGTGGAAAGTTAAGTTGATACATGAAAATTGGACGACTAGGCCTATTCATTGAATGACATTTGGCATAGCTAAGGCATTGACAAATGGCATAGTTAGTGGCAACAATAAGTGAGAGACAAATGGGCTAACATAATTATGACGTTTGGTAGCCTCATAGAAGAACATATGTGCTAGCTAGGGAGAGGACATATGGCTTGTGTCTTTATGTAACAAATGTCCCTAACATTGGCTTTGTTTCTACTGTTCACTTTCTGCTATGGTTCATCTCACCACCAAAACCTTCTCTTTCACTCACAATTTCTAAATTTTTTCTTCAGTTTAGATCATCATCATTTAGAGTTGTTGCAAGATACTGCATTAAGGAAGTAGATCCTACTATCTTCTGTGCTATTGTCTTCTTGGTTCTAAGATTTGCACCTTGATCTAGGATGTGTGCTAGTTGCTTGGAAGGGCTAGACTAGCTACTTCCTTGGAGTTGTTTTTTGAATTTAAGAAGGTAAGGGAATGCTAAACTTGATTTCAAGATATAATATCAAATGTTCAATACTTTGATTGAATACAGTATGTGTTAAGATGATTATAAATGAATGTTAGAAAAATGATCCTTGTATGAGAACTTCTTATTTGATTTCGGTGTGTGGATGATGATATTGATTTGTAAGTTACTTAATGAATTATTTTTTTAATTGGTTTTGAATATGAATTTGATGTGGAATTGAGGCATTAATAAGGTGGAATTGATGAACTATGGTGAAGGGTTGTTAAACATGTATAAAGGAGTTAAGTTTTGGAAGTAGTTTGAAGGTTATGGGTGAGTAAACCTTCGGTTCACTCATCCCATGATCGTGGGATTTATAAGGCACATTCCCATGATTGTGGGAAATGGTTAGGAAGGTGAAAAATGTTGTTTTGTGCAATTGTTGAACTAATAAGGTTAGGTCTCTTCATTTGGTACATTGGGACTTAATTGGACTTATTTAAGGTATGAAATGAACTTAAATGGAGGATAGATTAATTGAGTAAAAGTCAATTTAGTTATGGATTGTGAATTAAGATAATTAATTAAGGAATGTGTGGCTAGTGAATAATGTGTCTAATGTTGAAATATATGGTGTGTTCAAGGATGAATGTGTCTTTATGAATACAAATGTGTTTCAAATATATGATGTGAATTGAATATGATTGTTTGTGAATTGGAATTCTGTTTGATTATATGTAATGTATAATAATGCATTTAATAGTACATTATTGCTAATGTTTATGCTAATAAGGTATGTTAAGTTTGTTTGATATGCTTTTGTTTGATATGCATATATATGTTCAATTCGAGAAAAATTGGAATAAATACATATGTTATGCACTACATCTTTTGCATGAGATTCTGAAATTTGAAATGGTTTGTTTTAAAACTGCCAAGTCCTAATCATGGGTAAATAGGCATGCCTAGAAGGGTCTGCAGCTACTCTTGTAACCAGACACTAAGGTGTTTTCTATAACTAGACACTTTGGTGTCTTCTATGCTAGACACTTTGGTGTCCTCTGATTTTAGATACTTTTGTGTCTTCTGTTTCAGATACCAAACATGGGTATCTTCTTTTCTAGTCCCATTATCCACTTTTATATAAAAAAAGGATTAGTAGGCTAACATGTTTTGAACTCTGATACATGTTCAGTTTTGATATAAACAAGTTCGAATCTGATACAAGATAAGCTCTAAATTGACAGTAAACATACTCTAATATGATACAAGTCATATTTTGATCTGAAAGGAATATA
Source organism: Erythroxylum shatona (assembly GCA_027568895.1). NCBI lineage: Eukaryota > Viridiplantae > Streptophyta > Magnoliopsida > Malpighiales > Erythroxylaceae > Erythroxylum > Erythroxylum shatona. The sequence continues at coordinate 30,949,297 of JAOSBK010000008.1, read as the reverse complement.
TCCTGTTCTGATATTCAATTCTAATACTTATACATTCTACTATGATATTTATGAGTTTTGTTCTGATACAAGAATGTTCTGTATTGATGAATCATATTTTTTTGAGAAATAATGTTTGGGTTACTTTGTAATATAAACAATTAAAGGCTGTTGTGATATGATTTGAATTTGTATATATGAATATTAGACAATTTTTAGAAATAGTCTCTATTATGCTTTGTGTTTAGTTATTCCCCACTAATCTTTATGCTTAGTGTTAGACCCTTAAACTTCGAAGCACTTTTCAATGACCTTTATGATATGCCTTAAGAGGAAGGTTAGCAGGATTACACGCATGAGGGAGGCTTGTGGAAACATTAAGGCAAACATAGGTGAGTGGGATCAGACTTAGTGGAATTTTAGTAGAGTCTCAAACCTTGTGGAGATTGACTCGACCTAGGATAAGGACTTGATAGACTAAGGACATGGCCTGTGCTCAGATGAATGGACCATGACTAGTAGACTTACTGTGGAAAGTATTGGATCATAATAATGTGCTATGTAGGCTTCAGCAAGATCACATTGCATCATCAATGGATACAGTTCATGGGGAGATCTTGGATGATGTGGCAACAACTAGGCATTAAAGTTACTGTGGGACTCAACATTTAATGATAATGGAGATCTTCGAGGATAAGCTCTATCTTTCTATTATATTGTAGAATCTATCTTATCAATTAGAGTCCTATTTGGATGTGGGTGGCATCTAATTGGCCCATGTGATGTATCTAATAGAGATAGATGTGATCTTAGCATGATCTTAGGTAGTTCAGTTTAACTGGGATTCTGAATGTAACTTGGATTCTAAGTTAGAGTGCATATATATAGCTCATTTGAGCTTTGCTCTCCTTAATCAATCAGAGAGAGCATTGCTTGTATTCTTTCGAGGGAAAGTATATAAAGGTTGGTTTTACCATATCTCTCTTATTTCCTTGTTACCTTTATTTTCTTATTGCTTTCATGGCATTGTTTCTAAAGAGTATGTGAAGTAAATACTTCGAGGGTCGTTGAAGGTTGAAGTCTTTCTTAAGCATACCTAAGTGAGATTGTCATGTAAAGGGTGTTGTCGATCAACTTCGGTAAAAGTTTGAGTCCCAAGGTGACCTTTGTATCACTTAGCACGATGGTTTTGCCTTTGTGTAGGTTTTGATAAAAAGATTTAAGGATTGAGACAAAGACTACTACAATGACTAAAAAGAATGTGTTTTATTTTGGAAGTTGTTTTGTTTGAGCTTTTGAGTTATTTCTGAGTTCTATTAAAAGTAATGAGCTATGTTATATTTTAATGTAAATGGTTTGTAATAACCTTAATACAGGTTGGCTTTTGAATTTATGGGACGTAATATGACAAGCATAATATGGTTGATATGTTTTGTTTAAAAACAACTTCTAATGATATAAACTGTATGTTTGCTCAAGTTTCTGGGAATGCATGTAAGGGAATGTTTAGTATGTTGTGAATTATTTTAGTTCTGTTTTGTGTGACATCTACATATCCTCCCAGAGCACATGTGGGTATGATAACATAGTTAATCATGTTGATTTTATGTGGAAAGAGATCTTGTGTGAGATCGGTATCTTAGTAGAGAGTTTCCAATATAATTTTAATTATGCATGGGTCATTTTTTAATTGAGAGATTGTAAATTCCATAATTTAATTATGGTTAATGATCTAGGAAGCGAGATAATAGCTTGAGAGAAAGTAATTACCCCCAACACCCCAATAACACAGAATTGGCTAGGTTAGCATTAATAATAGGTAGAATCCCCTTTTTTATAACTTGGTAATTTCTTTTGATTAATTTCCATAGTGAACTTATTTTATTGCTCAATTTCAATTCATGTTTTGTGTTAATTTCTTAAGCTTAATTCCTGCAATCAAATTCCTGTCTTTATATCATTGGTATATTTTTAATTTCATCTTATTAATTTCTAAGCCTTAAATAACCTAGGATTAGATTAGTTTACCCTCCTTGTGGGATCGACCCTTCAAATACTACAACTCATGACATGTGCTCTTGTGATAATTGAGGGATATAAATTGTAATACTTAACACCTCGATTAGTTCATCTTCCTCTTCTCCTTTCTTTCCCTCAGTTTCCCTATTATTAATGGTTGTCTTATCTCCTTTATTTTCCTCACTCTCATGTTTTCTCAATATGTGGTTCATTAACAATGATTAATCCTTAACATTACAAATTTCATATGTTCTCTAGGATTCTCATGTTATTTAGACAATTAACCAATGGTCTAACAGAGCTATTATCTGTTATACCCAAAAAATTTCTAAAAAGGCATAGGTTAGCTTACTTGCAAATATACGAGCTAGTTGTAGTTAGTAACCTAGGGTCGTCTCCCACGGAGCTGAAATTGGTCAACTTAAATTAAGTTTGAATTAAAAATAAAAATAAAAACAACGCATTCCTAAACATTCTACCTGATTATTAAGTGAAAGTTTTTAAGGAAAATTACAAAATTAAACTGAAAAGTAGACTGAATCAATTGGCAACAAAGACAAAAAGATTAATCGAAGTAGAAAAACTCTTGAAAATTAATTTCACTAATTTAATCTCCTATGCATGATTAAGGGAAAATGATTGGATTATTGCTTTATAAAATTAGTAGTTAGGTCTTAAATTGATTCGAATAATGAACCAGTCTAACTTATGTATTCAACAAGTTATTGCCCAAATTAATAATGAAAATCTGACTACTAATTATCACTTAAGTTAATATATTTCTAGTTCTCAACCTAAGTGACCATAGTTTCACGATTCATATTAAACTTCATATAAGATCCCACTACCACAAAGTATATACCTGAACATTTAGAGGACATTCAAGTACATATCCTATGACAATGGTATGTTGGAGCAAACATAATCTCTTAAATAGCATCATAAAGAATATACAATACTTAAAAACCTCAACACTTAATTTCATTCATTGACAAAACTTTACACTATATTCATTGAAACAAATATTTACAATCCTTATACAAATGTTCTACATGACAAACAAACTACAAAATATAACTATAACTCCTCTAGTGTTAGCTGATATACCTTTGAGTCATATCCAAAATGTTTCTTTAGATAAATCTTAGGAACTAGGTCTCCTGTCTCCTACCTGAAAAGCAACGTTGCAATTTTTGACAATCACATTATCTTGGCACATCACTTTATCATCACAATTTCAGAAAAGATTTCGTAATCATATATATACAAATGCAAATGCATATGAGACTCCAAATTCGTTATTATTTGTTGTGACCGAGTGCCTTTCAGATATAGATACACATACTGACCCATTGGGCTCAATCAGAAACAAAAATCACGAAGCAAAACTCTACGTGTAAAATTTTAAGCTTAAAGCTCTTTCAGACTGGCTACTCTGATCATAACACCTTTATTTGAACATGCATTTTATGAAATGCATCAAATAATAGATTATGCCATGTATAATATTCACTTGTAATGCACAGACAGAATCTGATATTCATCAGACCTAAGTTCGGCATTCAACTTTCATTGAGTATATAGATATCACTCATATGAAAATAAAACACTTCCAATACATTCCCAAATATCACACTCTTCGAACCATTAATGTCCGGAATTCATAAATTACCAGTTCAATATATAGCAATTAAACAGAAACAGAAATAAATAAGTCCTAGTGATATCATATAGGTTGACTCATGTACGATCCAATATGCTATTGCCTGGATGGTCTGGCAATGTCTAACTAATGTCCAACTTGATTGTCTAAAATCAATCAATACACACATAATTCACAGTACAAAGTTGATCAATCAAATACTTATTCTTTTGTGCACATATATACATATGTCATGTTCAATGCATGCTCAATGACTAAGTATGTTTCCTTTATTGACAACTCATAATCATTCATACTTCAAAACCCATATAATTCATTTGTCTTATTTGAACTTAGGTTTACACCTCAATAAATTATAATATCATCAATCAATTAGTCACCAATGTTATTCTAACATTATATGATCATACAATATCCAAACTCTCCTTCATTCATATAACATCTCCAAAATTTTAGACCTGAACATTTGGTAAACAACAATCCATTCTTAATGAATTCAGATGACAATGAAATTTGATGGAGAGGAATATCAATGTGTGAGCAGTTTGTGGTCCAAATTTCAAGTCAATTAGAGGTCCGAAGAAGTTATGGTCAAAAGAGTAAAGGGTGTTCAAAGTTGTCAAACAACAGTAAACCTCCACCATCCTTCATTGTCATGATAATGCTTGTTCTTGATCGTACAACCCTTTCATGACCCCTTAGAGTCATGATCATCCAATTCAGACTTCTCTCCAACTCTTCCCAAAACAAATTTTCAGGTCAATTTTATATGGCCATTTTGACAAAGAAAATGAATGATTTAAGCAAAACATTCTTCAAAAAATTGTTCCTTTATGTCTTAAGTTTCTAATCACACCAATTTCATGCAATTTGGTTTAGTATTCTGCAAGTTATACCCAAAATACTACAGACTGCTCCCAAACCACGACAGAATACAAAAACTCAACTTCAAGTCAAATTTTGAAACTCCTAGAGATAGAATTCAAATTTGATTCCTTTATAAAAAATATAAAAATATGTCTCTAATTTAATATAAACTTAACATCATCCCATTTGAATGCCTATAGATTAAGTTATGGCCAAAATACCAATGTATGTTCAATGAAAATACTACAGCTAACATATTCCAGCAATTCTTCTTCACCAATATCACATGCATTTCAGTCCAATTCAAAAATTATTCTTATATCATTTGACATGCCATAAAACTCAGATTGCTACTTACCTATTAGGCTTCCAATCTAACACAAAACTTTAGATTAAACCAAGACCATAATCAGCTAGTTTTCTTGGCAATTTGGTAAAGGATTTAGGAGTGATTTTCATTCAAAACTTTAGCTAGGATTAAGAAAAAAATACAAAAAAAAATTGGGGCAATTTTAGTGGAGAAAGGTGAGGGAAATAGCAGAAACATTACTGCTGGTATTGGCTCCATCATCAGCTAGGTGTCAACTTTTAAACTCACCATATGTCTTAACAGATGTAATACATTTTCCTAATTAATCAATTTTCACTAGCCCACATATTAGTTTGCCATTTGTTATCAACTTAGCAGCCCATTTGTCATACAAAGATTAATCCAATTGTCAATTAATTATTAGTCCATTTTTCACCAATTTAATTATGCCAAATGTCACTCAAAATCATCCATATTTTTCATATATCAATTTATCCTACCACTTGGCATTTATGCTAGTCTAAATGTACATTTTAACCCATCAATTTCCAATCCACAACATTTAATTCCCAATTTACTGATTGAAATCCGAACATAACAAAATTTAAGACATAGTAAATCATAATTCACATCAAGATCACTTAACATTTTTCATACTCTAGAATAAGTCAATTGAGTGCATATGCTAACTTGTAATGTGCACAAATATCAATTCGTGTATGAATGCTAACATTATGCATGTATATGCAATATTGAATCTAGGATTAAACTCTAAGCATATTCCCGAATAATGGGGTAATACAATTCTCCCCCCTAAGAAATTTCGTCCCTGAACTTCTATAAGACATTCAAGTACATATCCTATGACAATGGTATATTAGAGAAAACATAATCTCTTAAATGGCATCACAAAGAATATACAATACTTAAAAACCTCAACACTTCATTTCATTCATTAATAAAAGTTTACAATGTATTCATTGAAACAAATATTTACAATCCTTGTACAAAAGTTTTACATGACAAAGAAAGTACAAAATACAACTATAACTCCTCTAATGTCAGCTGACAAACCTTTGAGCTATATCCAAAATATTCCTCTAGATAATTCTTAGGAACTAGGTCTCCTATCTCATACCTGAAAAGCCATATTGTAATTTTGATGAGTTTTGCAAACTCAGTGAGTGAACCATCATTGATGATCTCACCTATGACAAATACACAATATCACACATTTCATATACTTCTTTCAGAATATGAATAATCCAAACAATCACATTATCATGGCACATTACTTTATCATCACAATTTTACACTTCATCTCTTAAATCTTCATTTAACACTAAAATGATGCAAAGTTTGACCATTCTATTACATCCATTTAGTTGAGAAACCACAACAATAAATAAGACATCATAACCGCAACCCAATTATGCATATTCAACTATATAGCTACATCAGTTTTCAAGAAAAAAGATCAGCCCATCACCGATATCACCATATTCATCATGAATAAACACTTTAATCGTATGTTACTACTAAGGAAAGTATTAAAACAATAATAAAATAGTTAATAGTTAATGGATTATTAAAAGAAACAAATAGTAGCTAACTAAACTAATAAAAGTATAAGTCAGTTAATAACAAATAGTAAAATGAAAGAAACAAAGAACAAATGAGAAATAGAATAGGCAAACAATTCATCGGATTAAGACTTATGGAGATCACTAGTCCCTCTTAAGCTTACAGCTTTAGCTCTCGCCTTCTGCTTCAACTTCTTCCCTAGAAAAATGTTTGCTCAAGTTGAATGGGATTCAACTCCAGCTCTCGCTTTTGGCCTCTCCCAAGCTTGCACCTCCCTATTCTTGCTCTTCATCCCAACTCACTCTGATTTCTTTCTCTGTTTCTCTCTTCTATTTATCTTCTTCTTCTCTATCTCTCTACACCTCCCCTCTGTCTGAGTCTCTATGTGTGTGAACTAATGAAACAGTGATTGAATGATCCTTTAGCCAACACCCTCTCTTCCTTTTATTCCCCTCTCTTTAGGTTTAGGGTTGCGTGCCTTAATGTCATGATTTGCCACGTATTAAACCTATAATTAATGTTAAAACTTCTTTTGGGCGAGCATGCGGAGTCACGATTGTGACATCCCCTTGGACACTTGTGCATAGGGAGTCACGGGTGTGACTCCCTTATCACCCCCGTGCATTATCATAAAATTTAGTCCAAAAATTATGTGACTTTGATCTTTTAACGCAAAATTTACAAAATAACCTAATTATCATTGATGCAATATTCACACTATTTTCACTCAATTAATCTCACATTTGGATCAAAATACAAGGATTTATAACCAAAATCAATATATGAAGGCAATTAAAAGTAATAGAAATTAGCTACAGTAAATTCTCCCACACTTAAACTGTGTTTGTCCTCAACCATAATAAAGAACACTAGACTATAAAACAAAAAATAATGAAAACAAAATTTTTCCCAGATAATAGTCAAAGATATCAACGATCATTCCAATAAATGCAATCTAAGAGCTTGAAACTCATAATACTCTAAAAACAAACAATTCTTTTCATATTTAGCTGAAATCAACAAGCACTTTAAATTAAATAAAAACAACTATGATAGACACTCACTCCACTCTTCATCCTATCAAGAATTCAAAGGTAGTAAATATTCAGTAATCGTTCATTTCATGTAATGTATCTACCATACACTTGCTTACTAATCCAATCTTCGCCAGTTATATCAAACATAAACATCAATCTATAGGTCTTTATTTCGATTGTAATGGGGCTAGGCTAAGGGTTAAAAAAAAATAAAATTTGAGCATTCAAAGTAATTAGAAAAATGACAAATAAAGCACTCAATTCTTTCCTCTCACGTAATAAAGTTAACACTCCCATTATTCCATCTCTCCTCTTCTTTCATTTTCTGGTCATCTTCTTTTTTCTTTGTTTCTTTTCAATTTATTTTTTTCCATTCTTTTTTCACTTTTTTGTTTATTACTTAATTTAAACGATGAAATTAAGGGAAGAAAAATATAGAGTAGAGAAAATTACTACAACCATACCCATCCCCAACTCAAAAGCCAGTTATAAGCTATGATTCCCCCACACTTATTCCCTAAACCTAATTATACCTTTTCAAATTCTAAACTTGACCTTATGATAGGTGTAATGAAGTCGATAAACAATCAAGGTCAAGGCTCATATTTTGGGTTTAAAGAAAGAAACGGATTTATTTAAGCTCAAGGGGGCTCAATAAGGGTGACATTATGGTGGCTTTTTAAACTAACAGGGTAAATCCTAATTGCCTTCATCATTTCAATGTTTACATAAGGTTATGTGATCTCAACTAGTATTTGCAAGCAATTTTTAGAGTTCCTTAATCATGAAAGAATACTTGAAATTAGTGTCATTTATTTATCGCAACAAGCTAAAGTCCTTTTAACTGAAATGCAAGTTAATTAATCTCAACATGCAAGTATACTCATTCAATCATATTATGCATTTGTAGTCCTGATTGAGTTCATTTAATGATCATGCATTTATAAATAATAAATGCAAAAACAAACATATAATACACAATTAATATTCCCCCCATTTAAACATCACATTATTCCTAATGTGACACAAAAAAGTAATAGAGGGGTCTAGGATAAAAGAAAAAAGTAACATGTTGGACCCCAATCTTTTAGTCGGATTTTGAATTATAAAATAGCATTAAGTGAGGATTTTGTGGTGAATTAGTCATGTGCAAAGAAAAAGACAATTTAT
>JAOSBK010000008.1:30922013-30940568 GCA_027568895.1 Erythroxylum shatona | reverse complement strand
ATTATGAAATTGTGTATGATGAATTATGGTTTGGTATAAAATTGTGTAATGATTATGATTGATTGTGATATGGATTCTGGACAGGATGTCTGATGACTGTGATGATTGAGCTGAATTATTGAAGTGCTATGGGTATGAATGTGTTTGATTATGTTCAGATGCCGGACAGGAGGTCCGATAATTGTGTTGATGGATTGGAAATATTGAAGTGCTCTTTTTATGACTTGATGGTATATTTGACATGTGTGAGTTTTTATAGCAAATGAAAAGTATGAGTTTAAAATGATGGGATATGATTGTATAAAAAGAATTTTATGATTTGAGATTTGAATGTGGATGAATTTCCAATTGCAAAATTGAATTGTTTTGAATGATGAAAAAAAAAGTACACCGTTTTGGATTGGTTTAGACCGATTGTCTTATAGTTTTCCAATGCGACTCGTTTGTTTTGTTTAAAAAGTTTGCGTTCTCGGATGTCGGAAATTTGCCCTTAAGTTTGATTGAACCATTTTGGTTTCTTTGATTCCGAGGTTTTGTAAATTCGTTCCTTTGATTCCGCTTTTGATTTGTTTTAGTTTTATGATTCCCGAGCCTTTCGATTTCTTTGGCTCCTTAAGATTTTGATTTCCTTTTGTTTTGTTCGTTTTTTTTATCCGTTTCGTCTGTTCTTTCGTTTGCTGCCCACACTCGCCTTATTTGATTTCTCTTTCACTTTCACCCTCTTTGTTTCGCTTTCTGTTTCCGTTTAGGTTTCCGTTTTACGGTTAGGCTCTGGTTTCAAAATCGGGTCCCAACATAACATGAATGAGGGCAAACATTAAAGACTAAAAGAAATTAAACTCAATATAGTATGAACAATAAAAAGAATAAGGAAAGAAATACAATATGAAAGTGTGGCGGTGGTTATGTCGATGCGATGTGAAGAATAGCAATAATCATGGCATCTGAAATTTAGGAGTGGAGAAAGCTACGAGGAAGACAAACAAAAGAGATTGAAAAGAAGGCCTATACACATAAAGCAAACAAATTAAGTCGAGTTTCACCAAAAGAAATAACAAATAACTAAATTGAAAGACAAAATAGAAATGATATGGGTTACCTCCCATTTAGCGCTTCTTTAATGTCTCTTAGCTAGACACCTATAATCATTACACTAAAGGTGGATCAACCAAAGTAATTGATTCCCTTATTGCCTTCTCTTCATGGGTCTTCTTCTTTAAAAAATTTTCTACCTCTCCCGCAGTTGCATCATCTAGCAATTGACAGCACTTATCATTCTCCCTCACTAGGCTCAACTTCTTTTCTTCTTCTTCCTGCAACAAAAGATCAAAGTGTACAGGATTAAACTGATAAACATGAAAGCATTCTTCATAAACAACAATTGTAGGAACAGGTTCAACATTAAAGATTGAGAATTCTACTGTTTCTCCTAAAATAGCTATGCTCAACTTTTCGTTCTTCACATCAATTAAGGTATTACTAGTGGCCATAAAAGGCTTTCCTAGGAGTATGGTATGCTCCTTCCCTTGCTGTTTAATCTCCCCTATTTCTAAGACCATAAAGTCTACAGGAACAATCAATCTGCCAACCTTTACCAACACATCTTCCATTATTCCTCTTGGATAATGGACTGACCTATCAACTAACTATAGGCATATATTGGTTAGTCTTAATTGTGTTAAATCTAGTTTCTTATAAATTGATTGAGGCATTAGGTTTATACACACCCCAAGGTCAAGCATACCCTTAACCCCATCACCCTTACCCATTGATACTTTCACAAGAAAACTCCCTGGATCCTTTAAATTGGGGACTAATTGCTACTGTAGCACTGCACTTACAACCTCTGGAACTATCACCATCTCGTTTGGCTCAAACTTTTGTTTCTTGGTGCTTAGTTCCTTGAAGAACTTCATATAAGCTGGAATGTTTATGATCACAACTAAAAAAGGCAGGTTAATATTAACTTTGGAAAACATATTATAAAGATTAGAAAATTGCTTATCTTGTTTCGATTCCTTAAGGCGGCTCGGATATGGGATTGGTGGTCCATAAGGATTAGTCACCTTATGCAATATTGTTCCTTCATTACAGTTAGTTGCATGCCCTAGTTTTTCATCCTTTTGAACCTAACTTAAAGAGTTGTCGTGCCTATTACTTCCTCCATTATGCTTACTTTCTTCATTGGGGAGGCTCTCCTCCTCTTAATTACTTGCACCAGAAAGATTAGAAGGGATCTCAACATGCTTATCAATTACTTTACCACTTCTTATAATAGTGACTTCTTGTGCCTACTATAATTCTCTGGGCAACTTCCCTTTTTGATTATTGTGCAATTAAGCCGCGAGTTACCTTACTTGGGTATCAATCTTGTTCATAAATGCCTCCAAAGAATCGAATTGTTTGTTTCTTGATTTTGGGTTGTGACCTAAATAAGCGCATTCAAGATTTCATCCAAAGAAGGCTTGTTTGATAGGTTTTGAAGTGAGAATTGCCCTTGGTAATAATTTGGCCTCTAAAAATTTTGTTATTGTTATTGGGGCTGTACTAGTGGATTATTAGTCTTCCATGAAAAATTGGGGTGGTTTCTCCAACCATGGTTGTAGGTGTTTAAGTATGGATCATTTTGCTCCCTTAGTTGAAAACTATTGAGTGAGTTCACTTGTTCCTCCCCATTTGCAAAAGCTCACAAGAATATGAACAAATGTTAGCTCCATGATCACATGTTCCTTATATACCACATATCTCTTGATTTGGAAAGTTTTAGGGTAGCCTTATAGTTAGCATCTTCACATGCCTCATCAACTCAACTAACTGCATAGCCAATTTTTATTTGAGCTCACTTCATGAACTCTAGCTCTTTTTCCCCTCATGCTCTTTTGTTGAGAATTAGCCCCTAACATTTCAAAGATCTCTTATATTTCTTCAGCCGTCTTTTCTCCCATAGCTCCTTCTGCTACATTGTCCACCGTATACTGACATTATTGTGTCAATCCATCATAAAAAAAATTGATTTGCCATGTGTTGTAGAAAATGATGGTGTAGACACTAAATGGGCAGGAGTTTAAAGTGTTCCCATGTCTCACAGAATGGCTCTCCCTCCATCTGAGTGAAGGTAGCTATCTTAGTCCACAACTCATAAGTCTTCTAGTGGGAATAAAACTTTTCCACGAAATTGTTGTACACGCCTTCCCATGTAGTCAATGAACTAGGTAGAAGGGTCATCAACCATACCTTGGCCTGATCCTTCAATATGTATAGGAAGCACCTCATCCTGAGGTGATTTTCATTTAGGCCATCTAAAGGGAACATCTAGAGAGCTGTATAGAATTCCCGAATGAAGTTTAAAGGGTCTTCATTGGTAACCTTATAGAATGATGGAAACATGTTATAGTGGATACTCTTCAATTCATAGTTCCTAGCTACCTCCCCCAATCATATGCAGGAAGTGGTAGTATTGATTACCGGTCTAGCATACTCCTTCTTCACTAGTTGCCTTTCACACATCTCTTGATCTTATGGTTTGAGTCCCCACTAATTGTCTTTAAAGTACCTTGGAAGTTCTCTTATCCGATGTATGTTGTCAATAAAGAGAGCAAGTTCACCTTCCTGAGACCTCCTTCTTTGCATAAACAAATAGAAACAATAGTGAATTAATAAGAAAATTACTAAAACAACTCAATGAAATAACACGACAAAAATGTATGCATAAATAGGCAAAACAATTGAAGAAACAATCAAAATCACTTAAGTAAATAAAAACAAAATTCAAGTTCAAATACTAAACACGTCTATGGCAACGACTCCAAAAACTTGTTGTGCCCAAAAAGTTCTAGAAAGACCTAGGTTATCGTACTCAAAAGTATACGAGATAGCTGTAGTTGGTAAACCAAGGTCATCTCCCACGGAGGTAAAATTGGTCAACTTAAATTAAGTTTGAATTAAAAATAAAAAAAACAATGCATTCCTAAATGTTCTATCCTGATTGTTGAGTGAAAGCTTTTAAGGAAAATTATGAAATTAAATTAAAAAGTATATTGAATCAATTGCGAGCATAGACAAAAAGATTAATCAAAGTGGAAAAACTCTTGAGAATTAGTTTCACTAATTTATCTCCTATGCATGATTAAGTTAAAATGATTGGATTGTTGTCTTACTAAAATTAATAGTTAGGTTCTAAACTGATCCGAATAATGAACTAGTCTAACTTTCATATTTAATAAGTTACTATCTGAATTAATAATGAAAACCTGACTACTAATTACCACTTAAGTTAATATATTTCTAGTTTTTAACTTAAGTGTCCATCGTTTCACGATCCGTATTAAACTTCATCTCTCGAATCTTCATTTAACACTAAAATGATGCAAAGTTTGGTCATTCAGATACATCCATTCAATTCAGAAACCACAGCAATAAATAAGACATCATGTTCGTAACCCAATTATGCATTTTCAACAAAATAGCTACATTAATTCTCAAACAAAAAGATTAACCCATCACGGATATCCCCACATTCATCATCATTATACACTTTAATCACATGTTACTGCTAACAAAAGTATTAAACAATAATAAAATAGTGAATACTGAATGGATTATTAAAAGAAACAAATAATAGTCTACCAAACTAATGAGAGTATAAGTCAATTAATAACAAATAGTAAAATGAAATAAACAAAGCAACAAATGAGAAATAGAATAGGTAAACAAATAATTGGATGAAAAGTTGTGGAGATCTCCAGTCCCTCTCAAACTTTTAGCTTTGGCTCTCGCCTTTTGCTTCAACTTCTTCCCTAGATGAATATTTGCTCAAGTTGAATGGGATTCATCTCTAGCTCTTGCTTTCGGCCTTTCCCAAGCTTCCACTCTCTACTGTCTTGCTCTTCGTCCCGACTCACTCTATTTATCTCTTTTGTTTATCTTCTTCTTCTCTATCTCTCTATGCCTCCCCACTATCTGAGTCTCTGTGTAGGTAAACCAATGAAACAATGAATGAATGATCCATTAACTACCACCCTCTCTTCCTTTTATTCCTCTCTCTTTAGGTTTAGGGTTGCGTGCCTTAACTTTATGAGTTGCCATGTATTAAACCCATAATTAATGTTAAAGCTTCTCATAGGCATGTATGGGGAGTCACGAGTTTAACATCCCATGCATACCCCTGTAACTCCCTTGTCACCCCCATGCATTAACCATGCATGGTGGTGACTTGGATTTAATCCAAAAATTATGTGACTTTAGTCTTTTAATGCAAAATTCACAAAAATAACCCAATTAACATTCATGCAATATTCATACCATTTTCACTCATTGATCTCACATTTGGAACAAAACACAAGGATTTGTAATCAAAATCAAGATGTGAAGGTAATTAAAAGTAATGGAAATTAGACACAACGTTATCTTGTTGGAAAATTTGGGTTTCTAACATTTTGGTAAGAGTTGACAGTAAATCAACCTTAGAACAAAGTTTCCTAATTGCCTCCTTAAAATGGTCATTCTATTTATCCTAGGTTGTGAAGAAATTCTTTAGGTTATACTTTATAGGAGAGGATTGAAGAATCTTAATTAGAAACTAAGTGGTAGCATATTGTTTTGAAGGGCACGATTGAACTTACTTCTATAGGAGAAATTAAGGTGGCTTCTTTAACCAAGGTTATAGGTATCTGAAAATGGGTTATTCTTCTTTTGGGCTTGTTGGAAAAGTTAACCTATTCAATAGAAGAGTCTTAATAAATGAGTTCCCTAATTGGCAATCTATAACTAATCATATGATCAAAAATTTTAATAAAAACATATAGCTTAGTAGTGAGAAGATTTAAGGAATCAAGGTCAAACTTACTTGGAACCTTCTTTAGGATGGTCTTTCACTCGTCTATTAGTAATGGTTCTAAACCATATCCTTAATAATATTATATGCTTCATCTACATTTTGTTCATAAAAGAAACATTAAGCAAAACATCCACCAAGGTCTTTGTGTTGTAGGTCATCTTATTGCAAAATATTTAGATAATTAGCCAACTCTTCATCTTAATGAGGGCATAACCTCAATAGCTCCTTGTACTTCTCCCAAGCTTCATAAACACTTTCCCTTTGGGCAAAGATAGAGGTCTAGTTCTTAATCTAAGTAGTATGGTTTAGGGAAAAGTACTTAGATAAGAATGCTTAGGAGAGTTAGGAGAATTGATACCATATGGTATAAGGTCTTCGACCACACTCTTTCCTTATCAATAAGTGAAAAGTGAAATAACCTAAGCTTAATGGAATCAAGAGAAACTCCATTGAGCTTTAGTGTTTTTAGTATTCTAAAAACATTTACATATATAAATTAGGATCTTTGGAAGGGAGTTTTGTAAACTAATTTTACTACACTATAGAAAAAAAAGGGAGAGACTTAGCTTAAAGTTGTTAGCTTTGATGTTGTACACTACAATGCCTAATTTGATGCCTTATACACTAGATATGACTCTATATCCATCTTTGCTTTCTTAGCTTCTATTCTCTTTCAGATTCTTCTTCTTATTTTTAAACTTCTTTCAATCTTAGGGTCAGCTCAACAAGTTTCCTAGGATTATTGAGCTATCAAGTACAAGAAGTGAACTATGAAGAGAAAAAGCAAAACAAACTTAGCAGATAATAATAAAACTATAACAAAACAAACAAAAAGCTTAGTCTAATAGGTTTAGAAATCTAATAAATATTTATTGTGTGTATTTTTTGACAAGTGCATAGTGTATCTAAAGTTAGCACTAGTAAGTACGAATTAAGCCCATGATAAAAGGGGTTAACTATTTATTATTTAAAAACTTAATTATCAAGGTTGTTGATTATGATTGGACAAAAAGGAAAACAAAATAAACACTCAAATTACTAATAATCAAGAAAAATGCAGTCTATTAGTAAATTATATTTAGGTAAAGTGTTTCCTAGGATTTTTGCTATATTCAACTTCACTTTGATTTAATTAACAGTTTTAGTCTCTTGGACTACTAAGAATTCTTAAGTTACAATTATACTCTCTCTCGAGATATATAATTCCTACCTTTAGATTGAATCGACAAAAATATTTTTCTAATGATAGTTTTATGAATTCTCATGATAGTTTACATTTGGACCTTGGAAGATCTTAATGTTTTCTCTAAAGTAACTCATCCTTAACCCTGTTTATCTACAATGTGATCTAACTATACATTTTATCTTTCAAATCTCAATGCATAAATCAAATAATTGAATCTTAACTCTCATTCTTTCAATTCAATCAATTATAATATGAATAAATTTTAAAAAATAGATATTCATGAAATCAAAAGTTCCATCAATTCAACACATTGAATCTTAAGGTCTATCCTAGCTAAATCAATATCTTAGTTATGAATAAATTTAAAAAATTAGATATTCATGAAATCAAAAGATCCATCAATTCATCACATTGAATCTTAATGTCTATCCTAGCTAAATCGATACCTTAGTTAGTTCATAACTAAACAAGAAATAATAACATAAAGATAAGAAAAAAGAACATCTTGGATCTTCAATCTTTAGTGAATCTTATTGAATTCTTGTTCTTCTTCTAAGATTGACTTATTCTTGATTAATAGCTATTATAGAATGGCTTCGAACTGACTTTTTATTCCTTCCAAATTCTCCTCTAAGCTCCTAAAAACCTCTATTCCTCTTGCCTCATTCTAAAAAATTTTGAAGATTAATTTTTTTAGCGAGTAACAACTCTAACATGAGACTATATACAAGTCATATTATCTTTGTTGCATTCTATAACTTTTCTAATAAAATAATACTACCAACACGTGGCCTGTTGGGGATGTAAGGGTAGAGCACGAGAGTGTGGAGGGTGGGGAAGGAGAGATAGAATCAACACCTTAGATGCGACCTTAAAATAGTGAGTTGTAAATGTTGTATTTTATGATCCTTCTTTATTTTTTCCGAAGTTACTCCAAATTGGTCCAATTCTTCAAGTTTTCTCATTTTTCTTAACAGGCAGAAAAAAATACTGAAATA
Organism: Erythroxylum shatona; assembly: GCA_027568895.1. NCBI lineage: Eukaryota > Viridiplantae > Streptophyta > Magnoliopsida > Malpighiales > Erythroxylaceae > Erythroxylum > Erythroxylum shatona. The sequence continues at coordinate 30,932,548 of JAOSBK010000008.1, read as the reverse complement.
AAATATGTCTCATTTTAGTATAAAATCCTCTACAATTGTCCAAACTCAAATAATATGCTATGAAAATCATGTTTAAAGTAATGTATGTTTAGCATAAATAAATAAAAATATTAACTAGACTTCCTCTAAAATTAGTTGAGCACAAAAATCAACCTCCTCTTAATATTATACGCTATGATGTATAGGTCCTACTCCTATATTGTGAAGTCTTAGGCATATTTTATAGTTCATTAACGACTTCACTAAGGTTCACGTCGATTTTTTTTTTAAATTAAAAGTGAAGTCGATGCTATTTTTCTACTTCTTCGATATACAGTTTACACATCTCATTTATATACTAAATTGCCTTTAAGGTTTCCGAATTATGCATTTGAAATGAGTTTTTTATTAATTAATGATTTACATTCTAATATTATTAAAAACATATGATCACTTTCTTTACTTTTCGTTAAAAATCTCAATTATTTAGACCTCAAACTTTTTGGTTATGCAATTTCTCATCTACCACATCCATATCACTTTCAGAAGTTTAGTTCTAAGATAAAGCCCCGTGTCTATTTAGGAAATAGTACTAACCATTGTGCTTATAGGTGTGTGGACGTTAACATAAGAAGAATTTATTTGGCTAGAGACACGAATATTTAGTGGAGCCTCTTTTCATATATTCATGTGATCATCCCTAGTTCAAGAATTCAATTCCTCTGCGGCTCGTCGTTTAACAAATGCACACTCCTTCAAGACAATTATTTGCTTACAATTTGAGTTTCCTACTTCAATCTGTTAAAAATCCTCCAACACTTATTTTCCAATCTCAAACTTTCCACATCCTTAAACGATCACACTAGCTCATCTTTATTTTCCTCATCAAATACAATCAACTTCCAATACTAATCAAAGTAGTTCAATCCCACCTCTAATGCTATCAGGTTCATCTTTTCAAAATATGATGCATCATCAACAAACCCTACACCACCGTCCACTCATCAGTTGATAGTACGACAAATAACTATGGCCAGATGAAAAGCAAATACGATCATTAGTAAACCTTCCATTCCATCTTCTCTTCAAACCGAACCCATAACCTTTCACCAAGATAAGCTATTTGTTGAATGGAGAAATGCGATGCAAGAGCAAACTAATGCCCCTTTGATCAGACAACCCATGGATATTGTTTTCTCTCCTTTCTAATGCTAATGCTGTTTGGAATGAGTGGATTTTCAGGATCAAACTAATAGGGAATGTAATTATTGAGCGTTTCAAAGCACGTCTATTTTTAAGGGATTCACACAAGGGGGTGGAATGAAATACAATGAGATCTTTGGTGCAATTCTAATTCAAACAGTTTTATCATTACCAATTGGATATTTTCAATGTTTTTCTTTATTACTTCCTTGACACTGATTTGCAACATAAAATAACCATGTGATTGTGTAAACCCTAAATATCGTGGCCACATTTGTAAACTGCTTAAGTCATTATAAAGTTAAAGCAGGCACGAGCAACTAAGGTTCATCGTTTGACCACCTTCCTTCTTCAATTCAGTTTTAAATCCTCCAAAGTTGAAAATTCATTGTTTATATACAAAAGAGATGATGTTCAAATATTTATTCTTGTTTATGTTGATGATATCCTTGTTGTTAGCAGCGATACAAAAGATATGCTTCGACTTCTTGCATTGCCGTCATTAGCTTGTAAAAGGGGTGGGACATTCAGACAATTATTCCCGTATGTTGTGATCATTACTTCCCTATCTTTATCTTTCTGTTGATTCTAATTCTTGTCATAGAATGAGTTCCTGATTTTTTTTCCCCATATCTCTGTTATTTCCAATTTTTATCATATGCTATTATTGAAACTATGAATATTGTTGTAAGATTGCTGTTAATGGAATAAATCGATACGAAAAGTCTTCCTGTTAGCTTACCTTAGCATATATGCTGTTATCTGTAAACAATTTACACTGCGTATAGTAACTTATGTAGCTTACACTAAAAATCAAGTTATAAGAAGTTTATTTCTGTTTAAAACTTCCGTCTGCTATTGGATTTCTCTATGAAAGAGTGAAGTCGTACGTCTGCGTTAGGATTATACAACTTTACTTGGACGTTTATCATTGGTATGAGGGTTACTGTATTCAAAAAGGAAAAAAGATGTATAGAGTTGCAAAAGCATGTCTAAAGATTAAAATACTGGTATAGTAGCTGTTCAATGTCTACTATTTGTGAGATACGATACTTTGTCCAATATCATCCTTTTTTATTCTGTTTTATGAAATCTCAGTCATTTATTTTGCGAGACTTATACGGGACCTACATAAATAAATGGCTAAAATTTATTGGACAGAATAAGACAAGATAATATTAGACAGAAGATCTGGACTCACTATTTGTTGCTGGCGTATCGATCAACTTCTATATATAGACTAATGACCATTATAGAAAGAAAGAACCAAACGATTTAAAAAGCTCAAACATAGACGCTTACAATGTACGTTACACAGTTATGTGATGGGATGACTGTAAAAGTAAGCCAACTGGCTTTTGGGGATGCCATATATACTTATAAATACATACATTCCTACATCTGTATATATTCCTTTTTGGTTTCTTTTGAAACTCTTAGTCGAACAAACTCAACTTTTCCCATTTATCAGAGTCGGTCAAATTATGATTTTTGACGCTCAGTTTGTATTATTCTCTGCTTTGGCGTTTCATTCCTGATGACGGTCAAAAGAAACAGAAAATTCCACCATAAAGATTGACAGCATAGTGAATCTTATAATTGAATAGCACAAAAGCTGAACATTGCCAATAATTCATGGACAAAAGGCTTGGCCTCTCAAACAACTGAGATTTATCATGTGGCAGAGATGTGATGAGTAGAATCCAACTTTTTTGGTCCAAAGTTACAAGAAAACAAAGTAAAACAGAACAAAACCTCCCTTACCACGCACTCGGTTTACCAAACAACAAGGCTCCTACTGAAGGATGTTGGCATCGAAATAGACCTCTCAGATACAGCGTGACGGGTTTAAAATAGACACTTCAGTGACTTGCTGAATCCTATGTCAGAATACAGGCTGCTAACAAAACAGGACCTGCTATGCTATATATTAAGCGTAATTGATACACAGCCATTGCTGTGATTGATGATTTCTAGGGTCCCAGCTACTTGTATACAATTTTATTTTATGAACGAGATGTGAAAGTTTTTTTGAACTTGAATTCGTGGATAATCATCCACTAATCAATTAAAACTAACAAATTATCAGTTAGTACTAAAAGAAATATTATAATACAAATTTACGTATGTGCTCGTAGCATTTCTCATATGTGAATACTACTTGGTTTAATATAAATTGTCAAAACTGCTCTCGGCATTACCCATATCTTGTTAATATATAAGTCGAAAAATATGAAACCTTGTGAAATACAGGAAGCAGCTAGGGAGATGCTAAGCGTTTTTTACAAGTCTTTCTTTCATTGATAGACATTGCTATTTGAAAGTTAGCCAAAAGGATAAGTCAGATGTTGAGGCTGAAAAGGTCTTATACAAGGGTTTCGGGGTATTCCTTTTAACACAAGAAAGCACTTTTAACCTTTGAAAGAAGACGGATTTCAAGAAAAAGTAGTGCATCTCGTTTCTCACCTCATTCGTGATTATGAAGTTTCGAAGGATGAAGAATAGAATGGTGTAAAGTGTATACGAAGAGTCGCCCATTTCCTCCTTGTCCCTAAATATTTTCCTTTCCCATTATTTCTTTTATCATTTTCCCTACATATCCAACTTTTATTCTGATCAATTAAATTGAAGTGCCGAAATCTTAAATTACCTTCTCATTCTCATTCAATGAGTGTATATAAAACCGAACAGGATATTTATCGAAAGTCTCCTAATACAGAAAATCTCCTAAAAGTAATATTTAAAGATATACAAAATTTTTATATATTTACATATATCTCAATACTCCCTCTCAAGTTGGCGCATAAAGATTTCAAATGCCCAATTTGCAAAAAAAAAAGTCGAATTGATGCTTGCCAAGTGCTTTCATTAGTATCTCAACGAGCTGATTGTAATTATGAACATATTGTGTGACAATGTTGCTAGAATAAATTTGATCACACACGTAAAGACAATCAACCTCGATATGCTTAGTACGGTCATGGAAAACATGATTCGAGGCAATATAAAGAGTCATTTGATTATCACAATACAACCACATATGTTGTGTATGCTCAATCCCAAGTGAGTAAAGAAATGCTTTGAGCCAAATCATCTAACATGTTGTCGAATAACGATATCCTACTTAAGCAGAGGATTGGGATACCATCTTCTTCTTCTAATAAAAGAAGTACCCAATAGAACAAAATACCCTATCAATGATTACCTAGTGAGAGGACAACCAGTTTAATCAAAATCATAATAGGCATGACACATCAAAATGCCCTACCCAAGATGACACATCAAATTGAGAACCACTCTCAGTGCTGTGTCCAATGTTCCCTAGGGTGCTTGCATGAAGTATTCCAGAATATGCTCACAATAATTCAATTTAGTTCACATAATGGTCAAATAAATTAACTGCCCCACTAGGCAATGATACCTTTCAGGATGATCAAGTAACCACCCGGAAGACAACACGAGCTGATGACACTGTTCGATCAGAAAATCAACAGGCTTAGCACCTAACAACTTAGTTTTAGTGACAACATCGAGCGTATATTTGTGTTGACACAAGAAAATTCCTTGCTGATTTTTACCCACCTTAATACCAAGGAATGCTTCAACACACATAAGTCTTTCATATGAAAACAATGACCATCATAGAACTTGAAAGTGGCCAAAAAATTCACCATCATTGCCAGTAATAATCAAATCATCAACATAAATAAGCACATACATAATAGCCACCCCCTTTGGAAAAGTAAGAAAGGTATCATCAGCATACGATTAAATGAAGCTATATGTTTCGAGTGCAGTGGCAAGTTTAGAAAACAAATTTTGGGTGCCTATTGTAGGCCATATAAAATTGGCACAAACGTTAAACCTTATTCGGTTAAAAAGTAGCAAACTCATAGGGAAGCTTTGTATAAACTTCCTTGCCACGATTCCCATGCAAAAAAGGCATTGTTAATATCCATTTGATGTAATTTCCAATTTTGTGTAGCAATAATGGACAAGAATGTTTTCACAATCATCATCTTAGCCATAAGTGTGAATGTTTCATTATAATCTACAACTTTGACCTAGATATTTCCTAAAATCACCAATCGGGATTTGAATTGTTCAAATTTTCCGTTTGAATTGCACTTTATGTTGTAAACTCATTTACATTCAATCACCTTTTTACCAGGTGAAGAGTCTCAAGGTTTATTCTTTTGAAGTGCATCAATCTCCTATATCACATTGTACATAATGAGCAATGGGATACATAGTACTTGAAGATAACGATGATGTGAAGGAAGTGTGGGGTCTATACAACACATATTATTGGCAACATAGTCTCTAAGCTAAGTGGAGGGCTAATGAGCACAATGTCCATATCTTATAGGCTCAACATCAACTTGTAGTGGTGCTACATCTCTTTTGCTACTAGTAACATCACTCTCCCTTTCCTCTGTATTACACTCCAAATTAATTTCAATCCTCTCGCTCCCCCTCTCTTCATACCACCTAGTTGGACTAAATATTAAAATCATAGCAACAACACCATCTTGCTGTCCAACATTATTAAGAAAATTATCATAACCCAAACTAAGATCTCCACTAATATAAATTGTAATGGAAAAAGCTACTCCAGCACTCTCATCAAAATTAGGCATTTTGTTTTCAGCATAAGGAAACTTGTCTGCAACAAAATCAACATTAGGTAAGAAAAAATAGACATCTGACTCAAGATGATATAATTTCCATGAGAATAACCACAAAAAATACATAATCGACCTTATGAACTAAATTTATCCTGATCAAGCCCACGATATTGAGTATAATATAAACAACCAAATGTACAAATATTAGCATATGAAGTTTTCTTTCCAAATAGATCCTGTATGGCTACCACCATTCAAACTAGTTAATGTTAAGTCAAAAAGACTTCACGAATAATAATTTTGTTAATAATCAAATAATAATAATGTTTGAAATAAATGAACTATTTTGATTTGTGTGTTAAGTGTGCAGCGCAAAACACAGAAGAAGTGGGAAAACACAGAAGAAGTTCAAAACACAGAAGAAGTTCAAAACACAGAAGAAGTCTAAAACACATAAGAAGTTGAAAACACAGAAGAAGCAGTTTGAGTTAGTTACAGAACTTAACTAAATAATTGTTTCTTCAAGAAGCAAGAAGCAAAAAGCAAGAAACAAAAAGCAAGAAGCAGTTGGAGATTTAGGCTATAAATACTAATCGTAGTTGAAGACTGAACAATCTTTCAGCTTTTAAGTTATTACTTACAAAAATTTTGTATTCAAAGTGCGATACAAGAGAGCTAACACCTGTAATAAAAAGCTCACAATATCTTTCTAGTGAGAGAAAGAAAAGGCTAAGAGCCTAGAGAGGCTAAGATAGCATAAAGAATACTTAGTGTAAGAGATCTGAAGAGGCTCTGAAAGGGAGGAAAGAATACTTGTAAATTTGTCGAAGTATAGTGAAAACTCATAAGGATTCTAAAGACTGGACGTAGCCTAAAGTTTGGGATGAACCAGTATAAAAATCGTAGCGTCTATCTTCTAACTCTTCACTTTTAATTTCTCTTGTTCTTATACAAGTATATAGAAGCTATTTGCAATTTAACTATGTAACTATTTGGTATTTATTTAATACTTGAAAAAGTTTCTTTTTCAAGAAATATCAAAGGTTTTGCGTATTCACAAAAAGATTATACAATTCAACCCCCCTTCTTGTGTACTTCGTATATTGTACGTGAGTTCTATATTAACATGTGATTTACTTCAATTGGTATCAGAGCTCAGTTTTTAAGAACCACCTTTACATAGTGAGGACAAAGATCTATGGCTGAATCACACGTTTTTATCACTGAAGATGCCTCCGTCATAAGACCTCCCGCATTCAATAGTGAGGACTATCATTATTGGAAGGACAGGATGTGACTCTTCATCGAATCCACACACGTTGATCTTTGGGATATCATCGAGAATGGACCATACGTACTAGTAGATGATGATGGAAATACTATTCCTCGTACCAGATGGTCAGCCGATCACAAATCGAGATTTCAATTAAACTCAAAGGCCAAGTTCTTTTTGAGTTGTGCTTTAAGCAGAAGTGAATACGATAAAGTTCATGGATGTGAAACTGCGAAGGAGATGTGGGAAAAAGTCCAAGATCAGCATTCTTGTACATCAGTATGAGCTGTTTAAAATGAAAGAAGATGAGTCTATTGATCATATGTTTGGATGATTTCAAACTATCGCTAATGGACTTAAAGCTCTTGGGAGAATCTACGATAATCAAGACCATGTCAGGAAGATTCTCAGAAGTCTGCCTAAAAGATGGAGACCTAAAGTCACTGCAGTACAAGAAGCCAAGGACTTGAGCAAATTAAAGCTTGACGAGCTGCCTGGTTCTTTGAAGATACATGAAGTGGAGCTTAATGCTGAAGACAAACCTAGAAGAGACAAATTGATAGCATTAAAAACTGGTCAGAAAAATCACAAGACACAGAGGAATATAAGTTCATCATCAGAAGCATTAAAGATCGAAGAGATCAAGAATGATGGAACCAGTGAATCTGAACAAGATTCAAGTGAAGACAATGATGAATTATCTTTTATCTCAAGGAAGATCAGAAGAATGTAGAAAAAGAAAGAAAAAGGAAATGAAGAATTTTCTTTTAATAAGAATAGCAAAGATGAAGTTAAGAACGAGAAGGCCTCTATCATTTGCTACGAGTGCAACAAACTAGGACACTATAAGTCTAAATTTTCGTTGCTGAAAAGAAAGCCAAAGAAGAATAAAGAAAATAAAAAGAGTATGATGGCTACTTGGGAAGATTTGGACTCTTCCGAATCTGATTCTGATTCTAAAGCTTCAGTACAAGCAAACATATGCTTGGTAGCCGAAAACGAAGGTGACGAGGAGGCAATTTCTAACTTCAATGAACTCCAAGATGCATATCTAGAATCTTATGCTATACTAAAGCAGTATAGATCTTTAAAAAAAGTTTGTCGAAAACGTGAAGAACACGGAAGCGTTAGAGAAAGAAAACGTCTGCCTTAATAAACAAATAGACGTTATGAAGAAAAAAGCTTCTATCGATAGATCTGAGGAGATTTGTTAGTTGAAGCAAATGATTAATTTTCTCTTAGCAGACTTATCATCCTTTACCAAAAGTAAGAAGAAAATGAATGATATGATTGTGAGATATAGGCACCCTAATGATAAGAGTGGTCTAGGGTTTACTAAATGAGATATAGACACCCTAATGATAAGAGTGGTCTAGGGTTTACTAAAACCAATATTCGTCATAAAAGGAACTTTGTTCCTTATAGAAAGAAATATCACCAGTCTTCTTATTATTATTCTATGAATAAGACTAACCCTAAAGGACCTAAGAAAATCTGGGTACCTAAAAGGAACATAATATCTCCTACAGATCTCCTTCTTTGGAAGAAGCAGCCAGCACCAATGGTATTTAGATAGTGGATGCTCGCGACGCATGACGGGAAAAAGGTCTATGTTCCTAGATCTTCAAAATAAGAAGGGAGGATCAGTAACTTTTGGAGACAACCAGCAGGGCAAAATAGTTGGAATCAGCAAAATTGGTAAAGATTCCTTTGCATCTATTGATAATGTTCTTCTAGTTGAAGGTTTAAAACATAATCTGCTTAGTGTAAGTCAATTAAGTGATTCTGGTTTTAAAGTATCCTTTAATCAAAACTCTTGTGTATTAAAAAACAAGGACGATTCTATATTCTTTTATGCTAAAAGATGAAACAATCTTTATAAGATAAATTCAGAAGATTTGCAAAGTCAAAATATTTCTTGTTTTATATCAATAGTTGAAGAAAAACTGATTTGGCATAAAAAGTTAGGTCATATTAGTTTTAAACATATTTCCAAATTGATTAAACATGATTTGGTAAGAGGTTTACCAAAAATAAGTTTTAACAAGGATTTCTTTTATGAGAGTTTCTTCTAAAAATATTGTAACTTCATCTAAACGTCTAGAGTTGTTACATATAGATTTATTTGGTCCAACTAGGACATTAAGTCTTGGAAAAAGAAGTATGGTCTCGTAATTATTGATGACTTCACTAGATTTTGTTGTATATTATTTTTGTCACATAAGGATGAATATTTTAAATGTTTTAAAGTTCTTTTCAAAAAGTAAAAAAATGAAAAAGGAATTTCTGTTACTGGAATTAGAAGTGATCATAGTGGTGAATTTGAAAATGAAAAATTCAAAATATTCTGTGAAGAGAATGGAATTTTCCATAATTTCTCTGCTCCTAGAACTCCACAACACAATATAGTTGTAGAAAGAAAGAATAGGACGATTCAAGAAATGGCAAGAATCATGCTTTATGAAATGAATCTTCCTAAGTATTTCTGGGTAGAAGTTGTAAATGCAGCTTGTTATATTCAAAATAGAATACTTTTGCGACGATAGTTGAATAAAACTCTATATAAGTTATGGAAAGGAAGGAAGCCTAATATCTCTTACTTCCATCCATTTGGTTGCAAGTGTACTATATTGAATACAAAAGAAACTTTGGATAAATTTGATTCTAAAGTCTATTCTGGATTTTTTCTAGGATATTCATTATCTTTTAAAGCTTTTAGGGTTTATAATCTTACTTCTAAATCTATTGAAGAATCTATTCATGTCAAATTTGATGATGGTTTTCAACCAAATAGAAGTAATGATACTGATAATGAAACCCTATCAGTACCCTTAGTTGGTAGTGTAGATGTGTCACCATCAGATGCTCTTCTAGAAAAAGTAGAAGATGTTCTTGAAAATTTTAGTTTGAAGAAGGACTGGAAATATAAATATTCTCACCTAGAAAATCTGATTATAGGAAAAACTTCAGAAGGTGTGAGAACTAGGTCTAAATTCAGAAGAGAAGCAAATGTAGCTTTTATGCCTGAAATAGAGCCTAAGAAAATTAATGAAGCTCTTCAGGATGAAGCTTGGATTTTAGCCATACAAAAGGAGCTGAACCAATTTACTAGGAATAAAGTTTGGTCTTTAGTTCGCAGACCCTCCAAAAAGTCTATCATAGGAACAAGATGGGTTTTTAAAAATAAACTAGACGAGTCAGGTAGAGTAAGTCGTAACAAAGCTAGATTAGTAGCTCAAAGCTATAATCAGCAAGAAGGAATAGGCTATAACGAAACTTATGCTCCTGTAGCTATGTTAGAAGCTATTAGGATTTTGCTTGCATATGCTGTTTGTCATAATATAAAACTGTTTCAAATGGATTTGAAAAGTGCCGTTTTTGAATGGTTTTATAGATGAAGAGGTTTATGTAAAGCAACCTCCTGGTTTTGAAGATTCTAAGAAACCAGATTA
>JAOSBK010000008.1:30906038-30921913 GCA_027568895.1 Erythroxylum shatona | reverse complement strand
TGGTATTCATTTAATACTTGAAAAAGTTTCTTTTTCAAGAAATATCAAAGGTTTTGTGTATTCACAAAAAGATTACACAATTCAACCCTCCTTCTTGTGTACTTCGTATATTGTACGTGAGTTCTATATTAACGTGTGATTTACTTCAGTTAAAGTATGATTAATATGATTTTCTGTTGACAAAATACATTTTCCTAAAAACCAATTAGCAAGTGAGCCTAAAATCACAATGTTCAACCTACATTAAGAATGTGTTAATGTTTTCTTTCAACCTGCCCATTTTATAAAGGGGTATCTACACACGAAGTTTGAAAAATTATACCATGGTTTGTAAAATATTTCTTTAAAGGCATAAATTCTATCCCATTACACTTCATATAGTTTTCACTTGAAAATTAAACTAAGTTTAGGTCATAGCTCAAAAATTACAAATAATTTTAAGAACCTTTATTTTTTCTTCCACCAAATAAACCAAACTACTTTTAAGAAATCTTCTACAACAGATAAAAAATAATAGGCCTCGTAAGAAGAAACTACTATATATGGTCCCTAATCATCACAATAAATCAATGCAAATGGCTCAATTGTTCTACTATTACTTGAGTGAAAAACATCTCACATTTGTTTTGTAAGAAAACATATATTACAATTCTTATTTTCTCTATAGCAACGAGTACTATTCATAATGGCAGGAAACAATTTAACTACTTAGGAAGAAAGATGACCCATACACCTGTGCCATAAAATAAAGGAGTCCACTACTTTAACTCAATGTGCTTATGCCCAAGCAATGTTGCAGAAGTAGTAGATCACATCCTGTTGTTCTCGCATACCAATTAGGGTCCTCAAAGTGTGATCCTATATCACACACAGTTTATCAATAAATATGATGACACAATTTACATCTTCCATTAAGCAAGCAATAGAAATAAGATTACAATTCAATTTTAACACAAATAAAAAATGTAATTTAACTCCTAGGCTTAAGTTTATGGGTTCCTTCCTGGACGACTACTATTGACTCTTCATTTGGCAAGCCTACCGCAAATGTAATCAAATTTTGAATTTTGCTCAATATATTTTTACTTCCCATCATATGTTGAGATGCTCGTGTGTCTAATAACCAACTTAAGAAAAAAAAATATTACCAGTCAGTTTTTTTGAAGTGGAGGTCAAACCTTTATGCATATTAAGAATGGACACTAAAGTTACCCATTGATCATCTTTGAGCTTAGGAAGACGAGTTCAATCCCCCTGTATCAAGGATGTTTTGGTTGATAATCCAACAATAATGTGAAATAAGAGAAGGAAATGGAAAATGCTTTTATTATTATTTAAAATGAAAAGAACATATTGCTTCTTATAGAATATCACTAACTATATTTCCATAATTATAACAAACTATATTTCTTTCACACTTTACAACTACTCTCTCCAACAACCTATTAACTTATATGACTAAAGTGTAACAAATATTACATACTCTACACCCCCAATCTTTGAACTAAAAATTTTGGTGTCAGTCACACAAACTCAACTTAGACAAGAAACGATGAAATAAAGTACCTAATAAAGGCTGAGTAAATAAATCAACCAACTACTATTGTAAAGGAATAAATTAAGGATGAATGAACCTTTTCTTGAATTTATCGCAAACCAAATGAAAATTAATTCCAAAATTTTTAGTTTGTACATGAAAAACAAGGTTAAAGGTAATATGAACGGCAACCAAAGCAAGTTGGAGATCCATTAAAGTTCTTATACAGTTGCAAATAAACTTTTGTGTTTAGATTCAATAGAGGATAATGAAACATTAGTCAACTTATTAGTTTTCCAGGAGATCAATGCAGGAGCAAAAAAAAATACAATAACTAGTAACAAATCTTCTTCTAACAAGGTAGGATGCCGAATATGTATCATAAAATGTCTAAAGCTAAAAATCATTAAGAACAAGAAAGAAAAACGATTTGATTGAGTGAAATCACAATCTTGAAGTTTACTAGTAAACTCAAGATTCCATTATCAATTGATCTGCTTTAGACTATATAAAGAGCATTTCAATCTACAAAATAATTTAAGGCAACTTTTTCATAACCTTCAATTGGTAAAAACTAGTCTTCTTCATCCAAAAATCCATGCAAGAATGCATTATTAATATCAAGTGGATGAATTAGTTGACCACAAGTAGCTGCAATAACTAGAAGTACTCTAATTGTGACCATTTCTATAACTAAGGAGAAACCTTCAATTGATGCCTTCGACTTGGTTATATGCCTTGGCAACTAGTCAAACATTATAACACTCATCATAACCATCCAATTTAAACTTTACTTTATAAACCCACTTAGAGCTAATTGGCTTTTACCAATACGTAAATCAATAATCTCCCATGTACAATTATTTTCTAGAGCCTAAAGCTCAGAATTTATAGCTTAAACCCATTTTGACACATTTTTTGCTTGATGATAAGAAGTTGGTTGTTTAACAGTAGATATACAGGCCAACAGTGATACAAAATGTTGAGAAGTGTAATAGGGAAACATTTTGGAATGTGAGGGGAAGAATAAAGGGAATTCTATGCAAAAGATCAATAGTAACTTATAATTGAACCATATTTATGACAAAGTCGTTCATCCACAAATGCTTACGTGAAATGCTAGAACTTTTCTGAATAATAGGTGGAGATGAAATAGGATTAGGTGGAGAAGAAGCAGGAGAAACACGATTAAAAGACATAAATGGAGGATCAGATATACTTCTAATAAGATTAATATTAGAAGAACTATCAGAAGAATGAACAATTGATTCTTTACTTATAGAATAAATGACTAGTAAGGATATAATCACGAGGATTATCTAGAAACTCTTGTGGAGAAGACTTAAAAGGATATACATGTTAACAGAATATAACATCTATAGAAAACAGAAAGAAAATGTGTCTCTAGATTATATGACTTGTAAGCCTTTTAACTAGAAGAATATCCAAAAAACATAAATTTGAAGCTCTTGTGTAAAATTTTGATTTACTTTCAAAAGTATTTGAAGCAAAAGAAAGGCAACCAAAACATTTCTGAAAGGAATAGATAATGTCTCTTTGAAACAATACCTAATAAGGTGATTGCCAATTTATAACTGGAGTAAGCAATTGACTGATGATATATGTAGCAGCTAAGACAAAATCACCCCAAAATGTGATAGGCATACCTGATTGAAATAATAAAGCTTGAGCTACTTGTAATAAATGCTTATGTTTACACTCAATAAGACCATTTTTAAGGCGTACAGACACAACTTCTATGATGTAGTATGCCAAGTGACTAAAATAAAGATTAAAAAGTCAAATTTAAGAACTTAGAGCCATTTTTACTTTGGACACGTTTAAGAAAGCTTAAAACTATATATGAATCATATTTTAAAATTTTTTAAAGATCCTAGATGTTTGACATTTGAATGTTAATAAAAATATCCATGTGGTTCTAATAAAGTCGTCATCAATTGTCAAAAAATAGTGAGCATCATTTAAGGAGGATTGTTGATAAGGTCCCCACAAATCCATATGAAAAAATTCAAAACTAATAGTTATATTGGTAGAATTTTAGGGAAAAACAAGTTTGTGTTGTCTAAAAATGTGACAAACTGCACAAGGTTGATCAGCAACCTTGGCATTTACAAAAGGAAGCAAAGAACTCAAATGTTTAATCACACTATGAGAGGGATGGCCAAGCCTTTGATGTGGTACATCAAAGTCTAAAACCAAACAACACTTATTCAAAGAAATAATAGATATATCAATTGAGGAACATTTATAGAAAGATTGTATCGAATGTGGATGGAATGAGCTTTGATTAATCACATAATCCAGCTGTCATCTTTCCCACTACCAACACATTGTTAGTCTAAAGGTCCTGTAAAACATACAATTTACGATAAATATGAATCTCATTTAAGGTAAAACATTTAGTTTATAAATTGTATTGGAATGAAGGAATGTATAGTGTAGAGGTCAAGGTTATAACTTCGCTTAAGAAATTGTCACCTGTATATTGTACCAATTTAATAGTAGCATCAGGTAAATACATGTATGTATGATGTTTGACTAGAATAAGATCATGGAAATGATTAAAGGTAGAGCATATGTGATTTGAGGCCCCTATTTCTACTATCCAATATTCATATTCAATATGATCAAGAAAATTAAAACATCAGTAAGGAATAATACCTACAAAATCACTAAAATGTGCAATGTTTATCATATCTCCTTCTTGTTACCTCTGTCCTTAATGTAGCTAGCAATTTCATTTAATATTATGGTAGCAACACCAAACTTCCAATTACCATTTTTTCTTGCTTATCCAACGCTTCTTCTAATGTTTATTCCAGCATATTTGCATATATTCTCCCATTACATTTTGCTCTCTTATCCTTTAATCCTTTGTACCAATCAGGATGCTCATGCAATTTGAAATAACTATCATTAATGTGCCTAGTCATTATGTCGAATTCATAAAATAAATCATCCTTATTGATTTGCTTTTGCAAAGTATTCTTGTTTGAACCTTTGTTTCCTTCATTGAATTAACCTTTAACCAAGATTATTGTGTCTGCATTATCAATTAAACTAGTATTTAATTCCTTCTATTTCTCTACATAAATCAAAATTGAATATTCTTTGATAATATTTGAAAGAGGATCCATCATCAACACTTGGTTTTTAACAGTATTATAGACATCATTTAAACCTATAAGAAATTGTATTATTTTATCATTTCCGTCCAATTCTACCATTTGCTTTGCTGCATCATAACTACATTTAGGAATAGGTGCCAAACATTTTAGTTCATCTTATAAACATGATCTATGTTTCCTAATATGATCATAGAGTTACTATCATGGTTATTGCCTAATATGATCTATGTTGGTTAATTATCTTATCTTGCTTTTGATGTTCATTTTCCTAGTCATGGTTTTTATATGTAGGATTTAAAAACATAGTATATCCTTAGGACATACATAATAAGGATGGTGGTTTGACCTTACATCACTTGAACTCGAATCAATCCAATTGTGGTGCCACTATTACATTCTAAACTTGATATTCCTATCTTAGTCATGTTTCTTTTCGATATTTGAATTCTTTAATATTTTAGTGGATTCTTAAGATTTGTTAAACAAGAACATGTTGACTGTTTATCTTGTCAACTACTCAAACATTAAACTTTATGTTTTAATAATATCAATTCTATGTAATCTACTACTTTTGATTTAATCCATTCTAATATTTAGAGCCTTCTCTTATTCCTAGTATAAGAGGTTTAAAATATTTCATAATCTTTGCTTATGACTTTCTCAATATACCTAGATTTACTTGATGTATAAAAAATCAACTTGCAACTCATATATACTTAGTTTGCTCAAATGGTCAAAACTTTATTTATAAAAACTAAAACATTTAGAATTGAGAATTGCATGGATTATAAGGATAATTCAACCCTTTCTCTCTTGTCCTAATATGGTACATCTAAGGAGAGTTGAGAGGAAACATAGACATATTCTTGACATAATTTGGGCCTTACTTATTTCTTCCTCCTATCATGAATATTTTTAGGAATTAGCAATTCTTACTACCATTTATACTATCAATCATGTGCCATTTACTATTATAAGTAATCAATCTTTGTATGAATGTCTTTTTTAGTTGTACTCCTAAATGTAGTCTACTTAGATCTTTAGTTCTTCCTATTTGTAAAACCTTAAACTTTGTTATATTGCTTTCTAAGGTATGACATTATTGAACATAAAAGATATTGTTATTGGAATCATATTTCTAGATGTCTCAAAATTTTCAAATATATCACTTTTTAGAAATATAAAATATTCTCTTCCTAATCTTCTGATTAAGTCTCATCTTCGAATTCTTTCATAATTACTGTCGACTTGGTTTCTAATTTTGTTGACTCACAGATTCTACCTAAGTCTCTTCCAATTATAGATTATGAAGAATAAAGACCACTTATTCCACTTGAGAATCTAACTCTACTGAAAGATCAAAGTTTTCCTAAACCATCTCAATCTTCATAACCTATTAGAGCCACTAAATTCTCTTTTCATTTAGAACCTTATATTTTAAGCCTTCCTTATCTTAAACATAACTTTTTCCACTCAACCATATTTTTCATTTATAAACCTAAGAGATGTAAATAAGTTAGTGTCAATCATTTGTCTCAGTAACTTATGAAAGAAGAATCATAAGCCTTAAAGAAATCCTAGACTTGAGGTCTAGTCCCACTTCTCCTAAGTAAGACTTTAATAAGATGTAAATGAGTTTATAATAAATGATTAATTGTCTATTTTTGTTTACGCATATTTAGTTTATTTTGATTGTTATCAATAATTTTATAATATTTTTGGTACTTATTTTGCTTCACTTTGCTTTTATAGACCAAAAGGAGAAGAATTTGGGTAAAATTGTGGCATAAAACAAAGATTTGAAGCAAATTTGGAGAAACATGATCATGTACAGTGATCGTGTAAGTTATTGTAAATATAAAAAACTTTGAAGGCATTGTTTTTGGCCATATGAAGATACACACCCGTGTATGTTGCACGTGTAACTCACTATGCCCATATAAAGTTGTGAGGTGTTTTCAGAGAAATACAGTCACCTACACAATTGTGGAAGTAACCATGTATATCTCATAAACCCAAGTTTTTACTATAAATGGATATTATTGAAAGGATACAAAATAGGAATGAGGTGTTTTTAGTTGTAATTAACACCAGAGAAGAGGCAGTGCTGAACAAAAGATGAGGAAAGCACAAAAATTGCATCACAAGATCCAATAGAGAGCATCATTCAATCTAAATTGCAAGAAGATTTCAATAGAGACAAAAACGGGGATATTGAGTATGAATTCTTTGTTTATATTCGTTCTTCTGAATATTTGATATTTGATTTGTTATCTATATTTAGGAACTAAGTTGGTTAGTACCTTAATGTGATAAAACTTAAGTTGTGATGATAATATGATATATTCTTTTATTACGTTCAATTATACATTATATTGTGGAAATAGTATATCTAGAATATTTGTCCAATGTTTGATTTCATATGATTGGGATTGAGGTTTCCTTTCGTATGAATATATCTACCATAATCAGAAAGAGTTACATGCAATCTTAGAGATAGGTCGACATAAATCCTCTAAATTCGAGTTAAACCTAATAGTGAAATTCATGAAATCAATATTGCAATCTAAGGAGTTTTAAATAGAAAGAGATTTAAGTTAATCAATTAAGGCTTAGTTGTTAATATCTATGAGAAAGATATTAACATAAGACATGAATTTTCACGATCCAATAATCAATAATTTAATTGCATGATAAAGGGTTAGTGTTTAAGATATCTTAGGGGTATTCATCACCTAAGTACTACTTATTTGATATTGAATAATTGTAGTATTTTCTTCATCTTAGTTTATTATTATATCAACTTTACTTCACAACCTAATTCTGCGGTTAGATAATAGAAAAGGGTTAATACTAGTACTTACAGTCCTTGTAAGATTAATCCGTACTTGCTAATGCTAGCTACTGCTACATCGTGTACTTGCGATTAAAAATTATAATTTTTATAAGCATAAAATCGAATCAATCAGTTTACAAGATCAACAAATAGACTTATGGCACTCTATAACATAGTAACCCTCAACTTATTATTAAAAGATTCACTCAAGAATATGATATGGACTATAGGGAGACCTTTTCTCTGATGACCTGTCTCACTTTAGTTTACAACCTCATCATTATTGTTGTTATTAAGAAATGACAACTATTTCATATGAATACCAAAATTACGTTTCTCAATAGTGACCTTTATAAAAAAGTTTAAATGTGAACAACTCCATTTTGTCTTCATCCTCTAGAAATTATTTCACTTTAAGAATGTTTTACATGACCTTAACCAGGCTTCTAGATCATTTATTCAACAACTTGGCTTTCTTTTTAGTCTCCAAGATAATTCCTTATTTGTTCGACATTTAACTAAAGTCTACATGCTTTTATTACTTTATGTAGATGATATGATCATTATAGGTAATAACCTTAATGATGTTATAGAATTAAAACAATACTTCGGCCACCACTTCAAATTGAAATATCTTAAACATTTAATCTATTTTCTTAGATTTGAAATCTTTTATAATAATTCAGACTACTCTCTCTTGCAAACAAAAAATGCTACTAATTTCTTATCTCACTTAGGAATAAGTGATAGTAAAATTTCGTATTCCATTGTTGAGAGTGATGTTCAATTGACATTAAAATATAGAAAACTCATTAGAATATAAAAAACTTTTGGATGACCCTAACTTATACAATAATTGATGGAAGTTTGGTACCTTATAGTTACTCATCTTAATATATCTTATACAGCTCACATTATAAGTCAATTACGACTACTCATTAAGTCACTTGTTACATTATAATGCTATATGTTTTGCACTATGTTAGAGGTAATATGTCTTGTGGTGTCCAACTCTCATTGTCCTCCTCTTTAGAGCTCCACACAAACTCTAACATTGATTAAGTTCAAAATCTTATTGATCAACACTCTACAACTGGGTTTTGTTTCATTCTTTGTGATTTTCTTATCTTACGAAGAAGCATGAAAAAAAAATAGTAATTCATTTAAGTACTAAAGTTGAAAACTGAGCCCATACTGATACTACTTCTAAACTATTGTGATTATGCTGACAATTAAATGATATGAAAATTAAATATTTATCAGCAGCTAATATTAATTATGATAACCATATTATCTTTTTTTGGTAAATTAGTAACTTTTATAAAGAAATAAAAGTTATGTGCAACACAAGAGATACTGTAGATAATCTCTTAACACTTAAAATACATAATGTAGTGCAAAACCTATTGCCCTACCATCAAACTCCTCTCCTAAGTCCTACCATTACACTTTAAAACTAATAGCCTTCCAACATTTGCGCAACTAAAACCACAGTCAATAAAAGTAAAAGATCAAGTATTCAACTTAAAACTGCTAATTTATCTTGAGAGACTCAGCCATTCCAGCATGAGCTTCCATAGGCAATGATTCTCTGTGCCAAACTATAACCATATTGCCTTTTATATTGATCATAATAACATGTTTTCATGAGTGAACAAAACATATTAAGAACAATTATCACCTTATTCATCATCATCTTTGATAAAGAATTATCTCTCTTGTCTTTGTATCATCCCATGACAACCAGCATCTTCATTAAAGTTCAGTTGCCAACTCAGTTCAATGATCTCTTTAACAAAATCAAGTTAGTTAACATTATTTTTATTATGCTGAGTTTAAGCACAGATGTTAGTCAACTATAATATAGTGTTACCAAAATAGGATTGATTACAAAATATTTGGCCAATCAATGTAGAATATTTAAGCAATTAATTATAAATAATCTCTTAGTTATTTTATTTTATTCATTTATTTATAGCTCTAAAAAAACTTATACACACACGCATGCACGCACACACACATATTTCATACACAACAACAATATATAGAATTTGTCTTAATATTATACTTTCACATTTGAAAATCTCAATATTCAAAAGTATCCTAATCCTAATGATAGTATCCTAGAACTAAAATCCATACGAGTTAGCTTGCCTTATAATAATGACGTTTAAATGAGTTCTGTGTATACCTATTGCATACTGGTAAGTTGGGATTAGCGAAAAAGTTATCGCATCTTGCATAATTTGTTACGAAAATAACATATAAGGATCAGTAGTCCATCGACTAAAAACTCAAAATAATTGGAGGTTTCGAAATATTATAATACCAAGAAGAGCTGTAGGCATACTGACCTAACTGTTCAACATACCACATGTACGTATACCATTTTATCTTGATCTACCTACTGAATTTCAGTGACAAAATAGATCACTTTCTATCCTGCAAATAGTTTTCTCTCTTAACAGGTAGGTTTAGGAGCCATCGAATTTAAATCCTTTTACGTATGAGTTGGCTTAGTAGATTTTTATATACAAAACACAACTTTTTTGGTATGTAGATTTTGTTTAATTTAAAACTTGGAATGTCGGAATACTCACTTGAAAAATGATGGATAAAAACAAAAAAATTGTAACACATCATTACCTTTTAATTTAATTTAATTTAATAACAATATGAGATATGCAATTATATGTTATTAAATAAATTTTAAGAAATATATGTGTGATACATTATATATATCCTTTATTATCTGGTGCAGAGATTTGCTTATATACTAAGTCGCATTAAATCATTAAGAGTTCAAAAGTACGAGTTCAGGTAGTGGCATACCACTATTACAGTCAAAAGCTTTCTTCAACTTTTACGTCTTTTGTTGATCCTTTTATTAATGCTCAGTGAAAAGATTCATTTGTTTAAAAATCATTGGATTGAGAGGATCGAATCAACAAAAGCTTTTCTTACCATATCTCACATTCATGTCTTTGATCGAGGCCCTATTGGGCTCTCATTGCGATGTTATCGTACCAGTCGCACTCCAGAGAACAAATTTATTACCTCTGACTAGAAGGACAAAAGAGGAGAAAAGTAGGGATGTTTATAGATTTGAGAGTTTATACCCCGAAAGGGTACAATGTTGAAGTAAACATTAGGACAAAAAAGAAGGGGAATATGGTATAGCATAAGAATATATAATAAGCCACACTGAAGGGAATTCATGGAAGGGAATGTGTAAGAAAACTCCAAAAAGAAAGAGGACAACAAAACACAACAACAAACAGCCAATAAAATTCCATAAAATCCATGAAGAAACATCAGCCAACGTACACCATAGCTTCCCCCTTGGAAATTTGAATAACGCATGCCCTTTCAAGCTGACACAAAACGCGTACAAACCCCTATGAACACCTTTCTTTCCTTTTTCTTTTTTAGTTTATCAGTCTAACACTCACACACTCTTGCCCTCTCTCTACCGGCTCACCTTTTTAAGCTCTCCAACATGGATTCTCTTTGCCAGTGCAAAACCTATCACTTCTTTCAAGAGATAGAACTAGATTCCCCTTTAACCTTATATACATATAACAAATTCTTTTGCTGTAGACTATTGAGTAGCGCGCGACTATATTTATGGTGATAACAGCGAAAATTATAATATTCAGGTCAGAATTACATTCACATTCAATTTAACCTCGATAGTCTGAGATAGTGTGCCGTAACACTTGATCGATAATATCAAAATTATGTTATTTTGCATGGGAATACAAACATATGAATATGATCACTGGATTGTTAAGAATCCCTTTTCGATGATTGGTTTAGTAGAAAGAAACCGTGGGGCAGAAAGGCCCATCTCCATTCTCACTGTCATCATTGCTGCTGAGGTGGTGATGGGGAATGAGAAGGCTACTTTATAACTTTCTTTGTGTGCTTTTCTTATTTTTCTTGGTAGGGTTGAAGGAATGTCCCTTTGCTTGAGCTTGTAAATTTCCTCCTTTTTCAATCTCTGTGCCTCCACTTGTATTGGGACAGTGATCGATTTCCTTTTTAGATAAGAAACCAAAGGGACATTCATCATTCGCATTAATTATACTTTGGTTCCATTATACACCCTTTTATGCTCATAATGGATGTCAATTTCTTCACTTCCTCCCTCTAAAGTGAAATTGGCCTTTTCAACTTGTAATTCCTATCCAAATTGAAGAGAACTTTTGCATACAATTACTGTATCGCGTTGACTCTTAGTTTACTTTTATGCTTAGTTCTATTGTCAAGTAAAACGCACATATGAAAAACGTATGTAACAACACGAGAAATTAAATGTTAACTTTGGGCTGCTTGAGCTGATTGGAACACGGTTTTGGGTACGCAATCTGATGAAATAAAGGTAACGAAGGAAAGGAAAAGACACCGCGCCATATGCATGCATGCATGTATAGATTTACCGATCCGGCAGCAGAAGTAGGAAATTAAATAGGAAGGATGCGATCATGTTAATCTGGTTTGGAACTGTACAGTGCTTATAGGTTTGATCACACGTGTCCTATGCTTTTTGACCTTGTACAGTTTTTTTGACTACCTCAATGTCTAGTTTGATGTAACGTGACTTCCTCCTATCCGGGGATTTATCGTATGCTCATATCTTCATTTGCTTACTACAAGTCCTCACTTTTCAAGAAAAGAGATAGTTACTGGCCTTGTATGGACCATATGAAGGGTTGGAAATTTCCTTAATTGATGTAATATTAATTGTGTACATCAAAATTACTTGTCTTGTTAAGGTTATGAAAAGACTTAAGGGCCCGGTACTAATTAAGACTAAACTCATGAAATCTAATTTGGAGTATAGAATTTGTAGTGTGGTCGGTGGATGTTGATTGGGCTTGTGAGTTGGACGAGGGAATCAACATAAATAAGAAAACTCAATTTATTTTAATTGGGTGTCACGCATCTGCAGCATTTCTTTGACTGGATAGCTACGAGCTATCTGTAAAGGAACGTCCACAAATTGCAAGCATGGTGTCAGTCGCCAGAGATGTAGTCGGCCCGCGTTTAAGCAAAGCATGGCAAAAAAAGGTTGGCCCAAAATGCGTTCAACTATTCGACTCAATCTTCGTTTAAATTACAATTTTAAATTTTGTATTTAAACTATTGGTTCCTTCAATTTATCGTGATATGTTGTTACAAAATATTATTTGAAATATGAGAAGAAAAAAGGAGTTGGATATATGATTTAGTCAAATGTAGGCCAAATTTGCCAATATCATTTCAAATTCGATTGGCCTGTTAGTGAATTTTGAATAGATTATTGGACAAGTTTATAAAAATTTTTAGTGTAAAAATATTCCTTACCTATGTATATGCCTCAACAAATGGGAAGTCTCGGCAATATATGTTCACTTGTACCATGTACTAAGTCTAGAAGGAATGAAATCAAAGGGTCCTTAAAGGAAAGTAGCAAAGCCATCAATTTTAAAACCTTAATAGTTTCAACTAGATCGAGGAAAATATGCTTGCATGGGACGTGGTGAAAGGGACCAGTGATAGGTTGGCAAGGAATCAGAACCCGGAGTAACTCTAAGCTTTCTAACATTATGAAATTAACATAGTGGGTTGCAAAAGTTTTGCTATGATTTTGCTAGTGATCTTTTCGTACTTTAACTCTTATAATTTACCGGGTTCAATTATGGCATTTAATGGTTCACCTGTTATCCACGGAGATGTATGACTAGATTTCTTTTTGGAATAAAATTCTTTTAAATTCTGAATACCAATCATTACCAACCAAAACAAGCAGCTACTAACTGGTATTTAAATTCGATACAATTGACCATTTATTTTTTACCAATTTTAGTCTGGTACAAAGCAGTTTTATTCTGGTACAAAAGGGTATTCATATTTTTGAGCCAAAGAGTTATTCTTAGGTACTAATATTTATTTCCAAAAGAGAGAGATATATTTTAAAAAGAGATGTCAGTACTATTCATATACATATAATGTCCCTCGTTAAATCAAATTAGTAAGCTGTCACTTTTTCAATCTTACTGAGATTTGCATCGTCATGATAATTTTAAATGTAGTCTAAGATTCCTATTAAACAATTTTGCCTTAATTTGTTAGAGGAAATATGTATGTCATTAAGTTAGTTGCACCCTCGTTATATTTGATATTAAGATCTTTAGTAGTACGTCGCTTTAATGGGGTAGAGCTTGGCTGAGAGCATTTTGACTATATAAACCAACCAATCCATGCAAGGAAATTCTGAGTGGTATAGTTTAAATGCTAAGGATAGCAACGTAAAAGTGTGTAAACCTCTGAAAGGCACTTAAGATTGGACAGGGATGTTCTTATTCGTATCTTTACAAGACAGGAGCGAATGGTGATTCAAGTTTCTATATAGGGTTCCAAATGATAAGTTTAAGAAAATAGTCAAGTCTAACGGCCTACTAGCAGACCTAGCCAAAACATTGTAGTAGTAGAATTGGTCCTTGCCTCTCCTTGAAGACTTGTTAATCAAGTAGATATTAACACTACAATACGGTAGCATTTTGGCTATGTGTTTTTTTTTTTTTGGTTTCATTTAAAAATTGTAACTAAGGTCAGCAAAATTGTCACCGAAGGGTCACTATTTGGTGACACTTTTGAAAAAGGGTTTCCAAAGGGTCACCAATTGGTGACACATTTGAAAATTGTCTCCAAAGGGTCAGATTTCTCCATTTATTCTCTTCCTAGTCTTGATTATAAGTGAAATCTTCTTCATTCGTGTGCAGATTTCTCCAATTATCTAATTTTCTTACCTATTCTTCTTAGGTTCTTTCTTTTGGTTAATAATATTTAGTGAAACCTAGTATAGTTTGGTCAGATGATGTGAGATACAAGTCATATAATGTTGATAGACAACCTAAAGATTCGAGGAGAGCTGGAGGCTGATATTGAGAGAGATTTGGAGCAAGAAATTAAAGATGGAATATACCAACTCAAGATAAGATTGCACCACCTTTATCAACAGTGGAAAGAAAGGAATGTAAGAGAAGTATTATAATTAGGTACTAATTGGTGCATTTAGATTGCCTTTGCTTTAACCTTTAGTGACGACTTGTATGTTTTGTGAAAATTTTCAAAATTATCGTTAAAGGCAATCTAAAAGCAACAAAAATTCAGTCTCCGTTGCCAAAGTTTTGGTGAAAATTTACAAAATTGACACTAAAGGCAATCTAGATGTACCAAAAATTCAATCTAGCTGCACCAAAGGATCAACCTTTGGCAATGATTAATGTCAATTTACAAATTCATCACCAAACGTGTTCCTAGATAAGCCAAAGGTTTATCCTTTAGTAGGAATCGAGATTCATGACATGACGTCATTTTGTCCATTAAAAATGATGTCATTTTCTTCATATTGAAAACTTAATTACGAAGCAGCTGCATAATATTGTCTTCGTCTTCCTTTCTCCTCACGTTCCAGTAGTTGTTCAAGACATTCATCTTTGTCCATCTTTTTCTCTAGTGTTCATCCGTCTTTGTCTTCGTCCATATAAGGCTTCTTCTTCTCAGGGTAATTCATCCAACTTATTGCAAAACCTTTTCCTCACTAGTTGAAAAATTAGGCTTTCGAAGTGATTGAATAAATGGTACAACATCTTGAATTGACTGTGGGAATCCTAAGCTTAGGGGGCGCTTGGTTCACAGAGGGGAATGAAAATGGGAATAGAAATGAATATAGTGGGGAATGGGAATTGATATAATCATTATAATAATGATGGTTTGTTAAAATAGAGGAATGATTACCATTACCTTTGATGGTGGTTGGTTTGTTAAAAATCTTAAAAAATAAAAATTTGTTAAACTATTATTTTATATCAAATTTTAAATATATTTTAATTAATTATATTTTATACACCCTATTTATAATTACAAAATATTTAAAATTAAATATATTGCGGTATTTCATTTCCAATAGTTCTTGAAGAAAAAAATACTCTAGTATTTTCTTGCATCAACATATCATTAGTTACATAATATCCTTAAAATATAGTTTAACAATCGAAAATATTGTACAATTCATTAACATAACCATAATATTCATTATTCCATTGCTATAGTAAAATCAATTAACATAGTTTAATACAATTTGCATTCCCTGATAAGGCAAGGATGTAAAATATGTCATACACACAATATCTTAACCAAAAGCCTTTAATTGATGTAAAATAACCAGGTTAACACTACAAATATTGTTCACATCATAACTACAAAAGACCCAACTAATACAAAATAACCTGGTTAGGCAACATCAATTGCATCATAAGTTCATAATACTTACAAAAATATTAATATGCTTCCTCGAATGATTCAT
>JAOSBK010000008.1:30796396-30807215 GCA_027568895.1 Erythroxylum shatona | reverse complement strand
GTTACTAATGTTTTCTCACATGGTGCAGTTGAAATTCAGAGTTTAGAAACTTTTAAAGTGTTTAAAGTTAATGGACATCGATTGAAACCGTATTATGAGAATTTACAGGTTGAAAATGCGGAATAAATTGAACTGGCTGAGCTAGTTTACTCTGAGTAAGTTAATGATTTTTCATCTGGCTAATATGACGTTAAAGAAGCGCTCTTGGGAGGCACCTCAAGATTTATTTTAATTTAAGTTTTTCTTCATTTTTTCCATTTCATTTTATTTATCATAGTTTCTCAAAAAGAAAAAAAAAGCTACGTTGGTGGTTGCATGGCTCATTCTCCATTAATGTTACTCACGTTATTCTTGTTTCTAAATGTTGAGCATGCAAGCTTCATAAAATAAAACACTCTTATTCCTAAGTGGCGTTGTTTTCGTTTTTAATGATGGGACCATTAAATGGGTGGTCAAGCAATTATGGTTGATTGAAGAGACAATTAAAGAGTTACTTAGGTTATAGATCTTTCTTAGAAAGAGGCGTGCTTTTCATTCCAAACCACAAGGTAGAAGAGAAGTATAGATTAGACAGATTACAGCACAATCAGTTCGCTTTCTTCGACATCAGAAATTTCAACCATTTTTTCCACCAACGCCTTGATGCAATAACAGAGATGCTTCTCTAACCTTTATTTTCTTTATTTCCTTATGTTTTTCTTTTTGCGAGTACATTGAGGACAATGTAGATTAAGTGGGGGGGGGGGGACATTGAATGTTTGAGTGACCATGTGTTTTGAATTTATTGTTTATTTGTTCATTTTAATTTTAATTTTTTGTCTTTTAATTTGCATGTGAATTGTGTAAAACCATGAAATTCTATCTTAATAGTTGGAATGAGACTGAATTGCATGCTTGAAGTCAAATTATGCCAATTGAATAGAAGGTGAATCATTTGGTTATATAAGTTTACTTAAAAATTGATATTTAAGTGATTAGGTAGTGTATAAAAGCATAATGGATTTTCAATTGAGCTTATGTGAAGGATAAATCCTATATGACTCCATTCAAAAAGTCATTTCAATTTTTTTTTGTGGGTGATACTCCTTTAGGTAATTACCTTCAGAACTTGCTCTGAACTGATTTGAATATATTAGATGCATGTTAAATAGAAATGATCAAGGCCATTTTTTTTCTTTTAACCCTTGACTTAAATGACCCACCTATTATTTACCCTTGAAAACCCCTTTGATCCTTTACCCCTTTTGTTTCTTAAAGAAAATAATTCATTCTGAAACATCAAACCCCATTAGCCTTACCTATTCACAAGTTTAATAAAGTACTAAGCTAGCTAGTTTTGGGACTTTTAGCTATATATTTTTTTCAGAGATGAGTTTACTGACACTTCTACTTATAGAGCACATTGTATTTAGTTGTTGTTATTGATTATTGTTTCCTTAGTATTAAAAAAACAAAAAGAAAAAAGAAAAAAAAGAAAAGGATCAAGTATAGTAGCAATAATAATTTTTGAGTAGTTAGTTTTTTTACATGCAATTCTCAAAAATACATTTTGTTGTCCCTTTGTATATTTAGTGTTTTATGACTGCTTGTGAAAAACCACTCAAAATCCTTTTGAACCACCTTAACCTTAGCCCCATTATAACCTCAAATAAATCCCTTTTGATATATTTTGGCATGTAATCATTGTAGAAGAGAATTGGTTTATTTGCAAGCCTATGGTAGTGTGATTTCCTATAGGGAGTTTGAGCGAAACACATCCTATAAACACTTGAGTGAAATGAGTGAATTCTATGAGGAAAATCTATTGTGAGTTTATGCTTATCTTTGAATGATAGTTTCATAAGTTGAGTTTATTTATGTGCATCGATGAAAATAATTATGATGTGTGCAGTAGCTTGACATTCAATTAGCCAAAGTTTGAATGATTGCATGCGTTTGGTTTCTTTGAAAATGATTTGATAGAATTTGATGGTCATGTTTAATTTGCTCGAGGGCGAGCAAAAGGTTAAGTGTAGGGGAGTTTGTTAGTGTCTTTATTTTCTATCTTTTTATGTGTTAATTTTATTTATTCTTAAGGTTTGAAGTTATACTTAATGGGAATTAATCTTGTTTTATGTCAAGGTGTATTTTGGAACTAAATAGAAAGAAACGCGATAATTTTGGGATAAAATGCTGGACATCGTTTTTGGAGCCCAACTCTTACTTTGAAAATCATAAGACTTGAGCGTGCATATTGCCTTGTAGGGTTGTTTCAATGAACCCTCATTAGCTATCATCCTACATGGGTGGCATGCCCACACCAGTCAAACATCAAAACGAACTCATTTCTCTTATTTCATATCAGATTTTGGGAAACCTCAAACCAGAATTTCAATTTGCCTTCTTCAGAACATTTGTTTCCCATTGTCTCAAGTTTCTAAAGACACCAAAATCATTCAATTTAGTTCAAAATTTTTGAAAGTTATAGGCTAAACATTTTTGGGCTATTCTTAGACTGAAATAGTACACTATGCTCAATTTCTATCCAGAAATTAAAAGTCTTACAAACTGAATTAAAATTTGAGTTATTCAAATAATTTACATCTCTATGTCTATGATTTATTTGGAAACATTATTCATCTCATTTAGAGCTCTACAGATCACGATATGATCAAAATACTAAAGAATATTTAGTAAAAGTATCCAATTCATACTCTTCCAATCGATACGTTTACTTTGATTCAATCAATCTTTTCTTAATCAATACTGAAGGCTATAAATTTTTGTAAACAGATAGACAAATGTGATAGGAATCCAATGCTTCAAAAATCAAGTCATTTGGAGGTCTAATGACAAAGTTATGGTCAAAGAGTGGAACATGTTTAGGACATAACGACTTCTCTCTTTCTGCATTTCTTCTTCCAACCTATATTGGTAAAAAGGACATAACTTTTACTACAAATATCATATTAAGGTCATTCAAAGACCGTTTAGAAGAGGACTTCTAGACCTAAAACTTTTATGAAGACCTCGAAAACAATTTCTACCTCTTTAGGTGTCAAAATTTTAAAATAATATAGCTATCCTGAATGTCCATCCTAAAAAGCATCACAAACTTCTAATGATCATATCTCTCAACTCTAATGTCCAAAAATTTCATACAATATATCATTGGAAAGCTAAGAAGACAACTTTATCTAATTCAACCTAGATCAATCTAGAGTTTTCGCTAATTCACCCTTATGAAAAACTAGAAATTTGTCCCAAATTCACTTCCTTTAATGTAATATCATTCATAACAATTCAACTACCAATTTTACTTCATTAAACGCTTTAATGTCTACTCATTTGATTCATCACCTACATCCAATTCTCATCATTCACAAACTTCTATCTTTCATTTCCTCTCATTGAATCATAAAATACATGGTTCTTAAATTTTCAACCAAAATCACAAATAAAACAAATCATGTATGCATCAATCTTATCAACATATCATGAGCATATAAGCACATCAAAATGGTTTGGGTGGATCCAAAAAAAAATGTACTACACATTTCACATAATGGTCCTATGTAGCCGTGAACTTAGGGGAGTCCATAAAGGAGCTCCATGCCATTAGCAGGAAGGCAAGAGAAGCCTTTTGTCAAAGTGCACTTGACTTAACTTTGGGGACCACCACAAACCCATATAATCATGCATTTCACATCTTGTAAACATATTGCCCAAAATGGAACATTTCTAAAACTTTATTTCATAAACATAAAGTCTTTTCAAAAATTATTTTCATATCACAATTCATCACCAAAATTCATACAACTAAACA
This sequence comes from Erythroxylum shatona, assembly GCA_027568895.1. Lineage (NCBI taxonomy): Eukaryota > Viridiplantae > Streptophyta > Magnoliopsida > Malpighiales > Erythroxylaceae > Erythroxylum > Erythroxylum shatona. The sequence goes on along the minus strand of JAOSBK010000008.1, from coordinate 30,803,410 downwards.
TGTAGCAATTTCACAAATCATTCAAAAGCAATAAAAGCAACATTTATAAAGTAATTGAAATCATTTTATTTTCTTGATTTGGAAAAGAATTAATGGCTCATTACTCAATTATAAACATGAAACCCACCTTGATTTCCTTGTTTAAAACTTTGCTAAAAAAATGCCTCTACTCTTGCTCCTCTTGCCTCCTTTGATTCCCTTTTATCAAAGATAAAATTCCCATTCAATAGGGATTCAAATTGGAGAACCCACAAGACATATCCACTAAAATTGATCCTTGAGTTCTTAAGCCCATACATTTCTTAAGCTTTATGAACTACAACCCTTTCAAAAATCCAAACAATTAAAATCAAACTTACATTGAATCTTCACCAAATAGTGAGAATGTTGGCTCTAATGGAAGCTCTAATTCTCCTCTTCCTTTTTCCTTTCTTGAACAACTTCAAAATCACTATTTAAGACTAAGAAAAGTCAAAACCTAGTTTAACTTTCTTTCTTTTCTCTCTTTCATAGAAACCTCTCTTCTTCTTTTTTCTAATTTTTATTTTTTCTTCTTCATTTAAAAGCAAGCCAACACATCTTCTTCCAATTATGCCATTAATGATTGAGAAATGTCCAATTTGCTCTTCCTTATAAGCTTAGGTTCTTTTAACCTTAAAGGGTCTTCCAAAAATGCCCTTCATGTAATCTTACTACCTTAACACTTTGATTCAATTAACCTATGTCATATAATCTTACTAACATTGACATAATTATAACTCCCAAAAATAAAATCTATCAAAACCTCATAATTCATTTAAATCATGCTTAACTAGAGAAAAAAAAATCTAGAGGCCCACATTTCTCCCCCTCTTAAAAGAATTTTGTCCTCAAAATTCTTATCTGACTGATCAAGAGGTAGGGATATGCTTCCTCTTATGCTCCTTCGTTTTCCATTTAACTTCATCACTCGAATAATTTCTTTCACATCACCCTAGTTAATGGATTCAATCAATCCTCCTATGACTTTTTCAGATATCACATTATCTTAACTGTTAGCTCAATATATTTTAGATTTCTCACAATTTTTCCACTTCCTACATCAATAACACTAATATCAGATCATATCGATATTTCTTAGCATACTTGACATCTTGCACTCCATCTAAGTACACATTGGTAAGGTGATACTCTCATAAACATTTCATCCTTCATTTCATAGTTCACATCTCTATAATATCAGTACACTCAACTCTTAAGTCTATCTCACTGTATTTGGTTTTAATCCACCAATTTCATTCATTTTTCTTGCATCACTTAATTCCTAATACAGATTGATTTCACTTATCAATAACATCTCCGATCAATTCTGATTTTCGACTATCTTTGGCCCTATTCATCCAAACAAAGAGGCGGATGACTCTTTTTGTCATCTAACTCTTCATACAATATTCATATGAAATCACCATGATAATGATTGTGATCTCATGTTCCTATGAACTCCAAACTACAAGCCTTAAGGATATCTCTGACAGTTAAGACCGTCGGCAATTCAAACATTTAGTCACTTGATTCTACATTCTTAGCCACTAAATGATATTTCGGCATATTCCTACTATGTTGTATAACTTACATTACCATTTGTACTTTTCTAACAATCTCTTTGGTCTATCACCTTTATTGTTACACATACTTCTTATTTCAATCACAAAGTATCATTTTTCCTATTCGAACTAAAAATTCGTATTCACTTTTGATTTCTTAGTAAGATTCACAATTTTTGAATCCTCAATTTGCGTTTGGTTAATCCTTTCATGCGAAACTGATCTTCAATTTCATAGCAAATTGTACTTTATTTGCCTAAACTTTAACTCCACATTCTGTGCTCCTTTTTACACTAAATCTAATGACCTCAATATTTGAATTTGTGCTTCACTGCTATTGGGATTTCTGCTTAATGTATCAAATACAACACAAACTTTACTAGGAAATATTCATTTGTACCATCATAATCTTTTAGTACTTCTATCCATTGTCTCCATCTCATATTCAATTCACTCAATAATTACCTCAAACTTTAATGATCTGTATATGTATATATGTATATCCAAGATGTTCTTAAACATATACTATCCCCAAACTTTCAAAGCAACCATTACCATAAAGTTCTAAATCATTTATCGAATAATCAACTCATAGGACTTTAGTCGTCTCCATACATATGAAATAACTTTATTATGCTGCATTGGAATTTATCCAAATCTCTTATACAACATCATGGTAAACTATAAAATCTCCAAATCTAGATGATATAATTAATATCAGTGTTATAATTCCTTAAAATTATTTTTACATCCACGATATGTAAGATTAATCTTAATGTTCAAAAATATTTTCTTCACTTTTCAAATACACTCCAAATATTCTCTATGATCATAATCATGAATTGATCCATTTTGCTTGGATCACTTTAATATTCAATACCATAATAATGTCGGGGCGTTTTTTAACTTGAACAAATGTTTCCAAAGCTCCATATGCCCATGATTGGTTCTCATAATTCCTTAAATAACTAATTCCTCATTTCTCACATTATTTTCAATTTCCTAATCAACTTCTTTCCTTGAATGATTTTCTCAATTCATTTGATTTCCTCTGATTTCACGCTAAATTCTTCTACTGTCTACTCATTCATACTAATTTCTCCATATTTTTCAATTTATTTTCAATCTTAATTTCCTGTGATGGTAACACATTCATCATATCTTATTTGTGTCTCTTATACTTAATGTCACGTCAAATTCAAGAATCTAATCACATAGTTGGATACTTTACATTAAAAAAATGCATATACTCCCAATAACACATATATGTTAAATATTCTCACTTGTTATGATGATCCCATTATCAGATAGGTACTCACAATAACAATTCAACTTAACCTTTTGAACTCATACATATGTCGCTATCATTCATCTCATCTTCCAATTATCCTTCATTACATCTTACATATGTATATTCGCAATCAATTCAAAATTATAGATGTGTAATCATCATGAAATTTTAATCTCAATTCCACTAATATATTCTTATGGTGGATCATAACTCTTTTCATATTAATCAAACAACCACTTTGGTTCCAATTTCATTTTCTTAAATTTTGTTTTCATTACATTATACTTGTACACTTTAATCTCATCATTTCTACTTGTCTCCCTACCTTCCTTAAACAATCCATGATAATATATTCACATCCTTATCACATTCAAAGGTATACCTTCACAGTATAATATTGATGTCATGTTCAACAATGCATCCCCCAATACAAATACGTTGAATCATCTTCTGTCATATTTACCCATGTACTATTTCTCATCATTTCTAATTATCCACAACTTTCATTTTCTTATATCATAGAAGAGCATCATTTTTCTCACTAATTCCATCAGGTCAAACTCTAAACAATTACTCATGTGTGTAACTCATCCATATGCGTCTTAGACTAAGGATCAGCTGCTGCTGCTGCATGCTAAGACATGTCAAAATACATGTAACTTGATACATATTTCCAAAAATGCCCATGTAAGATCCCAAATCCTAGCGCTATGATACCACAACTGTTGGACACTGTTTCTAGAACCCAACTCTTGCACTGAAAATCATAAGACCTGAGCATGCATATTATATTGTAGGGTTGTTTCAATGAATTCTCATTAGCCATCATCTCACATGGGTGGCGTGCCCACACTAGTCAAACAATAAAACGAACTCATTTCTCCTATTTCAGATTAGATTTTGGGAAACCTCAAATCAAAATTTCAATTTAACTTCTTCAGAACATTTGTTTCCCATTGTCTTAAGTTTCTAAAGACACCAAAATAATTCAATTTGGTTCAAAAATCTGAAAGCTATAAGCCAAACATTTTCTAGTTGTTCTTAGACTGAAACAGTACACTATGCTCAAATTCCATCCGAAAATTAAAAGTCTTAAAGACTGAATAAAAATTCAAGTTCTTTAGATAATTTGCAGCTCTATATCTCTATTTTATTTAGAAACAAAATTCATCTCATTTGGACCTCTACAAATCAAGATATGATCAAAATACTAAAGCATATTCAGTAACAATATCCAATTCATACTCTTGCAATCAATACTCTTATTTTGATTCAATAAATCTTTTTCGAATCAATACTGACGGATATAAATTTTTTAGTAGAGATAGATAAATGCGTTAGGAATCCAATGCTTCAAAAATCAGGTCATTTGGAGATCGGACGACAAAGTTATGGTCAAAAGAGTGGAACATGTTCAGGCTTGGGGGGAGATCGGCGGGTCGTGATCGTGCAAAGGCCACAAAGTTGCGATCGCTTTCATGTAGGTCTGCAGAGTCGCGATCATGTCTTTGCATGATCGTGACTTCTCCCTTTTTGTATTTCTTTTTCCGACCTGTATTGGTAAAAAGGCCATAACTTTTACTAAAAATATTGAATTAAGGTCATTCAAAGACCGTTTCAAAGAGAACTTCTAGATCTACAACTTTCATAATGGCCTCGAAAATAATTTTTGCCTTTACAAAGGTCAAAATTTCAAAATAATGTAGTTGTCCTGAATGTTCATCCTAAACAGTATCACAAATTTCTAATGATCATATCTTTCAACTACAATGTCCAAAAATTTCATACCATATATCATTGGAAAGCTAGAACAATAATCTACAACTTCAAAAAGACAACTTTGTCTAATTCAGCCTAGATCAATCTACATTGTCTGCTAAAGTCATAAACCAATTTGAGTCTTATGAAAAACTTGAAATTTGTCCCAAATTCACTTCCTCTAATGTAATATCATTCATAACAATTCAACTACCAATTTTACTTCATTAAACACTTTAATCTCTACTTATTTGATTCATCACCTACATCTAATTCTCATCATTGACAAACTCATATTTTTCATTTCCATAACCTCTCACTTATAAGCTACAACAATTTGTGTTCAAAGTTCATCAACTCAACTGGATAACTTTTCCAAGTATATCTCATTTCAACTCACATCATCCATACAAATCCATATTTCATTAACAACAAAATAGAAGTTCACAAAAATTTAATGGCATTCTAAGCCACATTACATCATCGGTATCCAAAATTCAAAATACAAAAGATACCAAACCTAATAATTCTCGAAATGCGTCTAAAGTCTTGCTTTTGAAAAATCTAACTTAATATACAGAAACATTGCAAAAAATAGAATGATGCCTCGACTTTTGGTTACTCGATCTCATTTTCTTCACCTGAAGATGGGACAAAAACGGGGTGAGCTTAAAAGCTCGTGGGTAATAAGTTTATAACAAATAACAAGTAAAACCATTTAAAATGTTCATTATCATAGAAAATTATCATTGACTCATAAAATACATGGTTATTAAATTTTCAACCAAAATCACAAATAAAACAAATCATGTATGCATCACTCTTACCAACATATCATGAGCATATAAGTACATCAGAATGGCTTGGGTGGATCCAAAAGCAGAACATACTACACATTTTGCACATAATGGTCCTTTGTAGCTGTGAACTTAGGGGAGTCCGTGAAGGAACTTCATGCCACTAGCGGGCAAGTGGGAGAAGCATTTTGTCAAGATGCACTTGATTTAACTTAGGGGACCACCACAAACCTACATAATCATGCAGTTCACATCTTGTAAACTTATTGCCCAAAATGGCACATTTCCGAAACTTAATTTCATAAACATAAAGTCCTTTCAAAAATCATTTTCATATCACAATTCATCATCAAAATTCATACAACTAAACATGTAGCAATTTCAAAAACCATTCAAAAGCAATAAAAAGCAACATTTATGAACTAATTGAAATCATTTTATTTTCTTGATTTGGAAAAGCATTAATGGCTCATTACTCAATTATAAACATGAAACTCACCTTGATTTCCTTGCTTAAAACTTTACTAAAAAATGCCTCTACTCTTGCTCCTCTTGCCCCCTTTGATTCCTTTTTATCGAAGACAAAATTCTTATTCAATAGGGATTCAAATTGGAGAACCCACAAGACATATTCACTAAAATTGATCCTAGAGTTCTTAAACCCACACGTTTCTTAAGTTTTATGAACCACAACCCTCTCAAAAATTCAAAAGATTAAAATCAAACTTTCCTTAAATCTTCACCAGATAGTGAGAATGTTGGCTCTAATGGAAGCTCTAATTCTCCTCTTCCTTTTTCCCTTCTTGAATAACTTCAAAATCACTCTTTAAGACTAAGAAAATCAAAACCTAGCTTAGCATTCTTTCTTTTCTCTCTTTCACCGAAACCTCTCTTCTTTCTTTCTAATTTTCGTTTTTTCTTCTTCATTTAAAAGCAAGCCAACACCTCTTCTTCCAATTATGTCATTAATGATTGAGAAATGTCCAATTTTTCCTTCCTTACAAGCTTAGTTTCTTTTAACCTTAAGTGGTCTTCCAAAAATGTCATTCATGTAATCTTACTACCTTAACACTTTAATTCAATTAACCTATGTCATATAATCTTACTAACATTGACATAATAATAACTCTCAAAAATTAAATCTATCAAAACCTTATAATTCATTTAAATCATGCTTAACTAGAGAAAAAAACCTGGGCGCCAACATAAAAAGAGTTGAACTGGACATTGACCCTAATTAGACGTGGCCTCGTGCAACCATCAGAAACTTAAAATACAACACATGGAGTCATGAGACAAAAACAAAATGCAGCACCTGATGTGAAGTAAGAAACAACAACGTCCAAGAGGCACAACATAAATAAGCACCCAAAACACTGGAGAGAGTTGCGTTTCATGGATTTAACGCTGGCATTTTACTTAAAACGCATGAGAAGACATGGAAATAGTAGCAATGTGACCCAATGGCATGTCGTTTTAAAAGAGGACCAATATTAAATTGTCTACTCGTTAAGTATATATACTAAGAGTGAACGGGACGACGACCACGAAATCCATCCCCTCCGTCCATTTAATCCAAGGATGA
>JAOSBK010000008.1:30744341-30756775 GCA_027568895.1 Erythroxylum shatona | reverse complement strand
AGGGTGGGGAGTAGGGGAAAGGCTTTTAATTAAAAGAGTTGTGGGCTTGAGGCATTGTTTGGCAAGTGATCTTTATTGTGGGCTTGAGGCATTGTTTGGCAAGTGATCTTTATCACTTGCCACATGTCCACTCCTAAAGCATTTGATTGGTTATTTCATCCCATCAATTTCAATTTCTACTCCAATTGTTCCCCCAAAATTTCAATGGAACTAGTTAAAACATCCAAAAATCATTTATCTAAATTTCCGTTGCCATTTGACAGTAAATTCTACTACTAGTTAACAACTGTCTTGCTATTTGGTATTTTTTCTAGTCCAGAAATTACCCCGAATTTTTCAGAAAATTTTTCCCACAATTCTCCAAAAATTCTAAATCAACAGTCACACTCTTCCAGACAATTTTCAATACCCATAAACCACAATTCTCAATAACAATCACATTTATTAACAAATATACCCGAAATGTCAATGAATGCATGTACGATTAGTGTTATGTGCAGAAAAATTCACTATTCATGTGTATGCAAATGCCATATTATGCATGAGCATGAAATGTTTTTCTAAGCTCTCTTTGGTTACTTATATTTACAACTTTAACCTTCCCGCAGGTAATGGGATGTTACAATTAGCCTTGTAGAAAATTATCAGATCATTAACAAAACAAATGTGGGTGAGAGAAAGAGGAGAGACATGATCACCTTGTCTAAAACCCCTTTTCCCCTCAATATACCCATGAGAAGCACCATTCACAAAAATGGTATAATTGGCAGACTTAACATATAACATGATCCATTTGATAAGCTTTTTAGGAAAAAAAATACCTAACAAACATCTCTTAACGAAGTCCCAGTGTACTGTGTCAGAAGCCTTCATTAAATCGATCTTTATAAGGCTTATAGAAGAAGTTGATTTTTGTTTATAAAGTCTATCAAATCTTGACAAATTAGGATGTTATGCACAATACTTCTATTCTCCATAAAAGCCTTTTAGTTATGAGAAACAATGTCAGGCAAGAAAAACTGTAATCTATCACAAATGACCTTAGAGATGCATTTATAAAAAGTAGTGCCACAAGCAACAGGATGAAAATCTGAAGTAAAACAAGGATCTTTTATTTTAGGAATTAAAGTAAGATAAGAATTGCCGAAATACATAGACATAAGACCAGAGTTAAAAAAACTCTTAAGCAGCCTCAGTAATATCTTTTCCAATAATCTTCCAAACATTAATGAAGAAACCACAGGTGAAGCCATCAGAACCTGGGCTTTCACTTCTGTTAATAGCAAAAATAGATTTTTTGATTTCTTCAAGAGAAAAAGGAGCAATCAACTTTAGTTATTGTTCAGTAAAAAGAAAATGCCTAGCCTTGAAGAAAAAAACAACATCTAAATTTCGGTAATTCTCGGCATACTTTTGTAAAATTTTAAAAGCTCATAAACATTCTCATTAGGTTCATTGATTTCAATACCAGAAGAGGTTTTAAGGCTACAGATTCATGAATGCATGGAAAAAAGTAGTGTTTTGATCACCAAGCTGAATCCATTTCATTTTACTCTTTTGTTGAAAAAAGATTCTGCATCCCAACAAATCTGAATGATCCTATGCCTAGCAATTCTTTCTTCAAGTTGAAGAGAAACATTATCATGGTTGTTGTTAGTAGCATCTTGAGTAGAAAGCATAACAGATCTAACATTCTGAACCCTTCAAAAATGTCCCCATACTCTTCCTTGTTAAGCTTCCTTAAAGTAAGTATAGCATTCTTTAGTTTGTAGGAAATCTAAAAATCTTGGAACCTGGAACTTGAATATTCCAAGCTTTGTACAAAATCTATGAAAAATTATTATGCTTGCCCCACATATCAAAATATTTGAAAGGGTTTTGCTAGGTTTAAAATTAGTGTCAATAGTGATTAAAGTAGCATAATGATCTGGGATATCTTCTAGAAGAAATTATGCATAATAATTGTCAAACGTAGTCACCCAAGATCATTTCCAAAAACTTTATCAATCTTAGAATGGACTCTAAATCCATCATCTTTCTTGTTATTCCAAGTGAAAGAACAACTAGACCATTTTAACTTAGTTAAACAACAATAATCCAAACATTCCTCGAATTCTTTAATTTCATGCCAAGTAACATGATTACCTCCCACCCTTTAATAAGGTTGTAGGGCATTATTAAAATCTCCACCAACTAACCAAGGGAAGGAATAAGAATTAACTAAAGCTTCCATATCATTACAAAGTTGAGTTCTCTCGTCTTTTTAAAGATATAGATGGAAGAGATATAGAATTGCTTATTATCCCCCCTTTTGTCTTATTTTGTAAGACGTAATTTGAGCAGAAAAACAACAATATCTACATCAAAATAGCCTAGTTTGGATTCCAAGAAATCAAAAGTTTTCCATTGCGACGATTTTGCTATGTTGCCAATCTTATAAGATATAAGCAATAGCTTTGTCAAAATTCTTTTTATTTTTATTTCAAGCATACCAATAAGACCTACTTTATTGATTTTGTAGTAAAGAGAAACCTCATTCTACTTATTCATGCTATTGAGGCCATGGATATTCCAAAACATGATTTTATCCATACCCCAAATGTGGGTTCTCTGGTACTTCATCATTGGCAGTAAATAAATGATCAACCACAAGATCTTCTGAACTGAGAATATTAAAAGAATTGTGAATAGGGGTCTCTACCCTTCCAATCTCATTATCAACTTGAGTAGGATTCCTCTTACCCTTGGTAGGTCACTTCCTGGTGGAGTTTAAACCAACATTTTAGAGAGCAGGAGTTGGGACACTGTTTTACGTAACTGGCTCGTCCTTATTTATAGTTGTGTTAACATTTTTAGGCTTTTGTTCAACCTGTACCAACTTTGGCCTCCATTCTCTTCTGCTAAGCTTCTTCCTGCAACTAGTCATATCATGCCCATAACCTTTACAATGATCAAATATAGTACCCTTGCATTCATACTTGAGAGCCCGTTCCACAACAATTCCTTTAGTATTCCCATAATGAAAAATTTAGGCAACTTTTTACCAACTTCAACTTCAATCGCAAAGTTAGCCCCCTTCCTTTAGATGTGTATTCTTATTAGTCATCAAAGGAATCCCAATGAGACTTCCAATCTTACTCAATCTAGTTAGACTCCAATATTTATCATCAAGCATAGTTAGCGTAATCCATATTGCAACTATAGCTAATGATTCCTTTAGCATATCAAAATTTTGAATCCATAGTCATACAATAAATGATTTTTTTAAATCAAAATGATAAATACTAGTTTGGATCACCTCATCTCTGCTTTCCACAAAATCAAATCTCACCAATGTAATACCATTTTTCATAGTTACTATTTTATTGATATCAAAACGACCCCAAATATGTTAGATAAACCCACTCAGAGTAGTTGGAGGAGGTCTAGTTCCATTACATAACAAATTACAACATGATTCCAATAGTCAATCTCAGAATTAATGTCATCATATTTTATGAGACCAATATTAGTACCATCATAAATAATAGGTTGTACAAAATTAAGCTTAAATCCAACATTGCAAAATTTAGAAGTATCAAAAGAATCACAAACTGATTAGAGAGTAGTTGTCTTAGTAACAATTGGATTCTCCTGCTCTTGATCATCCTGACATGCCCAAGAAACCCTCTGCTAGTATCATTTTTCACACTATTTTTAATTAAATTCAACCATTGAGTGAGTTGCTCTCGCATCTTGTCAATATCTCTAACTGCTTCGTTCACAGTAATATCCACAGTAATTTGAGCCCTAGAAGAACCCATATTGGCAAGAATATTCCTAACAACTGTTGTAGGATTCAATTTATCACCAATAGTATTCAAGTTTCCAATCACTTCTTTAATCCCAGTTCCCAGCAATTGATTTTACAAATTAGATAGAATTTCAATCGCCTTTGATGAGCCTACATTCTAAATAGCCTCTATAGAAGCTTTTTTCTTCTCACCATACTTAGCATACATTAGCAAACAAACTTATTACACTAGGAGAGAAAACAAAAACCCCATCTATGGGAAAGAGGCTATGGAGACTGGTAACTGGACAACCTAAAGTGAGCTGAAAGCACTATATTTAAGTCTTTCTATGAAAGATTCACACTCACTTGCCTTTATAGAGCAAGAATGAGAAGGATTAGAGCAAGAGGAGACAAGAAAATTCTAAAAGGAATGAAGATTAGCACAAGTCATGGCCATAAGATATATCTCATGACCCTGACAAATTTGTTATAGCCGTGAGAGGTGTGTCACTCTTACAACATACTTGTCATGGGTGTGACACTAGTTGCATAGGTGTAATAACCTATGTCACGCCTATGAAAGGTGTCTTATGATCTTGAGACACCACTCATAGCTGTAAGACACTACTAGATCACCTGAAAACCGTACTTTTTAGTATAACAATGATGTTTTGTGAAGGCAGATGCATGTTTTCGTTGGGAGAAAGAGTGAGCTCTCAGTTTTGGGATTTCAAGAGAATGAAGAGGGGCAAACCTCTCTTCCTTTGGAGACCCATGGAGCACTAGGCTTCTTGACATTAGTTCAGAGGTGATATCGATGCCAAAGAACCCGGTTAAGCATTTCTCTCATTATTTATGGTTATTTCTCTTAGGGATTGATTGTGTTATCCTATGTTTAAGGTTTGGGTGTTATATGATAATGATTGAATGCTTTGTTTGATTATCTTTATATAAGAACCCATTGCTAGAATCTTCAATATAATCCAAAATTTTTATGTTGAGACTTTTTTATGGCAACTAATGGTTTTTAATCATTAGGGATAATATAACCTAGGTTAAATGACCGCAAGCTTGTGTGGTTATTACTTTGATTAATCTATTTTCGTAAATTGTATTAGACCGATATCTTTTTAACATAGAAACATGAAACACATCATGTAGCTTGGCCAATTCTTCAAGAAGAAACTACAAGATACCTAAACAACCATTCTAGTTCCAAGTTCAACCTCTCAAGGTAATATACTCTTTAAATCACATCACTTTTTTTGGGTAAATAAATACTATCACTTTTACTTACATTTCTATTATTTTTCTTTGTCAATCTATGAAAATACATTTCCTTCCACATCAATTGAAAGGTATACATCCATAACAAATACTAATCTCATATTCCTTCCTGAGGAGCTTTTGGGCTTGCATGGTAGATATTACATTAGCTAAGGAACTAGTGCAGATGCCATGCAATACTATTTTAGGCTGATATGACTTACTAAGCATAACTGTTTTTGCACCACAATCTACTATTGCCTGATGTCTAGACAACCAATCTATACCTAGAATCAAATCAAATTCATGAAAAGGTAATATGATTAGATCTACTACATACTCATTTCTTTGGATCAGAATAGGACAGTTCCTATATACATGATTAACCAACACACTACTACCCAGAGGACTGACCTCCTCTAGCAAAGCTTATACGTTGATTCCATTCTCTTTTGATCATCTCTTGCCTTTCAATTTTTACATTAGCCTGCACTAAAGCCTGTCCCTAAGATAGAGAAGGAGGTAACACCTTAGCTTCACCTCAGTTGACCCCAGAGGGTCCAGATATCAATTGACGAGTTTGCTCAGAATGATTACTCTTAGCAACTTCGTTAACAACTTCATGAGATCTATCCATTTTAATTCTATATATGAAACATTACACATCGGATTAGGCCAAAACACAACTTGCACACTTAAATAAAAGCAATAGTTATCCATTTTAATTCTATATATGAAACATTAGACACCGGATTAGGCCAAAACACAACTTGCACACTTAAATAAAAGCAATAGTTAAGTGCTAGTTAAACTAGAATTGCCTAAACCATGCTTTGATACCAAAAAGGTGTGATGCCCCGATACCCCTTGGGAGGATACGACAGTGCCACATTGGACTCACAAATAGAAATAAACAACAAACCAATACGGAAGCATTTCGAAAACACTAAACATTTATTACATAAATTTTTAGAAACTGAAGCAAACATACATTACATATCATAAGTTCAAAACCTAGCCTGTATTATTGTTATTATAAACCTTCATAAAATTTAAAATTTATAAATACATCATATATAAGCTAAAAATCAACTCAAAATGCATTTTTGAGACAAACTCAGACTCTATTGGCCATTGTGATTGACTTGTCCCAATCCTGAAGTCTTTCTCTCTAAATGTACACGGGGCAAATCCACCGTGCCAAGAATATAGCTTAGTGATTAATAACTAACTATGTGTCATCAACAATACTGAATCATATTATAGAAAAACATCTCAACATACTGGAATTCAGATTAGAAAAAGATTTACTAATGAAAACACTTCTCATGCTAAAGTCAGACATTTCAATAACAGAACAGAACATACAGAAAGCAGGACAGATTTTCAGAATAGGGTGTTAACCCATCAGACCAAAAATATGGTTTGTTTCTTATCAAATCCTATCGGAGATCAAAGTACAAAGTAAGTTAGACTGTAAATCCATGAACAGAAGTGGGAAACGGGACTTATACAGAAGATACCATGAGTGGCATCACTAAATAGAAGAGATCGGAGTCTCAACAATGAAATGTCTAGAAGAGACCGAAGTCTCCACACCGAAGTGTCTAGAAGCAGTCGTAGATGTAGCACCTCACTCCCACAAGACAAGTACCCATCATACTTCATGATATCCGAGTCCGAGCCCCGCATGGGTGGGGTGCTAGCACACTCAGCCAATCAAACACTTGAAACTCAGCACAAAATTTACACACGCGTATGCACAAATCAATAATCATAACAGCCCATTTTAATCATAAACTTATTCAATCGCGACAATACAATCATTAGAACTTCCATGCCATTTGGGCCCATTACAAAAATAAAAGGCTTGTAGTCATAAATTCATTACATTGCAAAATCATTTACAACCATCTCCAACACGAAAAATTATTACAAAATAGAAATGCTCGAATACCCAAGTTATAATAATTGCGAAAACTCTATTTGATACAAAATAAAGAAAACAAATGCAGACGTGAACTGATCCCAACCTCTATCTTTCCCTTGCATGTAGTAAGTATACTCCCATTTGCCTAACGGGGTATTATTCCGATCCTGAAAAATATTTGCAAATTTTGGGTGAGTTTTATGAACTCAATGTGTGACCATCATCGATGGCTCACCCAATCACCTAACACATAATTCACATTATTACACATTTCACACTTCACATTCAATACAATTTACTGACTCATATTATGCATATGCAATGCACATGAGACCCACTTTCCATTTGTTACTTTGTTATGACCGAGTGCCTAAACTATCCCATATAGGGCTCATTAATAATTGTCCCTTATCAGCTTGGGGGATACAGGGCTCATTAAACATTGAGCCTGAGGCTCTGATTCACTTTTGAGCTTGAAGCTCATTTTCACTCATTGAGCTTTAAGCTCTGATCGATGGCTACTCTGGTCACAACAGCCATTATGTTTCATGTATTCATGAAATGAAATGCATTAGTCACATTTTTATGATCCACATTCACTCACATTCACATATCATCGGGCCGTAATCCGGCATTCAATGTTAGAGTTGAGTATCACTTTTCATTTACATGCAAATGTACATTCAAAACACATTTGTCATTGAATCGTAGTCTGACATTTAACAATCATATTAGCAAGATTAGCAAGGGCTTCCACATTCTAGAAACATCTGAATGCAGATGTTTAACCTGCACATCCCATTTATGCAATACACATGTACACACATTAATAATTCTATAATTATAAACATTTATTTATGCACACTTGTGTATATGGACTATATAGAATGCATGTTCATGATAACCTCGGGTATTTATCCATAAATTTCATCACTAAGTCATTCTCATATCAAAACTCATCTAAGTATAATTTATACTTAGGTTTATGCCTCACTAAAACCATTAAAATCACATTTCATTTCTCATTGAATCACTTCATATTTTTCCATGACACACTTTCGGTCTACTATTCACGTTCAATCAAAAGTGAAACTGATAAAATTTAGTCATAATATCTTCTAGAAATGTGTTCCTTTATGTCTTATGTTTCTATTGACACCAAAGTCACTAAATTTGGCTCAGTAATGTGAAAGTTATACTCGAAATATTTTCGGACTACTTTTATTCAGAGACAGCACAATATACTCAACTCTCACCCAGAATTGAAACTCTTGGAGTCTGATTCATAATTTAATTTCTTCAGATTATTTGTATCCCTATGTCTCTAATTTACATCAAATTAAGAATCAGTCCATTTGCATAACTACAAAAAATATATACACTCAACATACTGAACCATGTTCAGTATAGAGAAAAGTTCGCCGAGCTGCGAACTCCTCCAGAGAGGAATTCTCGCATATTTTTCACATGTTCGTCGTGACGAAACGTAGAGTTGGCCTTGGAGAACTTACCCAAAAGAAATCCTACTTAAAGCCTTCAAGTTTGCCGCAACAAATTTCCAAAAGTTTGCCGCGGTGAACTTCCACAAACGAAAAACCCAGTTTTTCAACTACTTCATTTTAGATTTTTCCCAATCACATCTTATACTAATACTACCTTTTCTACTTCATTTACTCCTCATTCTCAAATCCATTTCAACTCAATAACATTTACAAATCAATTCTTAATATATTAAAGATCATTTACAATTACAAACACAAGACATTTACCTATGCATTTCATCACTCATGTTCATCATACATAAAACATCATCATATGCCATTTAACCTCTAACAATCATCACAAATGCTTCAATTAACCAAACCCATAATATTTAACAAACTACTTACTTGATTTAGCTCCTAACTCTTCAAACATCTTCACGATCACCAAGAATCCCTAGCTCCACCATCATACACGATCTTCACCTTTTCAAGGAGGAAAGGCTAGGTCTTTTAGCAATAATAAGAGGGAGACAATGAATCTTGAAGAAGCAAGGTGAAAGAGTTGAACAAACATCAACCTGAGAGGGTAAAGGTGGGATGTTGTGAGTGAAGAAGAGGGATAGAGAAGATGAAGAAATGAAGAAGTTGGAGAGGAGAAGCAAATTTCATGATTGTATAAATGATATTTGTGATTTAACCAAGTGGTGTGGCAAGTGACATGTGTCACTTGTCACTTGTCACTTTCTTAGGGTCTTTTATTTATCTAGTCCATTTAATCTCCAATTTCTAATCCAATTGACTCCCAATTTTCAATGGCACTTGTCAATAAATCCCATAGTCATTTATCAACATTACCTTTTCCATTTGACAGTAAATTCTAATACCATTTATCATTTGTTTTGCCAATTAGCATTTTTTCTAATCCAGGAATTATCCCAATTCTTTTCAGAAAATTTCCTCAAAAACTCCAAAAATTCTAAGTCAAGAATTCTAATATCCAAATCAAAATTTCAATACAATCAAACCACAATTTCTAATAAAATTACATTTACAAACAATTATACCCGTAAATGTCAATGAAAGCATGTACAGTCATTTTGATGTGTGCAAAAATTCACTATTCACATATATGTGCATATCATGAAATGCACGAGCATGAAAAGTGTTTCCTAATTTCTCCGAAATCTCTCACATTTACAATTTTAGCCTTAACATGGGTAACGAGATGTTACAGCAGACCCTTCTAAGCATGCCTATTTACCCATGACTGGGACTTAATGATTTCAAAAACAAATAAGTTCATTTCATGTACAAAAATAATTAGTCAATCATATTCACATGCATTAAACAATTCAAAAATTCATTGTCTCGAGTTCAGAAAACAATCAACATAAAACACAATTCAATTCAGTACTAAATAGAATAAAGTAAAGTGTGACTGTTCTAGAGATTATTGACAGCTTTGCAAATCATTAAATGGAGAAAAATCAATAGAAAGAAAACAGTCAAAGCAAAGCCATCAAAAATTTCTTACTGAATTACTTATAGATACTCAAAGATCATTTAAAAACATTTACTTAGAATTGAGTTCGTCTAAATTACTTTCAAAAGAGACCATCTAAGGTACTTACTGAACTACTTACAAAATTAACCGTCTAAATTACTTACAGAAGAGACCATCTAAATTACTTACAAAAGCTCCTTATTGCTTATTGCCTCAAAGTCCTGGCAATATCTGGAATCGGTCACTCTATGGGTTCCTTTGCTTCTACAACAAAAATCCCAGCTACGACAGTGAAGAGCAGGTTTTTCAGTAAATTAAGGAAAGATTGAGATTAAAGAGAATAAATCAATGACTAGGCTAAACTGTTTATTTTGCAAAGGATAATGCAGAGAGGGAGGGTCCATCACAGGTTTAGGTGACGAAGGTTCTGGGTAGAGCATGATGCCTTCAGTGAAGGACGAAACAATTTGAAGAATAATAGAGAGCTACAATAACGTGCCTTACCAAAACACGTGATTACATATTTTACTGTCATATTAACACATGGCTCTATACATGTGAGCCATTTGTCCTTCATGCAAGCTACCATATGTCTCCAATATGTTATGCCATTTGTCATATAATGAATGTACCACAAATTAATAATTTGTAGATTTAACCATACTAACTTTTATGTACCAACTTAACTTATCCCTTGACAATTTTCCTAGTCCAAAATTCCAAAATACCTGAAATATACCAAAATTACCAAATCACATTTATAAATCCATTGTACCTAGAATGCATGTACAACTATTTATTAGTATAAAAAATACATATGCACATTTCAATGAATACTTAAGGTGCAAAGCATATAATGCAAATGTAATTCCTCAATATTCTAACCACTAACATGGGATGTTACATTAAAGGTATCAAAATTTGAAAGAAAAATGGAAGGAAAGTGAAGGTGAACTTTCGGTTCACACATTCCATGATCGTGGGAATTGTATTGGTTCCTTCCCACGATCATGCAAACATTTGGCAGAAAGGAAATTTTTTTGTGTGTGTTTTTGTTGAATCATATAAGGGTAAGACACCATACATTGGTCTAATTAGACTTGATTGGGGGTTTAAATGAACTTAGTTTGATGATGAATCAATTAGAAAAGGGTTTAATGAGTCTAGGTTATTGATTATAATTTAAAGAATGGATTATTTGATATCAATACATATGAATTTGGGAAGTATGAGTTACTAATGGTATAAGGATGTTCCCATGAATGAAAATGTGATTCAAAGGGTATGAACAATGTGAATTATCGATAAATGAATGAGAATTGGGAAATTGTGTGAATATAAACATTAAGGTATAAACTGATTTCAAACAAGTTATAATTAATGAATGGTCAAGACTTGTGACTAAGGGTACATACCTGGGATAGTCAATTGAGCATGCATTACATGACACATCTACATATGCATGATTGAATAATTTAGTAATATGTGAACTATGTGTGTATTATATGATATAGAAGCACAAATTGACTGATAGCATCCATACATTATCGAATCGTCAAGGCAATAGCTAATCTAGAGTAAAGTATGAGTAACCTAGATGCGTGATCTTAATTAGATATGTGCTTTTATTTGAATTGTTTTTGTTTAATCCTTATATATATATATTGAAATGATTTGGATATGATTGTGATATTGATGATTCAGGACAATTGATTGTGCAAGGAGTTCAATATTTGGGACTGTATTGGGAGTGCTTACTGATTGTAAATGAATGAGGGAAAAATGTGTGCTCAATTGAATGTTGAATGCCGGACTTCGATTTAATGAATGTGATAAACAACTGTATACACTAGATGAAAGTGATTGCTAGCATATTATGTGAAATAAAGCATGTCATGACATTGATATTCATAAACAGGTAAAGAAGTTGTGAATGGAGCGACCAAAGTGAAAAAGAAGCTTAAATGTAATATCCCGTTTTCCCCATATTAAGGATTAGAACCCTAGAATACTGAATATGAAAGATAATATTGAGGAAATTAGGAAATGCATTTCATGCTCATGTGTAATATTAACACATACATACGTGAATTTGATATTTTTGTACACATTACAATGATTGTTTATGAACTCATTTGACATTTTTCGAATATAAATGAT
Organism: Erythroxylum shatona; assembly: GCA_027568895.1. Lineage (NCBI taxonomy): Eukaryota > Viridiplantae > Streptophyta > Magnoliopsida > Malpighiales > Erythroxylaceae > Erythroxylum > Erythroxylum shatona. The sequence goes on along the minus strand of JAOSBK010000008.1, from coordinate 30,744,656 downwards.
TTTTAGTGATTATAATGTGAATAGTGAATATTTTGTCTTGAAAATTTTTTTATGAGTATAAATATTGATTTACAAATTTTGGTGAAATTTTGGAAAATTTTCTGAAATTATGAGTATTTTTGGACTAGGAAAAATACCAAGTAGCAAGACAATTGATAAATGGTGGTAGAATTAAACAGTAAAAGTTTTTCATAAATGACATTAGGATTTAATGATGAATATCTGATCGGCTCTCGTGTGATCTAAAGATTAAACCCTTGGAAACCGAAGCAAAAATTTAATTCCAAGGATTGCAATATAGGATGCAACCTCGGG
>JAOSBK010000008.1:30702333-30713118 GCA_027568895.1 Erythroxylum shatona | reverse complement strand
TATCTGGTATCCCTAATTTTTAGGAAATCCAGTTTTAGGATTTCAGGTCTCTAATCTATATAAGAGGCAGCATTGTATATACTTGTATTATCATACAATTCCAGTAAATACAGAAATATATTCTTTACCCTAAATTCAACTCTTATTGCTCCTGTTATTTTTCCCAGAGGTCACTTGTTCAAAATGCTCCTCTTGAGTTCCTCCATTCGATGGTTCAGCCTGTTGAAGGCTATGTTCATTCTTTTGGGGATTAGAGACTCCTTGATTTGTATCACAAGTTTCCAGTCTATTCACCTCCTTGTCCATTTGAGCATTATTTTGGTCAACCAAAGAAATAAGATCTGATCCTTCTTTTTTGTCTGAATTTAGACAATTTTTTCCTTGACTGTTGCCCCCAATATTAAGAGAATCTTTTTCCAACCGAGTTGGTTTAGAATTTTCAGCTATCTATTCATCCTTCTCTTCCTCTTTCTTTCCATCTGAATCACACTTTTCTATGCCCATCACCTCCCAATAGTTTCCTTTAGTGACAATTTTTCCAGTAAGTTTCTATTCTTTACCTTGAGTTTTAAGCGATGGTTTCCATTGGTATTAACCATAACTCTATCCTCTCTAAGAGAATGCTCATTAGTCAACCTTAATATAAGGATGCAATCCTTCATTTTTTTGGAGATATCCATACTCACACACAATTTGGCAAACTCAACTCTCCTCCTCAATGCTGTGTTCTCATCCATATATTTAGGTTTCCTCAAATAACTAACTAACATACTCAAGCCTTTGATAGTTCAGTATTCTAGAGGAATGTTGTGAACGTTTGCCCATAAGGGAATGTTTTTCATTTTGATTTTTTCTAGTTCTATTCTTGGTTGCCAACTTTGAAGAAATAGTGGAAGTTGTGAAATGTTCCACGGACCTTCTTCAATTATTTTTTGTGCTTTTGATTTTGAAGAGAAAGTGAAGATAATGTTATCTTCCTCAGTGAGCGTTACCTCCATTAAATCTCTTTCTTTCCAATTCCTTTAAGACCAAGCTTGTATCACTGAAAATGTAGGCCTTTTGTCCATGAAAAAGCCAATTAGAGTAGACTCTCATGTTCTAGCTTCTTTCTTTAGTATTTCTAGGCTAGGAGCAACCATTAGTTTCCTTTCAACCTCCACTGGAGGACTGAAAACCAAAGGAGAGTCAGAATTATCTCCTACAACTTATTTCCATGTCTTCCTAGCTTAGTAGAGACTCCTATTGAATCTGTTTTTTGAGAGGGAAACTTTGAAGTTGAAGGTGGGTTTGGAAGGGGAGTAGGGGTTTACATTAAGGTTTGCATTGTTGTGGATCGGTATAGCAAGGGAGAGGGTAGATGAGGAAGATGGGGAATTGCTTAAGGGTAAAGGGGGGAATTTAGAAAGTTCGGGAGGTGAGGTGTCAGTCATTGTAAGAGATAGGAAAAAGAAAGTGCAAGTTTTGGTAAGGTAGCAGCGTTTCAGTAATTTGTGTAGAAAGTGTAGGTTTTGTTAACGGTAATGAAACGTAAGCGGGAAAAGTTTTGTGATAGAATAGATAGCAATGCCCCTGCACTAAGAAACGGGTGCAGATGGAGGAGGAAGGAGGATGGAGTATGGATTATGGGGGCTTGCTGGAGGACTAGAGAAAATGGTGGACAGAATCAATCAGATGAAGAAAAATTGAAGAAGGGGTGGAGGGGAAGGAAGATAGCTAGATTGGTCTGAATGGCAAGGAGAGTTTGTTAGTGAGAAAGAAGAATCTCACTCTCTAACCCATTTGAGCAATTTCCCTTTTGAAAAGTCGTTTGCAGGCGCATTGTTCATCGTAATTGGTGTGATCGTACTTACCAAGTAAAGTGTAGAGCCTAAGGTGACGTTGATTAAGAAGGTTGAACCATAGCTTCCGACGTGAATTCCAAGTGTTTGATATAATGATTCTTTATGATAATTGTATATTTAGGGCTTATTTGTTAGCTTATGGAGACTACAATTTGGTGATTTTGAGTTATTGTTATTATTTGTCTCATTTATGTTGTAATTTTTTTAATCTCAAAATTTATAATTTGTAAATTGGTCTTTTATTTATTATATTATCTAGAAGAATTATTAAGGTTGTAATTAAAATCTTATATATGAAGAAATTGTTTTTATTGGTATAATTTAATCATATGTTTCAAATTATCAATTATTTTTGTATAATAAATTATCAACAAAAAATTTAAATATTATATACAATAATATGAATTAAAAATGTAACAAATAATTATAATTAGTTTGGTATAACATTTTTTTAAAATATATATTAAAAAATTGATTATATTTTATAAAATGTAACTAAAATATTTGGTTTTATTTTAAAAAATGTAGGTAAAAGAACAAAAAATATAGCTAAAAAATTTTGGCCACGTTTTTGAAAATGTAGCTAATTATTTTTAGCTACGAAAATTAAACGTAGTCAAAAAGTATTGGCGACGATTTCAAAAAGGTTGCTAATAATTTTTAGCTACTAAATTAAAGCGTAGGAAAAAACTATTAACGACAATTAGCGAAAAACGTCACCAACAGTTTTTCAGCTATGAGGATTTGGGGACGAGTATCGATCGTCGCTAATAATTATTAACGATAATTTTGAGATTTTTAGTGAAGATTTTTTTCTGAGCCAAATGTAGTTTATGCTGTAGTAGGTTGAGATTGGCAATGTACCAAGGCAGCTTGGCATCTGCAGGTGATGGAAGGCGACAACAACCTTAGGAGTGGAAATTAAGGTTTCTACATTTGGGATTCTAAGGTTTCTTTAAGGAAGAAATGAGGTGCTTGGCAACCGAGGTAAGCTATCTGAGGTTTGGGATAAGGGTATTATTTAGCTATTTTAGGTTAGGAATAAAGTATTCCAACCTTAAAATAAGGCTTCTTTGCAAATGAGCACTAGGATATTATGTAGTTAGAATATGCTTATTCATGTTTAAGTATGTCTCAAATCCATAAAGGGATAACTTGTTTGATTTTTAAATTAAAGTAATTCTAAAACCAAATAAAGTTATTTTTAAATGTGGAATAATAGTCATAATTTATAATATAGTCATAATTTAACCAAGTATCAAACATAATATTATTTTAAAAATTAAAATTAACTTTCAAAATTAAAATAATTATTTTTCTTAATTGATTAAGATTAATAATTAGATTGATTCTTAAATAATATTTTTATAAAATTATAATTAATTGTATTTTAATTAAATTGGAATTAATTATTTTCTTAAGCAATTAAGAAAGATGTTTCTTAATCAATTAATTAATTTAAATTTAATTGAGATAAATTAAATTTACTATTTTATTATACGTTTAGAGGATTATTATTCTATTTTATTCAGAAATTATTTTTTATTTATGAATAATAAGTTCCTTAATTTATAAGAAAAGATATCTTTATTGATTAAATATGAAAAGTTGTTTCATTTATTAATTAAGAAAAATTAGCATTCTTTAATAATTTTAAAATTGTTTTTTTACTTTATTAAGGAATGATTTCTAATTAATTGAGAAACTATTCTCTAAATAAATAATGAAAAGACTTTCTTGACTAAACTTAAAAGTGTTTTATTTAATTTTGGAAGTAGGTTAATTTGATATAAGAAAATAGTTTTTTTAAGGATTTTCACCCTATATCATGTTGCAACACAATGTATAAGGTGATTTCTAAAATTATTGCTAAAAGGGTCAGGGACTCATGAAAAGGGATCATTCAAATGACAAAGGGAGCCTTCATTCTGGGTAGTCTGTGTCAGATAACATCCTCTAACAAGAGCTTTTGAAGGATTTTGACTCTAGGAGATCACTTAATAATTGTGTGGTCAAAATTGATTTCTCTAAGACTTTTAATACTATTTACTAGTGTTTTTATCTCAAATTGCCTCAGAAGATTTGAGTATCCATATAGATTCATTGATTGGAACCATGCTTATGTATCATCCATCGCCTATAGTATTCTTATCAATGGAAGCCCTTCCAAGATCTTTAAACCCTCCAAAGGAATCAGACAGGAGGAATTGTTTTCCTTAATAATGGAAGCTTTTTATAGCATGCTATAACATAAGATTGCGTCCCTTCCTAACTTTGTTTTCCACAACAAATGTAAAGAGATGAAAATCTCTTAATTATCATTTGTGGGTGACTTGATTTTGGTTTGTGGAGTTGATTCCCCTTCATTGCAAATTATGATGAATATATTGTCTTCTTTCTTTGACTACTCCAGATTGAGGATAAATTATCAAAATAGTGCTTTTTATACTTCCTCAAATGTTGGTAATTCTATCTTTTTTAGTTATATCTCTAGATTAGGAAGTCAAAAACTTCCTTTAAGGTATCTATGAGTGACAATCTCCTCTGAAAAGCCCAAATTTGAGGACTTTATGCCTATATTTAAAAAATTTAAAGGCATAATCAACACAATAGACACTCTCCAAAGCAGGCAGGTTATAATTTATTATCCCAATTATGAGGAATTTGCACACACACTATAGCTACCACTTATTCCTTCCTAAAAAACTAAAAACGGATCTATCAAAAATATGAAAAAATTTTCATAGACTGCAGAGGCTAACAATTACAGGGGAGCATTGGGAATAATTATGCCTTGAAAAGTATAAAGGTAGACTTTTCTTAATTAGGTTGCAAAACATCCAAAATTTTTTAGTAGGAAAAAGAATTTGGAGGTCGTTTGGTAACAAGGAAGCATTTTGGTCAAAATGGGTTGATTAAATCTACCTTAAGAATACGAGTTTTTGGTACATCAAAATGAGGGAGTATTTATGGAGCTTCATATAAATGTTAAAGAAAAGGGACTTGGTTTAATCTCACATCTAAGAAGGTAGGGAATGGAAACTCAATATGTTTTTAAAATGACAACCGGACGGATCTTAATCCCCTAAATTTGAGAGAAGAATTGTACCAAATACGAGGGAGAATTAAGATGAAATCTAATGTAAAAGAAGTTATAAGAGGGGAAGAATGGTTTATTAATTTTAGATGGTCAATATTGTTGTGCCTAAAAAGTTCTAAAAATTACCTAGACTATCCTACTTGCAAGTATACGAGATAGTTGTAGTGATTACTCAGGGTTGTCTTCCACAAAAATGAAATTAGTTAACTAAAATTAATTTTGAATTAAAAATAAAAATAATGCAATCCTTAATACTCTATCTCGAATTTTTGAGTAAAAGACTTTAAAACAAATATTACAATTGAACTAAAAAGTAAACTGAATCGACTAAAAGCAAAAAGAGTAGAAATCGAAGTAAAAATGGGTCACAGGAGTGCATGAGGTAGTCACAGGTGTGACCACCTTTGTCAACCCCGTGCAGTCATGGTCATGGTGGTTTTCTTCTTTTCCTCTCATGCAAATTTACATCAACTTTCCTTCTAACCTTCATGCAAAATTCACAAAATAATTTAATTAACATTCAAGCAATATTGACACCATTTTCACTCAATTTTTCTCACATTTGGATCAAAACACAAAGATTTGTAACCAAAATCAAGATATGAAGACAATTAAAAGTAATAGAAACTAGACACAACAAATATCTATCAAAAAGCCATACTTCCTAATTACAATCAAAACACTAATCAAGAGGATATGGCAATTTGGCTTCTTGAAAAGTCAATCAAGTCCTCTATTTCTTCTGATTTGAATTTGTTCAGGTCCTATTCGTCAAGGGTTAACTGATATGAGCTAACATGGAAGGAAACTCTCATTCCTAAGCTGCTTGCATCTGTTGTTTAGCGGATAAAGGTAGATTTATGACCAAGGTTAGAGTCTATGATAATGTTAATTCAATATGTATTTTATGCAATCTTGCCCCTGAACCTATCCTGCACTTATTTTTTCCAAGGCGTCGCTGCTCCTGTTCTAGGTAACTCAGAGAGAACCATAGAAGAAGAGTATCAATCATGGCAAACTCAATTAGAGGAAAGTAAATTGATTGAATAGTGAATGTGTTACATGTGTTATTATAAGCCATTACCATCTGGCTTCATCTAGACCCTTCACATTTCCTGATTTTGTGTGTAAAGGTTAATACCTAGTCTAGTATCTAATGCAATTTCTAAAACCTATATATATATATTAAACAATTTCTTTATTTTTCAAAAAATCAATACGATAAAATTTATTTATGCTAACTTTATTATGCATTTTTTATAATCAAAATAGATCAATTAGCCACCAATAAAAATTAGCACCAAAAACTTAAAATATGTCAACATTATACATTTGACTCTTCATTCAGAGTATTATTATCAAGACTATTTAATAAGTTTCAACTAAAGTACTCACTAGTGATTATATTTATTAACACAATCCAATCTATTCATAAGACAATATAACTTCCAATATATCAAATAATCATCTTACATAATTTCCTAAAATTTTCAGTTACCTAAATGCGATTGGACTAATTCTCAAGGTAATTACTCCCCTACATGTAAGTTATACATTGGTCATAATGTACAAAAAATATATGAATAATGGAAAACTAAAAAATAAGGGAAAGAAAGCGATTAGGATAACTAGAACTCCTAGAAAATAGAAAATAGCAAGACTTGTCGAATTCCATCAATAATCACTATTCATTAATCATTTGTTGGTGGCTACTTAACTATTGACGCTATAATCAAACATGTAAGAGGTTTTTGTAACTTAAGAAAAACACATATCCATATTAGATACTCAATTGTCTATGTAGCTTGTAAAACTTGTTCAAATATTAGTCCAAGTAAAATAATCAAAATTCAATAATGAAAACCATCAAAGAACTCCTAAATCCATAACTTTAAAACTACTTTTAACTTAAAAATACATGAAAAATATTAACATAATGCAAAAATATTAAAAATTATTACTAAAAATCCCTAAAGCTACTAAATTGAAACAAAAAACACCTAAATCATTGGATTGTCTTTTAACAAGCGCTTCTTTATGATTTTTTAAACTAGATTGTTTAGTCAATTCCAAATCGCAAGTTCATTAGCTTCTAAATATGCCACATTCTCCATTAGAATCAAATTATCAATCTTCTCTTTTTCTCCTTAAACGTTATAAATCTCTAATGGATGATGTATGATTATGTCCTACATAAGATGAAAATTTTCAAAATAAATCACACACACACACACACACACACACACACACACACATGCACACACACACACACGCACACACACGCACACACACACACACATATATATATAAGTATAATCTTATTCAATGCACATCTATAATATCCTTAACATTAGCTATGAAAGTTCATCATGAGATCAAGGGATCCTCTCTATCAGCCTCATTTTCCATAATGATAAAAACAAAAATATATAAAATTTTCAAACTTAACCAAAACATCCTCTATAATGCCCCTATGGTATTTAATTGACTTATCTACTAATTTAATGGTCATCTTAGTTAGCTTAGTTTTATCCAATTCTAATTCTTTAAACATGTGATATGTAATCTAGTTAATACTTGCTCCTAATGACAAGTATTAAAGGAATATTAAAATTTTCTGGATTTTTTATTTTATAAGGTAACTTGTTTTGTAATATTATGTAGCTCTCCTCACTTAAAGTACCATAAACAACTCCTTAAGCTTTTTCTTGCTAGACAGGAGATCCTTAAAGAAGTTGACAAATTTTGGCATCTCTGAAAGAGTTAACAAAGAAAGTTTTGGTATGTAATAATTTGAAAATCTTTAAAAATTACCTAATTTATATTCCTTTTTATCTTTATTAAGTTTGCTTAAGTATAGAATTGGCAATTTGTACTCTTTGAAAACTTTCTTATTTGACTTCTTCTCATTCTCTTTCCTCTCTCCTCATCCTACTTTTCTTGTGCAACATCTTTTTCTATATAATTTTCCTTCAACTTTCATCTCTTTTCCACTCTTAAAAGCCAATACTTTCACTTTCTCCCTCAAATTTAACTCAGTGTTGTTACAAAATTATCTTGCTGCCTTTTGGAGACTAGCTTAACAAGCTATCTAATTTAATTTTCCATGTTCTAAGAGGACGCTTCTTGATTTTGAAGAGATGCTTTAGTTCTTTACAAGTGAGTATTAAATTCAATAATGAATTTTATCACGAGCTCCTCAAGATTTGGCTTCCTTTATTTTTAAAATATGGGTTTAGGCCCTTGCTTTTAGTTTTTTATTAATCTATAAAAATATTAGGATGATTTCTCTAAGCTTTATTATAAGTATTGCTATAAGGATTGTTTTAAAACTGATTTCTCACAAAATAAACTAGTTTAGTTAGCTATCCTATGAGGTTAGGTGCTTGACATTTATGATTAGGTTATCCATCACCTGTTATGCCACAATAAGTTCTGAAAAACCTAGGCTATCCTACTCGCAACTATACATATACTTGTATACCTTTAAGGATTTCATATATTATTCTTTTTAAAAGAACATCTTAGAGTATGGTTGATTCTTTTACTATGAGTTTAAGGTCGGAACCTACCTTCCTTAATATATTATGCACCTCTTCTTCTATAAAACTCTTCTTTTCATTAAGTTTTTTCTTAAACTTTAAATTTTGATGTTTAAGATAGCTTGGAGATTGCGTTGAATGCTCCCTCAACTTGCTTTTCCTATCTTAAGCTTCTTCTTTGTTCTTACTCTTACAGGGAATTCACCAACTATATTATTCATATTTATTAACTCTACAAGAGCTAAAATCTTTTCTTTAAGCTTTTTTGATACACTTATAACTACCTTTTTGACAATTATATTATCTTTAAGGAATTTCAAATCAATTAAAGTTATTTGAATACCTTTATAAACATGTCAAATTTGATACATGATAACTTATCCATATGAACTTTATATTTAAACATTTAATAATGAAGTTAAAGCAATTATAGAGAAAATTTGAGCTTTAGTGGATATATTGGTGTAAAAAAAAAAAATCTCAAAGTAGCTTGTTGATGCATTAAATTTTCTCCTAGAGACACAAAAAAGGTTATTAAAATCAAACACATAGCCTATCACTCTAAGTTGAATTTCTTTTTCAACTTATAAGTCGCATACTTTTCAATACAAAAATAAGAAAAAATTGCTCTTAAAAAAAAAAGAAATAAGAAAAAATTATGTAAGTCAGTTATATCAGAACTAGAAATGCATAAAAGATAGTTAAGATAAGACAAACCAGTTTCTTTTTTTTTGGGATGAATGGTAAATTAGTATTAATCCAAAAAAATTATATACAAGGTCATTAGGGCATACCCCGACCATAAGAAGTAAATCAAAACAGTCTAACGACAACAATAAAATCAAAGAGTGATCAAAGTTTTAGGATACATTCTATACCAAATCTTATAAATCATAGTCTTTATCTTAAATACTACATCAAAGCACGTAAAAGAAGTAGAGTCTAAAATAACTGTGTTTCTTGTCTTTCACAAAGTGTAGATGGTGCAACAAAACGCTAGTTTTGCAGCCTTGCTTCTTAATCGTGCTCTAGTGTAGTCTTTCCAGATCCATTTAATAACACTAATCAATGTAGACAGTCACTGTGCTAATCCAAGCCATCCTCGAACTGTATCCCAGACTGTATCTTAAAATGAACATCTAAAAAACAAATGGGCCACCATCTCCTGCTCAACTCCACATAAACTACATGTTCTTTCTATGTCTAGAAACATCAAATTATCTTTGGTTGGCAATCTATTACGTAAACCAAGCCAAGTAATAAGAGAACTTTCGAGGAATGTAGTTCTTCCAAATGAAAGGTATCCACGGTCTTTTTATTTGCTTTATATGTAATAACTTATACACCTTCCTTGAAGAAAATCTTTCATTTATGCACATCTTTTGAAGTCCCCACACCACAATTTCCCTTCCAGCAAGTTTCTTCATCAAAGAATCTTTAATAAAGGCAAACATCTTCATCAAAGGTAAATCTCTATTTGAAGGTTTCCAATCTCAAACAGATTTCACCTTTGAAAAAACCTCACGTATCCATTAAACCCAAAGAGTGTCAGCTTTGGAATGAATATTCCAAAGAACCTTTGATAATAACGCAACATTCCAAACTCTACAATTTTTTAAACCCAAGCCACCTTCTTCCCTTGGCAAACAAATATCATCCCAGGTCACCTTATAATGTTTCCCTCCCCACAAGAACATCTTGCACATAGCGGTGATTCTATTCAAGATTGTGATAGGTATTAGAAATGCTTGGAGCCAGAATGATTATAGTTCTTGTATTATCGCCCTAATCAACTCAAGGCGTCCAGTATAAGAGAGCATTTTAGCATTCCAATTATTAATATAACCCTCAATAGTCTCGATTGGAGAGGAGAATTGGGCCACTTAAACTTTCAATGAAGCCAATGGAATGCCCAAATGACGAACTGGAAATGCTCCTAATGTAAAATCAACCAATTCCATGATATCCTCTCGGTCTCTACCATATACTCTTGCAAGATACATATTAGATTTGGAATGGTTAACCTTCAGTCCTGACACCAAAGTTATGAATATCGTATCGGGCTTGGTACTGGATTAAGTTCTGGAACGGAACTGTATCGGTACCAATCAGTACCGGGTACCGTTTCGGGTAATTTTTTAAATTTATAAAATAATCCCTAAAATTTTTAAAAATTGCAAAATAGTCCATATTAGTATATTGTACAGTTGTACTGTATACTTTATTAGTTTACTGTTTACATCAACCATGCTTTCAAAAATCTTAATAGTAAATAATAATGACAATTAATATGAAATAAGTC
>JAOSBK010000008.1:30680994-30694027 GCA_027568895.1 Erythroxylum shatona | reverse complement strand
ACTAAATGTGAATTGTGTGAAAGGCGAAACGCCTCAAAAGTGTGAAATGATAATGCATATGATATTCTGTGAATTGTTTGTATATGCATGAGTTGAGTGAACCATCGATGATGGTTTCTCACTGAGTTCGCAAACTCACCCAACATTGCAAATATTTTTCAGGAATTGAAGAGTACCCCGTTAGACACACGGGAGTATGCCTACTGCATGTAAGTCAGGGTTCGAGGTCGGGATCAGTTCACGTCTGCATTAGTGTCATTCCGTTCTTGTGTAAAATTGTATTTGCCGCAATTTCCGCAGGATTGTGCTTTTTATTTTCAGAGGGCCCCAATTGGTTAATGTTGTATTTGTAATGTGATCTCTGAAAGTGTTCAGGAACAACATTGGGCCCAATTTGGTTTTGAATTCTCGTACATGTAATAGTTAAATACTGTGGAGTGTCTTTTATGACTGAAATTGTGTTATGATTGAAAATATTTTCGTATTAAAGCAGGCCCAAATCGTTTACTGAATTCTGCGCACACCATTGTTTTCAAAATAAAAATGTCTCACTGAGTTTTTGGACTGTTATTGAGTGCTCTAGCATACCACCCTCGTGAGGCACGGGCTCGGACATCACCCTCGATGTCGAGTTTGGGTTTTGCGGGAGTGGGATGCTACAGTTGGTATATACCTTCTAAACAATTGAGGTTGAATTGATTAATAGTTTTTCACTCAAATTGATGTTGAGGAAGTTCATTGATGGGCGGATAGATTCTATTGCTGATTCCAACCTGAATGAAAACTATTCTAGATACTTTGACTTCTACTTCTTGGAGATTTTTTGTTTCTTTGAAAATTGGATAGCTGCTAAAAACTTTGATAAAGATTTCCATTTCTTTAGTAAATCAATCCTTATAATTCTTGACTGCTTGGATAAAGCCTGTAGGAAATTCTGAAAGAATTTGTAAGCTTGTAAGATAAATGGTGTCAATTAATCCACTTTGGAAGAATAGATAGGTTGATAATGCATCAGTGTCGAGGAAGATGATTACTTTGGGTCCATATCTTCCTCTATTTTATGGATAATATTGAAATATCTTCTGATCTTCTGTCCTTTCATTAAGTGCTTGGAAACAATCGCATAACATTTTTGGCGTAATTTTCCTCATTTCATCCTTAAAGGCTTTGGTGGGTATAGAATTGATTTGGTTCATATTAACTGCTTTCCCCAAAGGCTTCATTTTGGACTCAGGAGGTTTTTTTTTAAAGCTTGCTTATATTGGGGTTTTAAAAATGGGTTTTTGAATTCAGATAAGCCTTTTTCAGCCTCTTGTCTATTTGAGAAACTTTTGTGTAACATGGATGATTTTCCTGTGATATGTATTGTTGCTTTATGCCATTCATCATAGGTACCTGTCATGGGTCCATTAAAAAAACATATACTTTTTCCTCCAAAAAGTCGACTTTTCTTTGGGAACCACTACTAGAGTCGGCTGATTTAATAGACTGGATAATTTGTCGAGTTGAATAGTAAGGGCTGAGGTTGGTTTAGATGGGTGTTCAGGGGATATTTGTTTTTCAGGAAGAGTAATAGTTGATTTAATTGGTTAATTTCTTTGGTGACTATTCCCACTTGTTGCTGTAGTTCTAGTAATTCGACTTCTTTTTTAGTTAATGAATCCTTAAGACTCATAATTGCTGCTTCCATTCTCTGGTTAATATATCTGCAAGACTATTGTCAGAAATTTTATATAGTGAATATGAAAATTATATTGATTTAATTCTAACTGCCATCTAATTAACCGTGCCTGATTATAATTTGTTTTAATATTATACTTAATAAATCCACATAAATATTTGGAGTCCATTTGAATAAAAAATTCAACAGGTAATAAATCTATTTGCCATTTTCTCAAAGTTTTGAGACAGGCTAATGTTTCCTTTTCATGTATTAGATATTTTAATTTAGTGGGATTGAATGTTCCATTTATATACTTGCATAATAAATACTTCTTTTGATTGAGTGGTTGTGCCAAAAGACAACCTGTCCATGTATCCATACTGGCATCAATTTATACCAGAAGTGTATCCTTTGGAAGGTAATTATATAATACGTGTAAATCCTTACATAATTGTTTTAATATACATACTGTGTTCGTGTCCTCAGTGGTCCAACTCCATTGACTTTTTGTACTACATTTGAGTTGTAAACTTTTTCTTTCTTTTGCAATATTTTTAAAAAATCCTTGATCAGAGATATAATTAAGTAGGTTAAGAAATTGTTGAACATGAGTTCTATTTTTAAATATATCGAGAAATTGTTGTATTTTAGAAAGAATATTTGGTTGCAATTTTAAGAATCCATTATAGGATTCAATATTCAATATTTTGTTGAGCTAATTTTATTTTTTTGCTTAGAATTAAGCCTTTATCTTGGCATCGTTCAAGAACGAGTTTTACTTTTTTTAAATGGTCCTCTTTATTTGTGCTTGAAAAGATTATAATATCATCTATATAAGCTAGAGTAAATTCTTCTAATCCTTTAAGATTATTATCCATTCTTTAATAGATGGTATGGACTTGTATAAGTCCAAAAAGTAATACATTCTATTGAAAATGTTTTTGAGGTGGACATGTAAAAGCAGTAAGTGGTTTTGTATTTTCATGTAATCATAATTGCCAAATGTAGACTTGGCATCTAGTGTAGTAAACCAATTATGTCCTTTAATTTTATTAATAATATAATCTTTTCAAGGTAATTTATAATTATCGCCTATAGTTGCTTCTTTTAATTTTTTAATAGCTAATTACCATTCTTTTTTTTCCTTGTTTTTTATCAGAATGATTATTTACATTAAAAGAAGGGGTTGAGTGTTTACTAGTGCTTGGAGAAATAAACTTTTTATCTAAAAATTCAGTACATTCAGTAATAAACTCTTGAACATCTTGTTGAGTGTAGGGAATATTATTTCGGATGTTTATTTCTTGTGTAGGATCTTTTAATTTTATTTCAATTAGTTGATTATTACTATTTTTAAGAGGATCTAAAGGATTTTCACTACAAATATTTTCTAATAATGTTTCAATTTCAGTTTGAATAGACATATTGTTGAGAAGATAGAATTGTAAATAATCTAGTTTGTCGATTAAAAGTTGTAATTTTTGATAATAAGTAGTATGGTATATAGGATTTTAAAAATAATTGCTTTTTGATTTAACAATTTTATTAATGGTGTTTTTAATGTTATATAATGTAAATATTGACAAAAGGGATTATATAATTTTAGAAAATTGTTGCCTAATATCAATGGTAATCCTGATTCTTATTGATAAATAGATAATATAGTAAATGTCTATTTTTCAATTATTATATTATTGTAGTAATAGACATACCAAATTAATTTTATACTTCCATCTGCTATTTTAATTTGAATTGGTTTATCTAATTTTTCCACTTAGTTAATAATTGTTTTGAAGCTATGCATATAGTAGCTCCTATATCGATATATGCATTTACTCTTTTATTCTGAATAATCACTTGAATAAAAGTTGTATTCGGATTCAGTTGATGATTTTAACCTTTGGGATTCATAGAGATAAAGGGATGAAATTGTTGAATTAGTTTCATAATCGAATTCGATTGGTTCTAAATTTTCTTCAAATGTTGAATTTAGGATATTGATTTTTTTGTTGTATTTGTTTTGATTTTTCTTTGGACTATTATTAGCATAATGTCCTTCTTCTTTACAGAGCCAACATTTACAAGATTTTTTATTTTGAGGGCAATATTGTATTTTAGGTTTAAATTGTCTATAGTTTTTTTGTCCAAAAAACTTTTTATAAGGTCTGAAAGATTGTTTTTTATATTTTCGAGGGTATTTTTTTCCATTTATAACGTCTAGTTTGAAAGTGTGGGTGCCTTTTTTGGGATGCCTATAAGATGAAAAGTCACAGTCATATTGTTGTGGTACTTCTGCATATTTCGAACAACAAAGCTGAATATCTTTATGTCTTAGTTTTTTTAATGTAATTTGGCATTTAAACTTTTTTGTGATAAGACTTCGTTGGTAGTTGCAGTAGCTCCACTTAGATTATAAGCTACTATGTTTTTGCTATTTTTTTTTCTTGAAATTGTTCTTCTACTATTTGGTTGAGAGGATAAGGTAATTTTTGAATAAAAATTTGAATATACATTTCTTGTTCGAGTCTAGTTAACTTATAATAATATTTTTAAATTCACAAATATATTCTTCTAAATAGCAATATCCAGACTTGACATCTAATGTAGTAAACCAAATGTCCTTTAAGTTTATTAATAATATAATCTTTTTGAGGTAATTTATAAACATCGCCTAGTTGCTTCATTTAATTTTTTTATAGTCAATTACCATTCTTCTTTTTCCTCGATTTTGTTCAAAATAATTATTTACATAAAAAGCAGGGACTAAATGTTTACTAGTGCTTAGAGAAATTAACTTTTTTATCTAAAAGTTCAGTACATTTAGTCATAAAATCTTAAACATCTTGTTGAGTATAGGGAATATTATTTCAGATGTTTATTTCTAGTGTAAGATCTTTTAATTTTATTTCAATTAGTTGATTATTACTATTTTAAAGACAATCTAGAGGATTTTCACTACAAATGTTTTTTTAATAATGTTTCAATTTCAGTTTGAATAGACATATTGTTGAGACAATAGAATTGTAAATAATCTAGTTTGTTTGTTGCAAGTTGTAATTTTTGATAATAAGTAGTATGGTATATAATATAGGGATTTAAAGAATAATTGTTTTTTGATTTAACGATTTTATTATTGGTGTTTTTAATGTTATATAATGTAAATATTGACAAAAGAGATTATATAATTTTAGAATATTGTTGCCTAATATCAATGGTAATCCTAATTCTTATTAATAAATAGATCATATAGTAAATGTATAATTTTCAATTATTATATTATTGTAATAACTGACATACCAAATTAATTTTATACTTCCATTTGCTATTTTAATTTGAAGTGGTTTATCTAGTTTTTTCCACTTAGTTAATAATTGTTTAGAAGCTATCCATATAGTAGCTCCTGTAACGATGTATGCATTTACTCTTTTATTTTGAATAATCACTTGAATAAAAGTTATATTCAGATTCAGTTGATGATTTTGACCTTTGGGATTCATAGAGATAAAGGGATGAAATTGTTGAATTAGTTTTGTAATCAGATTTGATTGGCGAGTAAATTCTTTTAATCCTTCAAGATTATTATCCATAAATCTTTGATAGATGCTAGGAGCTTGTTTAAGTCCAAAAGGTAATATATTCCATTGAAAATATTTTTGAGGTGGACATGTAAAAACAATAAGTAGTTTTGTATTTCATGTAATCGTAATTGTCAATATCCAGACTTAGTATCTAGTGTAGTAAACCAATTATGTCCTTTAAGTTTATTAATAATATAATCTTTTCGATGTAATTTATAAGCATCGCCTATAGTTGCTTCATTTAATTTTTTCTAGTTGATTACTATAAGATTAGACTTTTAAGATTGAATATCATATGTGTTTTAGAAGAAAATTGAATTAAATAGGAATTCAACACTGAAAAGTATTAGTAAAGAAGTTTTAATGCTTTAAAAATCATTTTTCAAATACCATCATTTAAGAGTTAGCTATAAATGTCACATATTGAAGATTTGTTTAAAGTTAAAAGGATTTAAAGAGATGGAAGATAGGAAATGTAGTAACAAGATTAACGGTAGACAAAGAAAGGGAAAATAAAGGTAAAGCATTCAAGAACAAAACAAATATATGCTTAAGAAATATCCACCTTTTCTTTTTTATAAGTGGTTTGGTTAACCTTTTCACACTGTCCTATGGAGAAAATTAGCTTTCTTATCTTATCATATAGATGGAATTAGTAGAAATTTTACGTGTTTTATTTTCACTACTTTATTGATTGTTATTAGATAAGCTTAGTGTTTTTGTGTCCATATATGTGTATGATTATTTTTGGGAAGCTTCGGTTGTATTGTCTTATGATTTTGTCTAATTGTAATGTCACACTTCAAGCTCGAGTCAACCTAACTAAGCTTATGGTGAACCACCATGCAATGTAAGGCCAAAATTTTTAAGCCTTATTATTGGATTAAGAACTTTAACTTGCTAAACTTATATAATTTAATAGAAATAACTTAATGACATATTCTATATAGAAAGCGTTTTAGATCTAATTCTATAAAATGACACTTAGAAACTCACCTAGGCCCACTCACTTCTACCCCACACTCTGATTCCTAAGAAATGCACAAATTCTAGTAGTCCATAACAACTAGAAAAATTATAATAAAAAATATAAAGTTATACTCCTACTTTATATGACACGAATATTCACAATTAGGCCTATATGACACAACCAATTTCTCTAAAATACTTGTCAAGAAAAGTAGTCATGGCAATGAAGAATTTCAAAATTATTATACCAAATGAAACTCTGTGGTGCCAACTAATACACAAGCCTTAAACTAGCCCAAGGTTAAGTGGTGGCTAATTAATGACAGCTGATGAAGTAGTACTTTCTCAATTTTAACACTAACTAGTTCACTTCAACTAATAACGTGGTACCTTTCCCATTATGGCACTACCTAATAAGCTTAAAAAAAGTACTTACTATCTTAACTTACACATATGCACAATTACCACCCATTTAGGGCCTTAAGTCATATAGTAAACAATATTCATTCGTATATACATTATGTATGCATTTATGGCACCAAATTACAAATTGTGTCCATATTTTATTACACATAGTTGTAGGTATTCACTGACACTCAAAATTACAGTTTACATGCCTATTTATCTCTATATGTTCACAAATTATATAAAATACATGCAATTCCTCGTAGCCCAAGGTAGTGTTGGCTAGTTCGCCCCAACCATTAGAATGATAGTTGCCCCATTATGGAACTAACTAATTTGTTTAATCCAATGGATGGATACGTATCCCATTATGGATGGCAATAGATGTGTACCAATACTAAAATGATAATTTACATGTCCATTAGTCTATATATTAAAAAATAATAGAAAAATACATCCAATTCTATAATCCAATCCCCTAGACTTATTAATTTGATGAAAACCTAATTTTACAAAATATGAAATTAGGTTTGGTTACTAATTACCAAAAACAAAATAAAATATAAAGTAGTCAATTAACACTTAATAAGTAATTAATTTACACAAGATAATAAAGTGATATAATAGAAAGCCTTGATTGGCTTGAGCCTGACCTAAGTTGACAGGGATTCAAGTCAAATTTAGTCTTTTTTTGAAATTTCAGGCTTTGGGCCAACCTCAAGCTCGGGCTGCCTGGCACGATTTGACTTGAAGCCTAAAATTTTGACTCAAAACAATAATTTTTGAAATTTTTTTAAAAAGAATTTTGATTGCTCCAATCAGGCTTTAGAGTAGACCCAGGCCCTAAAATAGAATTTTGATCTAGCTAAAGCCTATGCGGGCTTGGCCATTACTAAGCCTTCTTCCAATTTTTATGCCAAAAGTTCTCGTAGGTTCATGCCTTCTTTGTGAATCTCTTTTACAATAATCACTATATAGCACCCAGTGGGTTGATGTCGGTGGTGCATACCCTTATCGTTTAATCAAGAAGTTTCGGGTTCGATTCCTACCCTTGGGAACGCAGTAAACTCCTGGGCCAGCTATAGCCCCTGAAAGAATGCATCAGTACAGCGAAGGGGGATTAGTTACCGGCTTTGACCTACTGGACACTTTCTGAGAGACCAAAAAAAAAGAAGCTTACAACCCCCTTTTTCCTGCTTGAAGCCACCCTCTAGCTCTTATGCAAAGTTTCCCCTTATTTTCGCTTGTTACTCTCTCTTATTTTTGTGAAAAAGAACGTTTTGAAGTTGTTAAAAAAAGAATTGTGGACATCATTAGTTGGTAGGTATCTAACTAGCCAATATCAGCTCTAATTGTCTTTTTAAGATTTTATAAATTCTCTCGACTGTCCTTAGCCCCTTGAATCACCTTATTCTAATATTGTTATCAAAACTTATAATCTAAGTACATAACAAAATTTAGTGGTGATACAAAATGAATCCGCAAACTTGTTCATTAAATTAACGCATTCAAGTTTAATATCAACTAATGATAGCTTCGTATAAATTGTATACAGGTGTCTTATCTTTTTATATCCTCTTTAACAGCCCATTATAAATTTTCTGTCAAATGTCCAAAATACCAAACAGAGTTCATTGGTTATTGCAAATTAAAACTAACCTATTATTTACTTAATATTATAATGATAAAGATATAAATCTCCCTTGTAATTTGAGAAATCGTAGAAAAACCCCTCTAATTTTTAAAATTCTCGAAAGAACCCCTAGTTTTTAGTTTTCTAAAAAAAACTCCTTTTAGACTTTGGTTAAAAAATATTGACAAGACAAACGTAGTATGAATATTAAACGTAAACTAATCAGATGTTACTAATATAATATCTCAACTCAGCTCTTAAACCCCACCTGAATCAATCAAATTTAATAATTTAATATAATTATAATAAATTATTAATTTGAGTCAAATTTAATTATATTAGTTCAATTTTAAGAGTTAGGGTGAATCATCATATAAATAACATTTAATTATTTCATATTTGATGTTGATATTGCATATATTTCATCGTTATTTTTCAACTGAAGTTTAAGAAAGTGGATTTTTCTAAAAAATGAAAATAAAAAATTGATAATTTTTAAAGATTATATAGTTTTTCTAAGGTTTCTTAAACTATAAGGGAAGTTTGTGTCTTTTATCCTTGTTATAATCAATCTTACACCATTTAGACATTCAATATTAATCTCTAAACAGTATTAAGTTTTATCAACTTATAAGTATCACAATCTTAAAATTTTAGAGTCTGATATCTACTTTAAATCAAATTGGCAACAACAGGCAATTACTTGCCTAATTTTCTCTTAATAGTAACCCTCAAACTTGTAATTTACGCTTACCTTCACTTTTGTCATTGAGACTCGATACGAATTGACATGTTTAGCGGACGGAGCAATGTGCATAAAAGTTTCTCAAAACTAACACGAGGAGCACCATCAAGTTAGAAATACTTTTATAGCAGTAAGGAGTGTCCTGCACATGGGACTCTGCCCAAATACAATCAGTATGTTGGTTGATTTGTCTCATTCAGTTTACCAATTTCATCAACATTGAAACATGTCTTGGTATCAAAGTTCAAACACGGAACCCAAATACGATCAGTGCGTTGGTTGATCTGCCTCATTCACTTTACCAATTTCGTCGTCTTGGCTTTAAACATGGAAGTACTCATACAGGAACACACTCATAAAAGAACAAAATTCCGACATATAGCTCCATTTCATAGCCAGTGAAAAACTACATAGGCTAATAAAGGAAAACATACCCATATATAACCCCATTTCTGCTTTCCCTTGTCGGTACAGATACAATGTAGACACGTATGTTTTGGCATTACAAACGCATTTATGCAATATAAATTATTGTACTTTAGTGCGGAATCATAAGCACGATGATTAATGCGTCATCCATCTCTTTTTGGGCAATATAAAATCAAGTACCTTGCGTATCGCATGTTTTGAATAAGTCAAAATGAAATAAGATATGACTTCAATAATTTATTTTAATACGAATTTCGACTTTCCCCCTTCAATACACATAAAATATAGTATGGGGACAATGAGAGGATTGTCGGAACTTCTAATAAACTTGTGGGAGGTGACAGACATGAACAATTTCCACCGAGCTTATTGAGATAGAGAGAGAGAGTGGAAGATGGAAGGACAACAGAGAAGTCGCAGAGTAATACTAGTCCCTAGCCCATTTCAAGGGCACATAAGTCCAATGCTTCAGTTGGGCGCCATCTTATACTCTAAGGGCTTACGCATCACCGTTGTTCACACTCAATACAACTCTCCCGATGCTTCAATCCATCCTCATTTACAATTCATATCCATACCAGATAATTTGTCAGATGATGAGATCTCTTCTCCTGACAAAACTACTCTCGTTTTGATTCTTAACCAAAAATGTGAAATTCCTTTCCGAGAATGCTTGACCCAGCTAGTGCAAGATCAGGCAACTCCTGGTGAAATTGCTTGCGTTATTTATGATGAGATGTCCTACTTCTGTGAACCTGCGGCTCACAATCTGAAGCTTCCTACCTTCATATTTCGAACAAGCAACGTAATCACTTTCCTTGTTCGTGGGACCATGCTTCGATTAAGGGCAGAGGGACGCATTCCTTTCTCAGGTTTGTGGACGTTTTGCTTGACTGAGATAGACATATGGTAGTTTCACATCAGATATATACCACAACATAATTCCTTAAGATATAGTGTCGAATATAAGTGTTTGTGTCTTTTCTTTCTGTGGGTCAGAATCTTGCTGGCCTCCAAATAAATACAATAAGAAAAAGGATTAAAGATATGGGAACCAAAATGTGGCCTCAACTAAGTCTGCTGTGGTTTGTAAGACAGGTTTTTTTGTGCCTGCCATACAGCTGGACATGTAATAGGCTAATAGCATTAATACTGAAGCACTCCCTAATTCTTCAGGTGTTTCCCTATGAAAAAGCTTTGTTAAACATGTCCCATTCGACTGGAACTTGATCTGCTATTATTAACTCTGAAATTGAAGTATAATCAGCCTTCAATGAAGAACTGTTTGATTGTCAGGCGTGTGTATTTTAGTGTTTGACGGCTTCTCTTGCTACTTTCTTAATGTAACAAATCACTGTTCATATAAATTCACTAATGCTGTTGCAAACTATAGATCCCATGTCAGAGGAGTTAGCTCCAGAGCATCCTCCTCTCAGGATCAAGGACATGCCATTTTCCTACTTCGCACCGTTTGAAGTTCTCTTTGAAATGATAAACAACGTTCGTAATGTGAGGAGATCTTTGGCTATTATTTATAACACCATGAACTGTATTGAAGAGTCATCAATCACAAAGCTCCAGCAAAAAATTCAGATTCCGGTCTTTGGAATAGGACCTATCCACAAGGTCGTGCCAACATCATCTTCCAGTTTACTGGAAGAGGACGCTAACTGCATGCAATGGCTTGACAAGCAAACTCCAAATTCAGTAATCTACGTAAGTCTGGGAAGCATGGCTTCAACGAACGAAGAGGAGATAGCAGAAATGGCATGGGGTTTAGCAAACAGTAAGCAACCATTCTTGTGGGTGGTCAGGCCAGGCTCAATACAAGGTTCAGAGTGCATTGAGGCATTGCCAGATGGCTTTAAAGAGGAGGTTGAAGACAGAGGTTGTATAGTTAAGTGGGCACCACAAAAGGAGGTGTTGGCACATAAAGCTGTGGGAGGTTTTTTGAGTCATTGTGGTTGGAACTCCACTATTGAAAGCATATGTGAAGGAGTGCCAATGTTATGTAGGCCATGTTTTGGAGACCAAAAGGTGACTGCAAGGTATGTGAGTCATGTATGGAAAGTGGGTTTGCAATTGGAGAATGAGTTGGATAGAAAAGAGCTTGAGAAAAGTGTGAGAATGTTGATGACTGATAAAGAAGGAGAGGAAATAAGAGAGAGGGCAATGAAGCTGAAGGTGGAAGCACAACTATGTATAATGGAAGGTGGGTCTTCCTATCGATCCTTGAAAGAGCTAGTGGATTTTATTAAGTCTTTCTAACTCCAATAGTGGCTGCATACAACTCGGTGAATCACGATGATAAATAATGTTCAACTTCAGTAAGTGCCAATGGGACATTTGTTCAACAAGTTCAGCTAACTCTGACTACTTTAGAGCCTTTATGGAGCAAGGGAAACAATGCAACTTTCAACTTGGCCAGCAAAAGCTACATTTGTCTTAGCTTGAGAAAGATTACTATGCACATAGGGTCTCAATTAGTGGATTGTTGAAAGTGGGTCTCCAACGAGCCATTCTGTGAAGTGGTTCTTAAGTCAGTGTGGTAAAGAAGAGTTTGCTCTGTTTAAATATTTGTTTGACTTTTAGAACCGATAATTACTTTCTAATCCAACTTTGAGTCCTTATGATAAAACCAACAATAATAAAATTTATCAGAATTTTCATATCTAATTTCAATTTAGTAAAAAAATTATTTTATTATAAAAAAGTCACAGTGAATATGTCACACCCGTTTTAGTGATGTCATCCTTTTGAAAATCAAGATATCTGAAAGTACTACTACATCTTAGCTGATCTGTCCCCAAAATTGTGTACCAACCCTGTCCTATTAAATCCAAGCCATCAATTTATGTGAGTCTCACATAAATAGATGGCTTGGATTTAATGGGACATGATTGGTACGCAATTTTGGGGACAGAGGATTTTATGCAGTCTTAACTCTTATTTTGGATCTTAAACTGGAACTACATTTGCTTACGTGACTAAGGGAGGGAGACTTTTAACGTACAGCTAAGACACCATGGAATTAGATCCATTCTAACCTATCCGAATCCGACCCATCTGGAGCTAACGACATGTACATCTAACCCATCTAAATTTGTTTTCTTTCCTCAAGTCGCACCAACCTCACTTCATTTGAAGGTTCATCTTCACTAAAACTAAAATATGGGGATCCGGGAACGACCCAATGGAGAGCCGGGAACGACCCTAGTGGAGAGGATAAGAAAATTAATGAGATCAGTTGGTAGGTATTTGGCTGATTTTTTGTCTGCAGTGCAGAAATTGAATGAGAAATGTATGTTTTATATTATGTTGCTCTTGTTCCCAGAAAGAGACCATTCTTCTCATTTGGTAGGTATTTGGCTGATTTTTTGTCTGCAGTGCAGAAATTGAATGAGAAATGTATGCTTTATATAGTGTTGCTCTTGTTCCCTGAAAGAGATCATTCTTCCGTGTCTTGGAGCGTTTTCCCGCGGCAAGTAACAGTTCAAGCCCTATACGACACCGTTTGTTTATTTAAACGATGTCGTTTCCGAGAAAAGTAGTTCTTTTTTTTTGACGCCCTTATAAAGTAAAATCGACAAGACCATTTTTGATGTTGTCTT
>JAOSBK010000008.1:30622145-30652695 GCA_027568895.1 Erythroxylum shatona | reverse complement strand
TGATGGAAGAACTTTCAAAGTGAATGGGCAAAGATTGAAGCATTATTATGGTCAAGAGTTGAGAAACATTGCAAGCATTTCACTCAAGGACCCGTGATCAAGTAGCTACATCGAGCTATTGAAATTTAGCACCTGTAGGGAGGCACCCCAATCTTATCCTTTCATTTTAGTTCATTGTTGTTTCAATTTCTTTTTATTGCCTTCATTTGATTATCTCATTTGTGTTTTCTTTATCTGTTTTGTTTTTTTAGAAACGCCAGATTGGAGCTGTGAATTATGATTTCAAGTCACTGAGCCTTCTCTAATCCAGGGAGTCTTCCTGGTGAGTTACGTTCTCAATGCCATGGTCCTTTCCTTGTTACTGATGTATTTCCATATGGCACTATTGAGATTTGTGACAAAGGTAACAACCAAAGCTTCAAAGTTAACGACCATCGATTGAAGCCTTTTATGAAGGTTTAAAAGACATTCGAACGGAGGAAGTGGCTGTGGACACACAGAACTATGGAGAATGATGCGCACACAATGTCAAGCTAACGACTATATCTGCTTAATAAAAGGCAACCCAAAGATAAATCATATTTCATTTCTTTTCTCTTCTTTTTCATTTCAATTTTTCTTGTTTTTTCTAGGTTTTGAATTCTATTTATGTTTTTTAGATTTGGTGTGAATCTTTCTTCTTGCATTTACTTTAACATTAAGGACAATGTTGTGTTTGGGGGCAGGGGGAGACTTTAATTTGTTCTAGGTTACAATTTTTGAATTTTAGGGTAGTCTAGATTCAAATTTATGTTGTATTGTGAGGACAAATTGGCTGCATCTTCTTGCTCCTGCTTGAACTTGAGAAAATTTTCATGTTAGTTGCATGTTTTACATTAAATAAACCATAAATTTAAAAAAATCATTTAAATTTAAAAAAATTCTTGCATCTTAAGTGTGTTAGCTTTCTTTAGGATTCCCAATCACTGATTGAGTTCAAGTATTATGCATGAGATTTCGTTAATAACGATGAATGTATAAACTTGGTGAATGAGTTTTAATGTAACACTTGAGCTTTCTAAATAGTAGGGTGACCTTAAAACTATGTTGTATTGACTTAATAGATGACCTATGTGAGCTCTTGTGTCTTTAATATTATTCTTTTTATGTCCATTCTTTCAACGGTTTGCTTAATATCTTGACTCAGTATGCTTGCATGAACATGATAAAGGCATCTAGGTTAAACCACTTGAACTTAAATAGCCAACCTAAAGCATGATTTCCATTAGAAAGCCCCTTTGAGCTTTTATCCTTTTCTTTGCTTTCGACATTATTAACTTAGCCTTGATCTAATTTTTATACTCTATACCCTATGGCCAAGGTTAATAGAACATCTATTTGGCAAAGTTGAAGATGTGAGTTGGTGGACATATGATGACATGGTGGTAATCCGAATGTTTAGCTATGAATATAACACGGTAACAAAAAACAAAAAACAAAAAAACAAAACAAAAGAGAAAGAGTTTATGCCGTGAGATCAAAAAGAAAAAAAAAGAAAAATGTTTCCCAAGTGTTTTGAATTATATACTTGTCTATGGTAAATCCAAATGGAATAAAAAAAAAGTAGAGTTGTTTGTGTTTAATTTGCAGAATTATATGCCTGGATGCATACATGTACATAAGTTCTATGATATTTTGTATAGTTCTATTGCCTTTGCTTTAGCCTTCTCTTATCTTTCTTTTACCTCACCTTTAGCAAAGCCCCATTACAACCATTTTAAAGACCTTTTGATTTGTGTATAGTATATGCGAACTTTGATACTGTTGTCAAGATTGAAAAGCAAGCATATGGTAGAATGTATTCGTTGATCGAATTTTGACAGCTACACATTTGAGCCTAAATAGTTTGAGTGTTGGAGTGTATATCAATGAGGGGACTTATTATTTTGATATGGCATAGATTTCCTTTAACTCTATTATGCTAGATTAGTTCGACTGTTATATGTAAACTAAGCTCATTGATTTTATATGTTGATCGTGGTAAACCGAGTTCTAGTTATTATGTTTGAATTAATTGATATGGATGGGGATCTGATTTGAATGCTGCATACTTAAGTATTTTTCTTCGCATTGCATGTTTTTGTTTTACTGCACCTTGTTTTTTAGGTTTTTGTAGTTTTACTTTCTGTTCTTTTTCCTACTTGAGGACAAGCAAGAGCTAAGTGTGGGGGAATTTGATACACTCATATTTTCATATATATTTAGGACTTAATTCAGAATCATTTCAATTCATTTTATGTTCATCTATAGCTGGTTTATCATGTTTTAGCATTACTCGAGGTTCGTTGGTGTAAAATGCATAAATGAAACAAATAGACTCGAATTGCACTATTTTTGAGTTTTTAGCAGACTTGATGTTTAGTCATTGTGAGATTTTTATCTCAACATTGGTTTAGCCAAAAATTATGAAATTTCATACATAAATTCTACACTATTTAATGGATTTTTGAGACCAATTACATATTTTTATGAGATGGAATTCAGAAGAAATAAATTTTCAAAATTTGCGTTAGATTTTGGATCGCCAGAATGACCTTTTGACGATGTTTTGATCATAACTTTTGACTCAAATGGCAAAATCCTGTGATTCAGGTCTCATGTTGAAGCTAACTCAAAGATGAAGATACTGATAAAATTTAACTACTAAATCTTCACCATTTAGTTTTTATGCACTGTCGAAATTGACCTTGAAAAATCCATTCCAACCAACCAAGGATCAACACCAGCACTACCCTCCATTCCTTCACAATGCTCCTCTAGCCTTATTTATCAACCCCACATTTAATTATTCCATCAACCCCACTTCTCCACACGCAGCTGGTATAAATTCGTCTTTGGATTATTGAAAATTGCCTTGGTATAAATTCACCTTTGAAAAAAGGGAGTTTTTGTTTGAAGATTGAAGGAAATTTCAACTAGGATTTTCTTGTGAGTTGGGAGACCCAAAAAACTTAGGAGGTCAAAATTGAAGGTTTGGAACTTAAGAAACTCTAGGAAAAACTTAAGTAAGGGATTACTAAGTGACGTCTAGTATGGATAAATTAATTCATCTTTGGGAAAAGGGGATTAATTACTCTTAAAATTCACCTACAAGGTTAGAATAGTTCATATGTGGAGAATAACTAATTCAATATTAAGGTTGATAAAAATATCATTCCCTAAGAGAAAGTCATTCCTCATTAAAGTTAAAACTATTAATTAGTAAATTGTTGCAATTTTTCTTAATTAGTTCCAGCACAAATTTTATTCATAGTTATTTTGGTCGTAATGAATTGGGTAGTTGTTCAAAAATTTATTTAAGTTTTCAAAAAAAATTCTTTACATTAATTTTCATTTCCTAAAAATTTCACTTAACCCGATTTCAATTACTGTTAGCTAGCATAGAATTGAACTTTCTCATAATTCCTGTGGACACGACTCGATTCTTATCGATTTATTACTCACTTCAACAACCGTACACTTACAGTTCATGAACATATTTCCTCTTCCAATTCTATCCTTAATGAGGGTAAAATGTCAACTTTACCCTTCCTTTAATGCCTTATGGCTTTATACTTAAGTAACTTGCCAAATTTGCCCTTGTAGACTCTTACTACTTTAATTCTAACATTTCTATTCTAAATTCTAATTGCTACTTATGCTTTCTAAATTAATGACTAAATTTCAAGGAAATAAAATAAATAAAAGAAAAGAAAAATAAATTTAGGGTCCAACATGTAACTTTATGTGATAGATGCCAATGATTAGGTAATATTTCTCTCCGGAATGTGATGGCCCAAATTTTCATTCTTGCTTGTGAAGTGTTTGATATTTGGTGAATTAATTTCATAGGTGCATTCTCAAATTCATTTGGTAATAGATACATCCTAGCAATTGTTGATTATGTTTCTAAATGGGTAAAAGTGCAAGTTTCACGATGTTAGGTTTGTTGTACAATTCCTAAAAATTTTATTTTCTCATCTTGGCATAGCTAGAGCAATTATTAGTGATAGGGCATACATTTTTGTAATGCAAAATTTGAAAAGGTACTAAAAAAGTATGCAATCACTCATGAAATTACCACCCTACATCACCGTCAAACAAGTGGCCAATTTGAGGTAGCTAATAAGGACTTTAAATGAATTTTAGAGAAAACTATAGAACTCTAAAAAAAAGACTAATCAACTAAGTTAGATGATGCTCAATGAGCTTATAAAATGATAAATAAAACACCAAATGGAATTACACCCTATAGGCTAATCTATGGAAAAATGTGTCATCCACCTATTGAATTAGAGCATAAGGCATATTAGGCAACTAAACTCATGAATTTTGATATTCAATATGCAAGTGAGAAGCAAAATTTCCAATGTAATGAATTGGAAGAATGGTGATTGATGGCTTATGAAAATTCTAAAATTTATAAGAAGAGAGTTAAGAATTATCATAACAGAAGATTAAGCAATCACGACAATTTGAGGAGGGAGTTCAAGTTCTTTTATACAATTCTCGCTTAAGATTGTTTCCTAGTAAGCTTAAGTCAAGATGGTATAGATCCTTTATTGTGGAAAAAGTATTTCCATACAGCATAATCGGGGTAATTCATCTACATAAAGGTATGTTTAAAGTAAATGGGCCATCATTTAAAGTTATATCTAAGATTGAACTTGATCATGGTGTAGAGGATATTAATTTAATCAAGTCATCTTGAGCATTAAAGTAGGTCGAGCTAACAACATTAAAATTAAGAGGCAATCCAAGAATTAAGATATGTTTCAATTTTATTTCATTTCCAAATTTCTATATTAACATAGGACTTTATTTCATGTATTTTATATTATATTATTTTCATGTTTTTCATCATCGTCGTCATTATTGATGTTGTTGTTGTTGTTGTTGTTGTTGTTATATCTTTTTATCCTTTTTGTTTATATTTTTCAAAGATAAATACAACTAATATAAGATAGATCTTTCTTTAATTAAGAACTTTATACATATTCTTATTCGGGGTGGTAACAATAAACCCTTTTCAATTTTTTTCTTATTATATTTTTTATGTACTTACATTGGGGACAATGTACAATTTTAAGTGTAAGGAAGGGAATTCAATCATCTTAAGTTTATTATAATCTTTTTTATTAAATCTTATTAACTGATACCCAAAATTAGTTAAAATATATCCATAATACTTTAGACCATTGTTGATTTTTAGATTGAATTAGTATGCAAAATGATAAAAGTTAGAATATACTTGCTTTTAAAAGTTATATATTTACTAATCATTAAGATAATCAATTTGAATGAAATTGCATATTACTTACATGTAAGATCATTTTTGTGAGCTTTTAAGCCTAAGAACAAAGACATCATTATTTTAAGCTCATTTATTCTTTTATGTATGTTATCATGTATAGTTAGTTGTATGATTTTGGAACTTGCTTTTATTATTTATATTGAGACCACATTTGTTAAATTAGAAGCACTGAAATGATAAAGGCATTTATATTCAACCTTTTGTTTAGGCTTTTTTTATAATTATTCCATCATATTTTATCCCTTTAGAATAACTAATTTCGAGACTTATCCATTTCACTGATTATAACCACATTAATAGCCTTTAACTTATTTTTTGAAACCTTTTTTTATTTTTGAAACCTGAAGGTTATTTACATTTATTTGATTGCTTGCAAATTAAAATTTGAAAAGGTCCAATATTTCTTTATTCTATGTTATGTGATTAATGCTTAAAAAAGCGTTAAAGTTATGATACTAATGGAATTATGGTGTGAAGGACCTATATTGTGAAGAACTAAATTACATGTCATTTTGTTTATGTAAATTCCATTTAATTTTTTCACCCTTTTTTATTATCCCTACCAAACCTTAACCTAAGCCTCTATCAAACCTGTTAAGTGAAAAAGACTTCACATTTATTAATTTTGGTAATAATCAATTAATAATAATGTTTGAAATAAATGAATTATTTTGATAAGTGTGTTAAGCGTGCAGCAAAAACACAAAAGAAGTGGAAAACACAAAAGAAGCGCAAAACGCAGAAGAAGTGCAAAACACAGAAGAAGTAGAAAATACAGAAGAAGTACAAAACACAGAAGAAGTATAAAATACAGAAGAAGTATAAAACACAGAAGAAGTGTAAAATACAGAAGAAGTACAAAACACAAAAGAAGCGGAAAAAACAGAAGAAGTGGAAAGCATAGAAGAAGTGTAAAACACAGAAGAAACTCAAAACAAAGACGTAGCACAAAACACAAGAGAAGTGAAAAACACAGAAGAAACTCAAAACACAGAAGTAGCACAAAACACAAGAGAAGTGAAAACACAGAAGAAGCACAAAATACAGAAGAAGCGAAAACACAGAAGAAGTGCAAAACACAGAAGAAGCGAAAACACAGAAGAAGTGCAAAACACAGAAGAAGCGAAAAATACAGAAGAAGTGCAAAACACAAAACAAATGGAAAAAATAGAAGAAGTACAAAACACAGAAGAAGCGGGAAACACAGAAGAAGTGGAAAATACAGAAGAAGTGAAAAACTCAAAAGAAGAGAAAAATACAGATGATACAAAGATGAAGATACTCTAGTACGTCAATAGTTAGTCAGTTGAAGTTAGTTACAGAACTCAACTGAATAGTGGTTTCTACAAGAAGCAAGAAGCAGTTGGAGACTTAGGCTATAAATATTAATCGTAGTCGAAAACTGAACAATCTTTTAACTTTCAAGTTTTTACTTATAAAGAAAAATTTTGTATTCAAAAGTGCGATACAAGAGAGCAAACTCTACTGTAACAAAAAGCTTACAATATCTTTTTAGTGAGAGAAAGAAAAGGCTAAGAGCCTGAAGAGGCTAAGATAACAAAAAAATACTTTGTGTAAGAGACCTGAAGAGGCTCTAGAAGGGAAGAAAGAATACTTGTAAAATTATTGAAGTATAGTGAAATCTCATACGAACTCTGAGGATTGAACGTAGCCCAAGGTTTGGGGCGAACCAGTATAAAAATCGCAGCGTCTATCTTATAACCTTTAACTTTTAATTTCTCTTATTCTTATACAAGTATATAGAAGCTATTTGCGATTTAAATATGTAGTTATTTTTTGTTTAACATTTGGGGTATTCTTTAACAGTTGTAAAAGTTCATTTCAAGAAATATCAAAGGTTTTTGTATTCACAAGAAGAATACACAATTCAACCCCCTTCTTATGTATTTTGTATATTGTAAATGAATTCTATATTAACGTGTGATTTACTTCAATTGGTATCAGAGCTTAGTTTCCAAGAACCACCTTTATAAAGTGAGGACAAAGATCCATGGCTGAATCACATGTTTTTATAGCTGAAGGCGCTCCGTCAGAAGACCTCCTGCATTCAATGGTGAGGATTATCATTATTGGAAGGACAGGATGCGGCTCTTCATCGAATCCACACACATTGATCTTTGGGATATCATCGAGAATGGACCATACGTACCAATAGATGATGAAGGAAATACCATCCCTCATACTAGATGGTCAGCCGATCACAAAGCTAGATTTCAATTAAACTCAAAGGCCAAGTTCTTTCTGAGTTGTGCTTTAAGCAGAAGTGAATATGATAAAGTTCATGGATGCGAAACTGCGAAAGAGATGTGGGACACTTTATCCATCACGCATGAAGGCACAAACCAGGTGAAAGAGTCCAAGATCAGTATTCTTGTACATCAATATGAGCTGTTTAAGATGAAAGAATTAAAGCTCTTGGGAGAATCTACAATAATCAAGACCATGTTAGGAAGATTCTCAGAAGTCTGCCTAAAAGATGGAGACCCAAATTCACCGCAGTACAAGAAGTCAAGGACATGAGCAAATTAAAGCTAGACAAATTTCTTGGTTCTTTGAAGATACACAAAGTAGAGCTTGATGCTAAAGACAAACCTAGAAGAGACAAGTCTATAGCATTAAAAGCTAGTCAAAAAAATTACAAGACTCAGAGAAATAGAAATTCATCATCAAAAGCTTTAAAGATCGAAGAAGTTAAGAATGATGATACCAGTGAATTTGATCAAGATTCAAGTGAAGATGATGATGAATTATCTTTCATTTCAAGAAAGATTAGAAGGATGTGGAAAAAGAAAGCAAAAGGAAATAAAGATTTTTCTTTTAAGAAAAATAGCAAAGATGAAGTCAAGAATGAGAAAATTTCTGTCATCTATTATGAGTGCAACAAACCAGGACACTACAAGTCTGAATCTCCATTGCTCAAAAGAAAACTAAAGAAAGAAAAATAGGCATGATGGCAATTTGGGAAGATTTGGATTCGTCTGAATCTGATTCCGACTCAGAAGCGTCAGTGCAAGCAAATATATGCTTAATAGCTGAGAAGGAATGCGATGATGAGGTGACTTCTAATTCTAACAAACTGTAAGAAGCATATTTAAAATTGCAAGAAGATTCATATACTATATTAAAGCAATATAAGGCTTTAAAAAGGAAATTTGTTGAAAACATGAAGAACACGGAAGTGTTGGAAAAAGAAAACGTCTGCCTTAAGAAACAAGTAGAAGATATGAAAAAGAAGGTAACTGTAGATAGATCTGAAGAAATTAGTCAATTGAAACAAAGGTTTAATAGTCTTTCAACAAATATATCAACATTTACTAAAAGTACAAAAAAGATGAACGATATGATTGGAAAACATAGATACCCGAATGATAAGAGTGGTTTAGGGTTCACTAATAGCAAAGTTCGTTATGAAATGAGTTCTATTCCTAATAGGTAGCAAAAGAAACAATTTTTTTTATTATTATTCAAAGAATAATTGTGAGACTAACCCCAAAGGACTGAAGAAAATATGGGCACCTAAGAAAGACATAATACATATTGCAGATCTCCCTTCTTGGAAAAAGCAATTAGCACCAATGATATTTGACAGTGGATGCTCGCGACACATGACGGGAAAAAGGTCTATGTTCCTGGACATCCAAAATAAGCAAGGAGGATCAGTAACTTTTAGAGACAACAAGCAGGGAAAAATAGTTGGAAACGACAAAATTGGTAAAGATTCATTTACGTCTATTGATAATGCTCTACTAGTTGAAGGTTTAAAGCATAATCTGATTAGTGTAAGTTAATTATGTGGTTTTGGTTTTCAAGTATCCTTTAATCAAAATTCTTGTGTAGTTAAAAACAAGGACGGATCCATATTCTTTTTTACCAAGAGATGAAACAATATCTATAAGATTAATTTAGAAGATTTGAAAAGTCAAAATATTTCATATTTTATATCAACAAATGAAGAAAAACTGATTTGGCATAAAAAGCTAGGTCATGTTAGTTTTAAACATATTTCCAAGTTGGTTAAACATGATTTGGTAAGAGGATTACCAAAAATAAGTTTTAACAAAGATTTCTTTTGTGAGAGTTGTCAAAAAGGAAAATAAGTTAAAACATCTTTTTCTTCTAAAAATGTTGTAGCTTCATCTAGACCTCTATAGTTGTTATATATAGATTTGTTTGGTCCAACTAGAACATTAAGTCTTAGCAGAAAGAAGTATGGTCTCGTAATTGTTGATGACTTCATTAGATTTTGTTGGATATTATTTTTATCACATAAAGATGAATCTCTTAAGTTCTTTAAATTTCTATCCAAAAAGTTACAAAATGAAAAAGGAATTTCTATTGCTGGAATTAGGAGTGATTATGGTGGAGAATTTGAAAATGAAAATTTTAGAATGTTTTGTGAAGAGAATGGAATTTTCCATAATTTCTTTACTCCTAGAAATTCACAACAGAATGGAGTTGTAGAAAGAAAGCATAGGACTATTCAGGAAATGGCAACGACTATGCTATATGAAATGAATCTTCTTAAGTATTTCTAGGAAGAAGCTGTGAATACAGCTTGTTATATTCAAAATAGAGTATTTCTGCAACCTATTTTAAATAAAATTCCATATGAGTTATGGAAAGAAAGAAAGTCAAATATTTTTTACTTCCATCCTTTTAGTTGCAAATGCACTATATTGAATACAAAGGAAAAATTAGACAAATTTGATTCTAAGATCAATTTAGGAATTTTTCTAGGATATTAGATGTCTTCTAAAGCTTATAGAGTTTATAGTCTTGTTTCTAAATTTATTGAAGAATCTATGCATGTTAAGTTTCATGATGATTCTCATCTGGATAAAAGAGACGATTTTGATGATGAAACTCTATCTGTTCCCTTAGTTGATAAACTAGACATGTCACTTCTAGTTGATCCACTAGATAAGGTAGAAGATATTCCTAAAAACTTTAGTCTTAAGAAAGACTGGAAGTATAAATCCTCTCACCCAGAAAATCTAATTATAGGCGAAACTTCACAAGGAGTGAGAACTAGGACTAAATTTAGAAAAGAGACAAATGTAGCTTTTGTTTCTAAATTAGAACCTAAGAAAATTGATGAAGCTCTTGAAGATGAAGCTTGGATTTTAGCCATGCAAAAGGAGTTAAATCAACTTATAAGGAACAAAGTTTGGTCTTTAGTTCCTAGACCACCCAATAAGTCTGTTATAGGAACCAGATGGGTATTTAAAAATAAACTAGATGAATCAGGTAGAGTAAATCGTAACAAAACTGGATTAGTAGCTCATGGTTATAATCAACAGAAAGGAATAGACTTTAATGAAACCTATGCTCCTATAGCTAGACTAGAAGCTATTAGGATTTTGCTTGCATATGTTATTTTTCATGATATAAAACTATTTCAAATGGATATGAAAAGTGCCTTTTTGAATGGTTTTATAGATGGAGAAGTTTATGGAAAGCAAACTCCTGATTTTGAAGATACTGATAAACCAGATTATGTCTATAGACTTCATAAAGCTTTGTATGGAATAAAACATGCACCTTATGCTTGGTATGATCGTCTAAATTCATTTTTTATTAGAAATGACTTTATTAAAGGACAAGTAGATAAGACTCTGTTTAGAAAATGAATCAAAAATGATTTCATTATTGTACAGATATATGTAGATGATATTATTTTTAGTGCAACTTTTAAGAAGCTATATTCCAGTTTTGAAAATTTTATGAAAATTGAATTTGAAATAAGTATGATGGGTGAATTGAAATTTTTCCTTTGTTTACAAATTAAGCAAACCGAAGAAAAGATTTTTATTCATCAACAGAAATACATCAAAGAACTGTTAGTCAAATATAAATGAAAAAGTTAAACCTATGTCAACTCCTATGCATCCTTCAAAACTTTTATATAAGGATGAAATAGGTAAGAAGGTTGATCAAACCCTCTTCAGAGGAATTATTGATTCTTTACTTTACCTAACTACAAGCAAACCTGATATATTGTTTAGTGTTTTTTTTTGTGCAAGATTTCAAGTAGATCCTAGAGAATCTCATTATATTACTATTAAAAGAATATTGAGATACTTAGTAAGTTCTACTAATCTTTGTTTAATGTATGAAAAAGGTAAAGATTTCAAGTTAATTGGCTACTATGATGTTGAACATGCTGGAGATAGAATTGATAGAAAGAGTACAAGTGGAGGTTGTCACTTTCTTGGTCATAATCTAATTTCATGGTCAAACAAAAGGCAAAGTTCAATTGCTCTACCTACTATAGAAGTTGAATACATGTCAGCTGCAAGTTGTTATTCACAGACGTTATGGATTAAGTATCAGTTAAAAGATTACTCCATATAAGAAGATCAAATTTCAATCTTCTGTGACAACACAAGTGCTATCAATCTATCAAAGAATCCAATACAACACTCAAGGGTAAAGCATATTGAAGTTAGACATCATTTTATACAAGACTATGTACAGATAGGAATCATCAATCTATAATTTGTTGAGAAGAGTCAATAATGGGCAGATATCTTCACTAAACCTTTGTGTGAAGATAGATTCAAGGAAATCAGATGAAACTTAAATATGATTACAAATGGAGCAATCATTTATCTATGGGAGACACGTTGATTTCAAATCATTGAAGGAAAATCAGATGGACCTTAAACCAGAGATTGAAGCAGTTGACTAGAAAAACTACTTCAAGGTTCGTGAAAAGGTCTATTTGAATGAGATATATGAGTTTTGGAATAATGCAAAGTTGGTAGACGATGCCTTAGTATCAATGGTAGATGGTTTGTCAGTTATCATGACGCAAGATACTATCAAGAGGGTCAATAGGTTTCCTAGTATTGGAGTAAAGCTATTTAACAATACAAAATGGATTACTCAAGGTCATGTAAATAAAATATACATTAATCGACAACTCTATGGAAGTAGTGATCCTGAAGTTAAGAAGGCGGCAACCCTTGTTCCAAAGGCTAAGGTTCTCCATTCACTGGTTCTTCATTGTGTTCTACCAAGATTAGGCTCGAAGGACCTTAGGATAATGAATGATGAACATTGTTTGTATCACCTACTGAATCACTAACCCATTAATCTTCCGTACTTAATTTTGAAGTACATGATGAAGTCAAATGGGGATTCTAGCACTTTCCCGTATAGAATGCTTTTGACAAGGATTATAAGGTTCCAATCAACAAAAAGGATTTGAGAATGAGGATTATAGAAGAATCAGTACTTGTTCAAAGCATAAGCTCAATTATTATTAGAGAACCTTCGAAAAAGTCAATCAAGGTACTAATCGAACCGATACTGATTAATGATCAAATAATACATTTTCTAAGTCATAAAGAATGAAGATTATATGGTATTTTGTGAGATAAGCAGGCAGAACCATATCCATTGAAGATTTTAAAGGATCAGTATACAATCTATCGGATTAAGAGCAGAATATTAATAAAAATTGTGCCAGACATACAACCAAGATGCTCAACCCTTGTGAGAAACAAAGAAAAAGGGAAAAAGGAAGATGTTTCCTGAGAGAAATAAAGATGATCTTACAGAAGAGCAGATTCAAGTAGTTGTGAAGAACATAGATGATGCATGCAATGCAACTCAACCTGGAGGTATCTATGTTTCACACCACATTTTAAAAGCATTAGGAAGTAAATTTGGAGTTTTAACCACCGATGAAAACTTCAAGATAGTTGGCAAAGTGAAAAAGGACAGTACAAAAATATCATAGTTGAAGGTATTAATTTCAACTTAGAAACTTTTGTGCATTTGGTCATACATTTCAGACCTTTAGGTTTCAGACCTTTAGTCAAAGATGTGTTACACCTTCTTAGGCAACCAATTCTGAAACTACCTAGACATGATGATCTTGATCTCCCAAAATGAAAACAAACCTTCAATCTACCCTCTATTAAAATTATAGAGTTAGACGTTTTACCTTCAGAACCATTTGTTGTAGAAAACCTTCATCCACTTAGTGAAATACAACAAGATCCTACTGATAATCTGTAGTTCTTGAAGCATTTCATAAATTGGATGGAAGCAAGTCACAGTCAAAAGGAAGTTTAGGAAGCATTAGCAAAAGAATTTGAGGAAGTTTATACTAAGGTTGATGAACTCGCTGACTTAATGGGTGATCTTTATGAGGAAGCAGCACTACTATAGGTTACTATTGAACAAGACCTCAAGACGATCCGCACTGACATTCAACGTATGTTTTCTGAAGTTCTGACGCATCTACAAAGAGCAATCTTTTTGATTAAATAACTAATAGGGGAAGAAGGAGAAAAAAAAAGGAGAACGAGAAGAGAAGATAGAAAGCAGATAGAAAGCATTATTTATATCTTGTATGCAATTCTTTTCTTATATCTTTTCTTATGTTTTTGTTTTTTTATTATTCTTCGAAATACTATTTGTCTATTAGTCTTTAAATATCATTTTGTCTTCTAAAATTATGATTATTTGTTATCATCAAAAAGGGGGAGATTGTTGAGTCAAAAGGACTTCACTTTTATAAATTTTGATGACAATCAAATAATAATAATCTTAGAAATGCATGAATTATTTTGATAAATTTGTTAAGTGTGTAGAAAAATGTAAGTAACACTTAGTCAACTTAGAAGGTACATGGTCAATGCCAGACGAAGCGCTACACCAGACGAAACGCATTAACAGATGAAGCACTACACCAGACGAATCGTGAAAGCAGACAAAGTGCTACACCAGACGAAGCACTACACCAGACAAAGTGCAACACTAGACAAAGCGCAACACTAGACGAAACGCTACACCAGTCGAAGCGCTACACTAGACAAAACGCTACACCAGACGAAACGCAACACCAGACGAAGCACAACAACAGACTAAGCAATATCATAGACAAAGCGGAATAACAAACTAAACGTAGTAAAAGAAGAAGCATTATTCCAAACGATATAAAAGGAGGATATTCTAGAACGTAAGATAGTTAGTTAGTTGGACTTAGTTATAGGGCTCAACTAATGACCGTTTCTAGAAGATTCAAGAAGCAGTTTTCAAGAAGATAGTTGGAGACTTAGGCTATAAATACTAGTTCTAGTCGAAGACTAAGACAACGAGTGCTTTTACATTAGCAAATATTTTGTATTCAAAATGCGAAAGAAGTGACTTGATACATCTGTAACCTAAAGCTCAAAAATATTTTTCTTAGAGAGAGAAAGGAAGGTTAGAGCCTGGAGAGGCTAATATAGCAAATTAAAGCATAATTTTTGAGAGAGATCTGAAGAGGCCCTACAAGTGTAGAAAGAATACTTGTAAAGTTAAAGAGTATAGTGAACTCTTACACTAACTCTAAGGACTGGACATAGCTCAAGGTTTAAGGTGAACCAGTATAAAATCACAATGTCTATTCTCTAACCCTTGTTTTTAATTTTCTCGTTGTTAGATGAAGTAGATAATATTACTTGTGATTGCATTGCTTATCAACTTTAGCAAAGTGTTTTAGTAATCATTTGAATTTTTGTAAAGAAATTCAAAAAGTCTAAAAAGATTAATATTTTTAATCATTTGAATTTTTG
This sequence comes from Erythroxylum shatona, assembly GCA_027568895.1. Lineage (NCBI taxonomy): Eukaryota > Viridiplantae > Streptophyta > Magnoliopsida > Malpighiales > Erythroxylaceae > Erythroxylum > Erythroxylum shatona. The sequence goes on along the minus strand of JAOSBK010000008.1, from coordinate 30,637,770 downwards.
TAAAGAAATTCAAAAAGTCTAAAAAGATTAATATTCTCGAAAAGATTACACAATTCAACCCATTTCTTGTGTAGTTTACATATCATATCAGATTTCTATATTAACAAGTGATTTACATCACAATGGAATATGTGAATGTATCTGGTGTGAAATGTGTCGCCACCCTCTATTACTCTTTATATTTGTAGTCTGTTTTAGGTTTAGGGTTTCGAGCCTTCCCTCCTGCATATGACACGTAATAAGTTGATGAATTAAATGAAAAATGGGCCACAGGGGTGACAAATTAAGTCACCTCATGAGGGCACTTGTCATGGTGGTAACAAGTTAAGTCACCACCGTGACTTACACTAAGTTATATCACCACCTTTCTTCTTTTTTTCCCCTTTTTATACAAAATTACATGGACTTTCCCTTCAACCTTCATGCAAAATTCACAAAATGATCTAATTAACAATCATGCAATATTCACATCATTTTTACTCAATTTGTCTCACATTTGGGTCAAAACACAAGGATCAAAATTAAGATATGAAAGTAATTAAAAGCAACAGAAACTAGATATAATAATTCCTCCACACTCCTCAAGCATAATAAAGAACACTAGACTATACAAGAACAAACAATGGAAACAACAATTTTCTTAAATAATAGTCAAAGGTATCAACAATCATTTCAATAAAGACAACCCAAGAACTTGAAACTCATAATACTTCATGAACAAGCTATTCTTTGCATATTTAGCCAAAATCAACAAGTAATTCAATGCAAAGAACCATCAACAAGTGTGATAGACACTCACTCCGCTCTCCATCCTCTCAAGCATTCAAAGGTAAGATTTGTATTCATTCATCGTTCATTTCATGTTAGGAATCTACCATAAGCTTGTTTACCAATCCAATCTACAACACTTATATCAAACACAAACATCAATATGAAGATCTTTATTTTGGTTGTAATGAGATCGAGCTAAGGGTAGGAAAAGGAAAATTGCAATTTAAAACCACAACACAAATTGAGTATTTAAAATAATACAAAACAATGATTTATAAAACATTTAATTCTCTCCTCTCATTTAACAAAATTAACACTTCCAATTTTTCTTCTCTCCTCTTCTTTTCATTTTCTGGTTATCTTCTTTTCCTTTTTTCCTTGTCTTTTCTATTTATTTTTCTTCTTTTATTTTTTCTCTGTTTTTCCTTTTTAAACTATATATTTCATTTATTTATTTATAACAATATCAAGTTTAGAAGAGAAAAATATAGAGGAGAGATACAAATTGTTATAACCTTACCCATTCCTAACTCAAAAGACAACTATATATTATGATTCCTCCACACTTGTTCAAACAATTATTCCCTAAACCCAATCATACACAAATGCTCAACTTGCCTTATAGTAGGTACAACAAAGATGATAAATAATTAAAGTCAAGGCTCATATTTTTGGTTTAAGAAAAGAAAAGGTTTCATATTAAGCTCAAAGGGGGTTCACTAAAGGTAACATCATAGTGGCTTTTTAAGCAGAATGGGTAAATCCTAATTGCCTTCATCATTTCAACATTTGCATAAGATTATGTGATCTCAGCTAGTATTTACAAGTAAGTTCTAGAGTTTCTCAATCATGAAAAAACACTCTCAGCAAAGAATACTTGAATTTGGTGGTTAATAATTCAAAAAGGCTCAAATTATAGCCAAATGAAATGTTCCATTAATCTATCATAACAGGTTAATGTCCTTTTAACCTAAATCCAAGTCAATTAGTCTAAGCGTGCAATTATACTCATTTGCTCATATTATTCATTTATAATCCCGATCGAGTTTATGACATGACCATGTATCTCTAACTATTAAATGGGAAAACAAATAGACAACACACAATTAAGTCACATTTTTTAACTAATACCCCTATACTTAAACATCACATTATTCCTAATGTGATTCAAAAAAGTAAAAGAGGGATCTAAGACACAAAATAACACAAACAAAGATAAGCATCAAAACTAAAAGACATTAAACTAACAAATAATAAAATAAAAAAGAAAAGGGATAGAAATACAATACAAAAGTGTGGGTGGTAGTTGCGTTAATGTGGTGTGAAGCATGGCAATAAGCATTGTGCACTACATTGAGGAGCGGTGAATAGTTTAGGGAAGGCAAATAGAAGAGATTGAGAAGTAGGCTTGTGCTCACAAGGCAAACAAATTAATTCAAGATTAATTAAAAAGAAACAACAAACAACTAATTGAAAAAACAAAATAGAGATTGTATGGGTTGCCTCCCATTTAGCACTTTTTAATGTCTTTTAGTTAGACATCCAACAGTTATGCTCAAGATGGATTGCCCAAAGTGACCGACTTTACTGTTTTCTTCTCTTCATTGGGATTTTTCTCCATAAATAATTTCCCAACCTCTCCATCAGTTGCATCAACCAGCAATTGACAACACTTATCAATTTCTTTCACTAAGTCCAGCTTATTATCTTCTTCTTCCTGCAAGGTGAAATAAAAATTAGCAGCATCAACTTGATCAACAAAAGAACAGTCTTCAAAATCAGTAGTAGTAGAAACAAGTTCAACATTAAAGATTAAAAATTCTATTGTTTATCCCAAAATAGTTATGCTCAATTTCCCATTCTTCACATCAATCAAGGTATTGTTAGTGGCCATGAAAGGCCTCCTTGGGAGTATGGTGTGCTCCTTCCCTTACTCTTTAACCTCTCCTATGTCTAGGACAACAGAGTCTACATGAACAATCAATCCTCCAACCTTCACTAACACTTCCTCCATTATTCCTTTCAGATACGGAATTGACCTATCAGCTAATTGCAAACACATGTTTGTAGGTCTTAACTATCCTGATCCAATTTTTAGTAAATAGATTGAGGCATAAGGTTTATATTTGCTCCTAAGTTAAGCATAACCTTAACCTCCTCACCATTATTCATTCATATCTTCACGATGAAACTCCTTAGATCTTTTAATTTGAGGGGTAACTGCTGCTGAAGGACCACACTTGCTACATCTAAAACTATCACCTTCTCATGTAGTGCAAACTTTCATTTTTTGGTGCTTAGTTCCTCGAAGAACTTCACATAGGTTGGAATGTTCCTGATCACATCTAACAAAGACAGATTAATATTAACTTTAGAAAGCATGTTATAGAGATCCAAAAATTGCTTATCTTGTTTCAAGTCTTTAAGATGACTTGGATATGGAATCGGTGGTTTATAAAGATCGATCACCCTATGCAGTCTTGGTAGTTCATTACCCTTAGTTGCATGCCCGAGTTTTTTTTTTAACCTTTTTGAACGTGATTTGAAGAGTAATTCCCATTGCTTTCCTCATTTCGCCCATCTTTCACTTTGATGAGGCTCTCCTCTTCTTGATCACCTACATCAGACTTGTTAGAAGGAATCTCAACGTGATTATCAATCACCTTACTATTTTTTAGAATTGTAAATGCCTTGGCTTGTTTGAGTTAACTGGGTAACTTTCCTTTTTGATTGCCTTGCATTTGAGTAGCAAGTTGCCCCATTTGAGTCTCAACCCTCTTTACAGAAGTGTCTAATGAATCAAATCTCTTATTGTTCATCTCTTGATTCAAAGCGATCGCTTGAATGAACGCATTTAGGCTTTCCTCCAAAGAAAGCTTTCTTGGTATGTTCTAACTTGAAGATTGCCTTTGGAATTGATTTTTCCATTGACAATTCTGTTACGGCGATTGGGTCTGCACTGGTAGATTGCTGGGCTTCCAAGAAAAATTAAAGTGGTTTCTCCAACCAGGGTTGTAGGTATTGGAAAATGGATCGTTACACACCCTTGATTGAAAACCATTAATTGAATTTGCTTGTTCTTCCTCACCTACAAAAGATTCAAAAGAATATAAACAGACATTAGCTTCATGTCCAAAAGTTTCACATACACCACATACCTCATGATTTGGAGCGTTTTGGGATTATCTTATGATTAGCATTTTCATATGCTTTGTGAGCTCCACTAATATCATAGCCATTTCTTGATTTGTGCTCACTTTATAAACTCCATCTCTTCTCCCTCTCACATTGTATTATTAAGAATTGGCCCCCAACATTTTGAAGATCTCATATGTTTCTTTAACAGTCTTCTCTCCCGTAGCTCCTCCTGCTGCATTGTCCATTATATACTGACATTGTTGTCAATCTATCATAAAAGAATTGGTTCTATATGTGGAATGGAAAATGATGGTGTGGACACTGAATGAGCAAGAGTTTGAAGCGTTCCCATCCCTTATAGAATGGGTCTCCCTCCATCTAAAGGAAGTTAGCTATCTTTGTCCTTAACTCAAAAGTCTTCTAGTGGGAATAGAACTTTCCCATGAACTTATTGTACAACTCCTCCCATGTAGTCAATGAACTGGGTGGAAGGGTCATCAACCATACCTTGGCCTAATCCTTCAATGTGTATGGGAAGCACCTAATCCTGAATTGATCTTCATTTAGGCCATCCAAAAGGAATGTCTGAAGAGTGGTATAGAATTCCCAAATGAAGTTTAAGGGATCTTCATTAGGAGTCATACGGAATGATGGTAGCATGTTGTAGTGGATACTTTTCAATTCATAGTTCCTAGCTGCCTCTCCTAATCATATGCACAAAGTTGCAGTACCAATTACTAGTCTGGCATACTCCTTCATTATTGGCTGTCTTTCACCCATCTTTTGATCTTCCGGTTTGGGTCCCTCGAGATTGTCTTCAAATTCCCTTCGAGTTCCTCTTATCCAATGTGTGTTGTCAATAAAAGGAGCAAGTTCACCTTTCTGGAGACCTCCTTCCTCACGTAAACCAAATAAAAAGCAATAGTGAATTAATCAGAAAATTACTAAAACAACTCAATGAAATAACATGATAAAAATGTATATATGGACAAACAAAAACAATCAAAATGTTAAACACCTCCTTGGCAATGGAACCAAAAACTTGTTATGCGTAAATTAAGTTCTAAAAATACCTAGACTATCCTGCTTGCAAGTATATGAGGTAATGTAGTTGATTATCTAGGGTCGTCTCCCACAGAGGTGAAATTGGTTCACTTAAATTAACCTTAAACAAAAATAAAAACAAATGCAATCTTAAACATTCTATCCTGATTTGTTGAGTGAAGGCTTTTAAGGAAATAACAAAAATAAACTGAAAAGTAAACGAAATAAACTGGGAGCAAAGCCAAATAGATTAACCAAAGTGGAAAACTCTTGAGAATTAATTTTACTAATTTAATCTCCTATGCATGACAAAAGGGAAATGATTGGATAGTTGTCTTACTAAAATTACCAATCAGGTTCTAAAATTAGTTCAAATAACAAACTAATCTAACTTTCGTATTAGATAAGTTTATCATCCAAATGAATTATTAAACCCAAATAATAATTACCACCTAAATTCATATATTTCTAGCTCTTAACCTAAACGTCTATAGTTTCTTATTACATATTAAACTTCTTTTCTCGATCCTTCGTTTAATACCAAAATGATCCAAAGTTTGATTATGCTATTACATCCATTTAGTTCAGAAACTATAACATCACATAAGACAACAACACAGTCCCTCAATCATGCATATTTGACTAAAACAGCTACATTATCCTTAAGAAAAAGAGATCATCCTATCACGGAAACAACAAGATTCATCATATTCAAACACTTCAATCTTATCTTACAATATAAGAGAGGTATTAAAGTAGTAAAACTATCAAAAACTAACAAAGTATGAGTCTTTCAACTAATATAGTTCAGTAAAACAACAAAGAAATAATAAACAGAATTAACAAATAAATTTTCGGATGAAGAGTTGAGATGATGTCCTGCCCCTCTCAAGCTTCCTACATTGACTCTCGCCTTATATTTTTTTCTTGGTTTTCAGCTAGCCGAATGGTTGCTTAAGTTCACTATTAGGATTTAGCTTCAGTTCTCACTTTCTACCTCTGTCCCAATTTTACACCTCTCTGCTGTGTTTCTCTCTTTTTCACCTTCTTTCTTTCTATCTGTTTCTCCTCAAATGAGTTTTTGGGGTGTGAAAGATGTGTATAATGGAATGTGTGAATGTGTTTGGCGTGAAATGTGTTGCCACCCTTTGTTACTCTTTCTATTTGTAGTTTGTTTTAGTTCTAGGGTTTTGAGCCATCCCTCCTGCACATGGAATGTAATAAGTTGATGAATTAAAGGAAAAATGAGTGGTGTTAGTCACGACGGTGACAAGTTATGTCACCAATTTCTTTTTATGCAAAATTACATGAACTTTCCCTTCAACCTTTATGCAAAATTCACAAAATAATCTAATAAACATTCATGACAATATTCACACCATTTCCATTCAATTTATCTCCCATTTGGATCAAAACATAAGGATTTGTAACCGAAATCAAGATATGAAGGTAATTAAAAGCAACAAAAACTAAACACAACATAGATAAGCTGCTGACGGCTATTAATAAGTTTAGACATTTTGGAGAAGATATGTCTAACAAAAAAGTAACAAAAGATTACTGCATTTGACGAAGTTAAAGACCTTATATAAATTACATTTTTGGAGCTTTTTAATGTTATAGGAGCTTATAAACAAAGAAGACAAATAAAATAAAATGTCACATTTTAAGGTGCCCTATAAACCATACTCTAGACTTATAATTCTAAAAAAGGCAAAAAGAAGAAATAGAGAAAAAAATGGTTAGTCAAGCATATGTTAGCAATAATGGAACTTTTGGAGCAGACATTATTGATGCAAGTGGAAATGAAGGAAACAACAATAAAGGATTTAACCATCCTCCTTATCAACATTACCACAAAACCAATCACCCTCATTTCAAGCACTAGAACAACCATATTGCAAATTGTAATAATTGCAACCAAAAAGGTAACATAAATAGGATTTATAAAAGCAAGAGCAAAAAAAAGGTTAATAAAGCTAGAGTTATGAATCAAAAAGTACATAAGCAGTTGTTTTATGGCTTCCTATTATGTAATTTGCAGTCAAGTGAAACTTAATTCGTGGATAGTGGTTATACAAATCACATGAAAGATAATGCAAATTTTTTTAAGAGCTTAATAGTACATAATTTCCAAAGGTAAGAATTAGAAATGGAGAATGTATATCTATGAGAGATAAATGTTCTTATGCAATTGAAAAGCTTTTAAGAGTCAAAATGATTACTGATGTGCTACATGTTCCAGAAATTGACTAAAAATTTTATATTGTTAACTAATTACCTAAGAGAGGTTTTAAAGTGCATTTTTAGAACATAACACATTTGATCAAATATTCAAATGGACTAGAAGTATTTTTTGTAATGAAGGGAAAGAGCTTCTTACTTATTTACAAGCTACATATCAAGCTTATGTGAGAACCATTAACCTTTAGACTAAACTATTGGAGCATTATCATAAACTTGCTATCCTTTCAATGAAAAAAATGAATTGGTGCAGGGCTTAAACCCAGTGGCAGAAAGCATCCTAAGTCAAAAAATTAGTTACTATGTTTTGGAGATTTAAAGCTTGGGTAGAAAATTAAAGTGGTTACAAGATTATGGTATTGTGGTCTAATAACAAAAGAGTACACCTTAAATCAATTTAAAAAATTTTGTGAAGAAGATGGAATCGAGTATGAACACATTTCTCACTACATTTCTCACTACACTCTACAATAAAGTAGAGTTAGTGAAACAAAATATTGAATCACTATAAAGATGAATTATTACTTATTGCATTAAAAGGATTTACCTAAAATATTTTAGGCGAAGGAAACCAATATTAATTTTTTATGAATAATTTACTAACTAGTGCGTTTCACAATCAAAAATCTTATGAAGCATGGTTTGTTAATAAACCTTCTTTTATATTCCTTAGGTTAAGAGAGACAAATTGGATTAAAAAATGTATAGCGATAAGTTTAAGGCTTAGAATATTTTATCCTAAAATAAAGAAGATCATTATTAACAAAGATGTCATCTTTATAGAGATAAAGTTGTGGGATTGGTAGGAATGACATTTTTGTTCAAACCTAGCTTAGCTCAAGATCAATAAGTTAGACTCAAGTTGAACAAGCTTTGAACCAAACTCAAACTTTGCTTTTTTAGTTTTTGGACTTCAGACTAGGCTCGGGCTAGGACTTTACGACTCAAATCAATACAAACCTTGGATGACTTATATAGAGCCTTACTTGAACAATAATGCCATTTTCCAAAATAAATGTTGATTGTGGTCTAACTACAACAACATTGTTTTGCTTGTTAGCAAAATGAAATCATTTCTAAATCACTAAACCCTAGCGTATTGCCTTCTCATCCTCTCCTTCAATCACTATAGCACAATTGTAAAACAAAATCACTAAATAGTAAACCCTCCTTTTTTTAATGGTAGTCGAGAGTTATCTCCTCCTCCAATGCTTCCCATCTCTCACTTAATAAATGATGTGCCTCCTTCAGTTCTCTCCTACTTGCTTCTTATTCCTTCTAACTGCTGCTTGCTCATGGAAAGTCCTCACTTCCAGTGGCCTCCTTTAATGCTCCATCTGTAGTCATTATGTTTCTTGTTAGTACGTTGAGAAGGTTTCATAATTTGGTGAATTACGAGAAATTATGGATATATTAATCTCATTTCGTCTCTTTTTTGTTTACTTTGCAAATGATGAGCTTGATTTGAATCAATTTAAATGATCATATGATTTGGTTGTTAGTGAAATTGTGAATAAGATTAAAATGTAAAGTAAGAATTTAGATTATGTAAATCCTCTAATGTAAGCATAAGTAATCAAGTATTTTTTTAAAACATAGATTTGGCTATTGGTCATATAATCAAAATCATAATACATTAGTTTATCATTAAAAGAAAAAGGAGGAAGAATTTGTCACCTGATTTATAATTTATTTGTCTATATAAACTATCATAGTATTTGATATTTGATAATCATTATCTTGCTTCATGCATTTTTTTAATATATGTATGATAAGTGCACAATTTGTTTGTGCTTTAAGCTTAAGTATATCATATTCTTATTGTTTAATGATGCGTAGTGTCTTGTTTATATTTGTGTATAGTTTTTTTTAATAATATAAATTTCTTTATTAACTAGTGTTATGATGTTGGTTTCAATTTCTTATAAAATGATGAAATATAAGGGTGTGTGTGTGTGTGTGTGTGTGTGTGTGTGTGTGTGTGTGTGTGTGTGTGTGTGTGTGTAGTGAAACTGGTTAATAACTCCTTACAAAGGCATGTCTTTTGACCAAATTTATAAACTCATATTTCACCAATGTTTTATCCTTTGTTCCTCTATTTTAATAGGATAAGTCTTATAATCTGGGGGTTGCTATTTTCTTCCTAATAACAATTCCTTATAATAATATGGTCATTTTATATATGAAAACGAGTGGATATTTAAAGAGAATTACTTTCAATTCTAAATTTATTTATTTAAAAGAGGTAATGATTTAAAGTATAAGAAAGGACAAAAGAAGTTTGAAATTGATTTTAAAAACTTAATTTAATTTATTAATAGAAATTAAAAAAATTAATTTTAATTTTGATATAATTTTCTAGCCTAGCCTGATAAGCTTCATATCGCCTAAGCCTAATTAGGCTTAGACTTTTGGCCCTGTCCTATTACTCCTGAAGCCCAATCAAGTTCTAGTTTGGGTAATGAGTCCTAGGCTTGATTGAGTCATATGTTAAACTTATGACCCCTATTTATATTTTCAGGTTAAACTTGGGTTAAAGGGGCCTAAGTCCAACTATGTCTAACTCTTCACTAAGGATTGGGAAGCAACTGGTGAAGATCAACATTTTGGTAGACAAATACCCAAAGACAAGGAAGTTGATGAGCAACCAATCTAAGGTGCTACATTACTTTTTGATATTTATACAAGAAGCAATATTGCAGTATTTGAACCAACACATGTTGAAGAAGAAATACATGAGCATAAACAGAATGCTACTATAGAAGAAAAGCTTCTAATGGTAAAAAGAAATTTATAGTTCATTGAGAAACCTCAAATATAAATGTTATTGAGGTAAGATGGGTTTTTAAGGACTAAGTTCAATGCTAATAAATCAAAAAATGAACATAAAAGGAAGTCTTATGGTAAAAAAGGTTATACACAATCCTATGGTGTAGATTTCTATGAAAACATCATTCCTGTGGAAATGCTTGACATTTTTCATTTGTTGCTTGCTAGTTTAGCATAATTTTTAGGAAGTGTTATGACTTAATATAAAGCCAACAATTTTGATTAGTTTCTTAAAGGAGGAGATCTGTATTAAACAACATGAAAGCTTTATTATGCAAGCAAAGGAGGATAAGGCATATTTGTTAAAGAATACTTTGTAAGGCCTTAAGTAGGCTCTAAAGGCCTGGTATAATTGTATAGATGAGAACCTATTAAGCTTATGATTTGTTAAAATTCTGATAGAATAAACTCTTTATGTGAAAAAATAATATGTTCATTTAATTTTAATTTCAATTTATATTGATGATTTTTTGGTCAAAAGTAGCAATCAAAAGCTTACCAATGTTTTAAAAGCTTAATTATTGAAGGAATTTGAGATTAAGGACTTACAACTGATGTCTTAATTCTTTGGTATAAAAGTGGGCAACAAAAAAAGAAATCTTTATTAGTGAGTACAAATATGTTAAGGTGATCTTAGAAAGTCTCATATTAAAGATTGTAAATTTGTTGACACTCCTATGTAACCTAGAGTTAAGTATAGCAAGGATGATATGTTGCCAAGATGGAAAGAATAATTATAGGAGTTTAGTTGGATAACTTATATACCTTGCTACTTCTATATATCTTGCTACTTTTGAACTTAATATTATACAAGCTACGAGATTCTTGTCTATATTTGTACATTATGCAAGTGAGGAACACATCCAAGATGGTAAAAGTATACTTAAATACATCAAAGGAATTATTAACTATAATGTTAAGTTACAAAACATTTGAATTTCAAGTTAACATGCTTTTCTTATAATAATAGAGAAAGTTTGATTGATGATATAAAGAGTGAAACTGACTATTATTTCAATTTTGGTTCAAGTGTAATTAATAAGTGTTCTGAAAAGTAAGAACACATAAATCAAACCACTATAAAAACTTACTTTGTTACTCTATCTACATTAACAAATCATGTAATAAGGCTCAATAAAATTATGAAAGATTTAATTTGTGTACAAGAAGAACCAACTTAACTTTTTGTTAATAATCATGTAGTCATATCATTATCTTCTATTTCAATGTTTCGTGATAAGATAAAGCATTTTAAAATTAATTTTTATTTTTTAAAGGAGATTGATAAAGATGGGGATATTTCAATAATATTTTGTAAGACTTGAGAAAAAATAGTTGATATTTTCATAAAAGCTTTGCATAAAGTCAAATTTGAAGTGATGAGAGAAAACTTGGAAGTTTGCAATTACAAAAAATAAGGAGTATCTAAAATATACCTTAAATGCTGTTGAGAAATAGTTATAACTACCTTGATTAAATAAAAAATTTAAGCTAATTGAATTGATTTAACATATATTGATCACGTTCAAAATAAAATTTGAAAGAGTTAAGAAAAGTTTTTAATAGTAAAATTCTAGTTAAAGACATGATTTATAACTCCACAAGTATTTTTTAAGAAACAAATATAACATGATGATGCATCAATTTGTGTTATTTTTTGGTATTTTATTATTATTTTATTAATATCCATAATTTAAAAATTTTTTGTTATGTTTTTTCATGAATTTAAGTCAATTTGATCAATGAAATGTTTATCTCTCGGTTTTCTTTTTTAAGTCCAAAACAATAAAACTATTGTAAGCAAGATTTCCTAAGTCTAAATTGAGGAATCTGTAAGTGTTAGTACGTCTAGGTTAGTATTTAGCACTTGGGTTAACATAACAAAGTAAAGACTTACAAGTACGCAAGAAAAAATAGGCATCATCGATGAAAGCTCAAGAGTAGGGAAGCTTAGCATGCATTGATACCCATTAGCAAAAATCTTTGACGAAATGTAAGATTATATGAGAGCAAAAATTAAAGATGTAACTAAGTCATATAGGACTTAGAGTGCGAGAAGCCACTTAACTTTAATGAGGAGGTTAAAAGGTATGAAAATGTGCAAGATTTATTATCCATGATTTAGATTGTTGCTAATTTAGGTCATAGAGCAATATGATTGCACCATAGATGTACTTGGATGGACCATGCACAAAGATGGCTCAGGATGGATAAATGGACTCGAGAATTTTAGGGGAAAGTTATTCTTGAGAGTTTCAAGATGGGAGTTTTATTGAGTTGTATTCTTATAAAGTTCACCAACTTACAGGAAACTCAAGTTCCTTTATATTGTACCTTTACAATTTGATTAATAAAAAGGTTGGCTTTATCATAACTATATTATTTATCTCTTTTGATTGTTGTGCAAAACATTTGTATTATAAGAGTAGAATGAAACACTTGAACACGAGTGGTGTGAGGTCTTAAAAAAAACAAAACTATTAGTTAAAAATCACAAAGTGAAGAGTGAGATGATTTTTGTGACTTAAGCTTGACTATCATAAGAGGACTTTAGTAAATTTGTTTTAATTCCATTATACCTAAAAAAAAGTCCCTATAATTTGGTATCAGATCCCTATTTGAAGAATAATGATAGGTGGAAGCAATTTAATGGATAAAGTTGCTCGATTAAAAGGGATTAATTGTTGGAACCCAAACTTTTCTTAGAAGATTAGAACTAGTAAATGAGAAATTTTGGTGATTAGTCATGAGTAAAGAACAAATGATAAAAATTCTTGAATCAGAAATGATAGATGAGATTAAAGTAGTAAATGAGAAGTGAGGATAGATTCATGGTTTTTCTTGGGTGCTTTTGGTGGATAAGAGATTTTGAAATGGGAAGAATTAAGGTGAAAGTTAGAAGTTCAATAAAAGCAAAAATGAAGTTGAATATGCGTACTAAGTTGATGAATGATATATATGTGTGTGTGTGTGTGTGTGTGTGTGTGTTCTGTTATTAGTGTTCATGATTAATCATGGACTATATTTTCTTATGGATGATATTGATTTAAAATGGACTTGAGAACGAGGAGTAAAAGAAGTAGAAAAGGTGATTTTGGTCTGAGTTGTGTTAAGGAAAATATGGAAACAAAATTGGTAGTTGATCTGAAAAATGTTCACTAAGTTTGTTTCAGTCATTTAGACATAACTTTTTCTCTAGTTATCTAAACAAGATGATTATTGATTTGCATTAAACCAAAGACATATGGCTACATTTCTTATGAAGGTATCGAATTTAAATTCTATCTTTAAGAATCTTAAAATTTGTCATGAAGTTTAGAACTGGGTGCAGTACATTGGTGGATGAATGTAAAATTCATATTCTGAATTCAAGATAAATTTTGGATTCATCTAGGCTGAATTATAGAAATATGTCTTCTAGAAAGTTGTAGATTATTTTTCCAGCTTTCCAACGGTATATAGAATGAGAATTTTGGACATTAGAGTTAAAAGTTATGATCCTTTTAAGTGGAGATGTTCAGGAGTATAAAATGTATCGTCTATGATGATGCCATATCGTCTATGATGATGTCATATCGTCTATAAAAATGTACCATCTGTGATGATATCATATCATCTATGATGACATCATATCATCTGTAAAATGTATAGTCTGTAATGACGTCATATGGTCTTTGATGACGTCATATCGTCTATGTTTGACTTTCTGCTTCTTCTATGTTTGACCTTTTGTACACTATCATCTATACCTATCATCTACTCCATTTTTGACCCTTTATACGATATAATTAGTCTTCAAGGTCTTCATGAAATTTGTAGATCTTGAAGTTCTCTTTTTAACCATCTAAAGAACCCCTCAATCTGATATCTTTAGGGAAAGTTATAGCAATTTTCCCGATTCGTCTGTTTTTTCATTTGGTTTCATTTGTACCTATCATCTGCTCCATTTTTAACCCTTCAAACGATAGAATTAGTCTTCAACATAATTATATCTTGAAGTCCTCTTTTGAACCATCTAAAGAACGCCTCAATCTGATATCTATAGGGAAAGTTATAATAATTTCGTTTGCGTTTTTATTTGGTTTCATCTATACCTATAGTCTGCTCCATTTTTGACCCTTCAGATGATATAATCTGTCCTTAAGGTCTTCATAAAAGTTGTATATCTAGAATTCCTCTTTTGAATCATCTAAAGAACACCTCAATCTGATATTTGTAAGGAAAGTTATAGTAATTTTCCCTATTTGTCTACTTTTTCCTTTAGCTTCGTCTGATCCTATCGTCTGGTCCATTTTTGACCCTTAAGATGATAAAATCTGACCTCAAGGTCTTCTTGAAAGTTGTATATCTCAAAGTCCTCTTTGAAAGCTTCCTAAGATGATCTTAATCTAACATATTTAGAGAGAGTTATGCCATTTGTCCCGAGACAGGTTCAATATGATTGGGGGCAAAATCATGTTTGATTCTTTTGGTCATAACTTTGTTCTCTGACCTCTAAATGAAGTGATTCTAGAACCAATAGTTTCTTAACATATTTTTCTGTTCCTACATATATTTTGATATCATTTGGTATTGATTTGAAAAATATGAATTGAATCAAAGTAAGGGTATCGGTTGGAAGATTATGAATGGGATGTTTTACTAAACATACTTCAGTATTTTGATGATGTCTTCATCGGTATAGCTCCTAATAAGATGATTTTTGTTTCAAGATAAACTAGATACATGGAGATACAAATGATATGAACAAATTGAAATCTAATTCAGTCTCTAAGACTTTCAAATTATGGTTGGAAGTTAAGTATAGTGTACCGTTTCAATATAAGAACAGTCCGAAAATATTTGGGGCAATACTTTTAGAGTTCTAAACCAAATGGATTTATTTTGGTGTCATTAGAAATTTAAGACAATAGGGAACATTTTTCTAGAAGAAAGTGTTATGTCAGAAGGTTTAAGGGTACTTTTGGCAAGACATAAGGCATAAATGGAAGGGCAAATGGGACATTTTCGATCATTAAGGGCATAATTGGAAGAAGAAGTGTTGTCTCGCATTTTAAGAAGAAAGAAGAACGAAAATTTAAGAGAAAAGGAGAGAGTGTCATGAAGAAGAGAGAGAAATACGAAAAGAAGAAGAGAAGGAGAGAAAGAAGAGAAAACAAGCTAGGGTTTCAATTGTGTTAGTCTTCAAAAGAGATTTTGAGGTTGTTCAAGAAGGTTAACAAGTAGAGGAAGAGAAGAGCTTTCCTTTGAGCTAAGGATCCCTTCATTTAGTGAAGAATGAAGGTAAGATCATTCTTAAAACTTTTAGATTTTTGGAAGGATTTTAGTTCATAGAGTTTAGAAAATGCTTGGGTTTAACACTACAACAAAAATGACATACAGTAACACTAGACAGTAACACTTTTGACAAGATGTTATAAAATACCTATCTACGGTAACATTATATCTTAAAATGCTATGATTCTTAATTTGATAAATAACACTTTATGATTTTATAACATATAATTTATCATTGATAACAATTTTTTAAGTGTTACTAAACATTATAAAAGGTTACTATTTTAAGATGTTACGAAAGTGATGTAAAATAATGACACTT
>JAOSBK010000008.1:30598699-30614816 GCA_027568895.1 Erythroxylum shatona | reverse complement strand
ATCCTAGTCCTAATAGCCTAAATAGATTCTTATTTTAAAAAGCTTGATCTCTGATCAATAATATGATGGCTGATGTATTTATTGACTCCTTTTAGAAAGGAAAATTGCTCGAGGAGATTAATAAGAAGTTTATATGCCCATTTCTAAAGTTCTCACCTTAATCTCTCTTAAAGAGTATAAGTCAATCTTTTATTGCAATTTTTTATACAATATTATTTCTAAACTATTAGCAACTAGATTGAAAATAGTGTTGAAACCCCTAATTAATATTACTAGAGGTGCTTTAATAGAAGAAAGACTAGTTAGAGAGATGGTGCTATAATCTGAAGAATTATTCAAGAGTTATACTAGAGAAAATTATCTTAGAAATTATGTCATTAACGATGATTTCTATAAAGCATATTACTTAATTATTTGAGAGCTCATTCTTTAGGTAAAATTTTCCTGAAAATTTTGGAAATTAGATCATGTTGAGCTTCTTAACTGCATCAATTGTTGTGGTTAACTAATAATGAGCCAACACACTAGTTTCAAGGAGGAAGGGGTCTTGGGCATAGTTGCCATATCTCTCCATACTCATTCATCTTATTTATGGAAGCACTTTATAGGCTGGTGATGGATAATATAAGGTTAGTTCCAAGTTTTAAATATCACAGCAGATGCAAGAAGCTAGGTTTGTTTAACCTTGTATTTACTGATGATTTATTCCTATTTTCAAGCATATGATAAATATATAATTATCCTGATGACATCTCTTTATACATTTTTAAAGCTTTCTAGTTTGACTATTAATTAAAAAAGACATAAGCTCATTAGCGCTAATATTCAACATCTTGCTTATAGCTTTCAGTCATCTCTAGACTTCAAGTTAAGCGTCACCCTTTTGATGTACCTTGGTTTGCCTATATCCACTAGGAGGATTTAATTTAGAGAGTGTGTTCACATACCTTGTTTTTCCTATATCCATCGGGAGGCTTCAATTTGGAGGGTGTCTCCCATTGATTGAGAAGGTTTAGTGGTGATTAAGTAATTGGTGTAATAAATCCTTATAGTTTATAAGGAGTTTATAATTGATTAAGTTTGTGTTAAATGTCTCTATATACATTGGTTATCACAAATTTCCCCTTTTATAGGTCTAAACAAAACAATAGAAAAATTGTTAAGAAGCTTTATGTAGGCTAGAGGTAATAATGGAAAGCATAATGCCAAGGATAGTTGGAAAGATGTTTGCAAGCCAATGAAAGAAAAGGGACTTGGAACCACCCTAATTATTCTAGGCAACAAAGTCTTTATGGGCATGAAAATTTGAATATTTGGAGAATAAGGAATAATCGCAATGGGTTAGGTGGAATCACATTTACTTCTGAAAAGGAAAAAGTCTATGGAAAATCAACAAAATGCCCACTTTTTAATTGTGGTTCTTATCTCAATTGCTAAAGTTTGGGGCGATTTTATCCTTAAATATCAAGTAATGTGGGAAATAACGATTTAACTTCTTTGTTTTTTGATAACTGTAGCAATATTGTGCCTTTCTACAACACTTAGATATCTCATACAATCATGAATAGTTTTCTAAGTTACTCTAAAGTGAAAGTATGGACCGGTTCAAACCGCCATTAGACAAAATTTTCAACTAAACTTGAACACATATTGTCGAGTTATAATCCTAACCATGAGAGGAATGAATCTTACATTTGGCTTAGAACTCATTTAGCAAATTTACAAACATGCCTTATAGAGAAATGCTCGGAGGTAGAGGACAACCAGAATTGGTGCAAAGTTGTCAGTTCTGGTTACCCCGAAGTTTCTTTTTTCATGTGGTTGATAGCTAGAAACATAGTTGCAATTCTAGATTGATTAAGCTTTCTCAACCTTAATACTAATTGCTATCTTATGCAAAGAGAACCCTAAAACTTTGGTGTACCTCTTCTTTAGTTACAAATTCTCTTTTGATATCTTAACTACTCATAGTTCCTGATATGGTTACAGTCGATAGAAAAATTTCGAAAGGAGATATGACCGTCTTTATGATAGACTTTGACTCGTGCCTTCACAAAATTTAGGGGGAAAAAAAAAGGCCAAGTTTTTTCAGGGTGTGGAAAGCTCTAGGGAACATGTTCAACTTGAGCTTCTCCAGTGAATTAGAAAGCAACTTATATTTAACATAGAGGCCGGAAGGTGATACAGTGACCTCATCATGAAGGAGACTAAATGTGGCTCTGGTTTGGAAAGTCTGTTTTCTTCGAGGACACTATCTGATATATTATGCTTGAATGATGTGAAAATTGATGAGAAATAGTTGATGTTATTGTGTATGATTCGCCTTACTGTCAAGATGAAGTGGTTTTTGGTATATTTACAATAGTTACCTGCTGCAGCTGGAAGAGTATTTTAAATGTTTACGTCTATTTTTGTTGAGTGATCGGTGATGTCTTAGTTTGATACAATTCTTCTTAGCTGTTTAATTGTTCAGAAGCTTTGTAAACTCCATCTTCGTGGTTTTTTTTTTAATGATATTCCACCGTTTGGCTCCAATTCTGTTTTTCTTGGTCATGACCCAGTTGCCACCTCTTTATATCCGTGTGCATTAGTGCAGATTACGTTCGGAATTCATTTATCTGAAACGAGGTATGAAAGGCAAGCTACAGATCTGTGAAAATCGGATACATCGACAGCTATAGGAGGGACAACTAGATGCAAGACCAGAGCCGTTGTTGTGTTGTGTTGGTGCCATGTCCATTTCAAGGCCATATCACTCCAATGCTTCAGCTAGGCACTATTCTTCACTCTAAGGGCTTCTCCATCACTGTAGTTCACACCATCTTCAACTCACCTGATCCCTCCAGCCACCCTGATTTCAACTTCGAATCAATAGATGATGGACTAACCGATGACGATCTTGGTTCTGGCAATCTGGTAGTTGTTATTTCCTCACTTAACCGAAACTGCGAAATACCCCTGAGGAAATTTTTGTCTGGGATGGAGGAGGAACAAAATTCCAAAGGTCAGACTAGGATCAGCTGCATTATATATGATGAGCTCATGTACTTCTCCCAAATTGTTGCCTCTCACCTAAAGCTTCCAAGTATCATATTGCGCACCACTAGTGCTGCAACACTGATTTCTCGTGCAGCGATCCTACAACTCAAGGAAGAAGGTTACATCCCTTCGCAAGGTACTTGGCTGAATTTCATCTATATTGCTTCTGTTACTGTCACCTAAGCAGAACATTTCATTTGTTGATTCATTTCCATTACTCCATAGCATTCTTATACACGAGTACATGTTTATTTTCACTGCTGGACAAAGATCGTTAGCTTCAAAACAATCTAATGTTACTCCTTGTCCCTCGCATTATTTATGACAAGACGTACCCTTAATTTTCTCCCAGACCTAAGCAATCAAACTCTTACAAACATTAAGTGAATCACATAAAATTCACTTAATGTTTGAATATGAAGATGGAAAAACTTAAATATTTGCATTAAAAAATACTAATTTATCTTTATTCTATTGTAACACCAGCAAGATCTCATCATCACGATGGTCCTCTTTTAAATTGTCTACTTGATTAATAGTTTGACAATCTGTAACGATAAGTTTTAAGAGCAACATTTTTCCTCGTTCTGCTGCTTATTAATGGTTCTCCATCAATTTTTTCCGATCCTTATTTCCCTTGGTGATTTGTGTGAACGTGGTGACAGATTAGGACAAAATATTTCTGAACTTGCCACTTCAGTGTGAAAACATCTAATTTCTGCATCGTAATTTGCCCTGTATGAAATTCTTTATTTACTATCAGTATTTCGTCTTTTGACTTCTCGGCAACGAATGAATTGCATACAAAAGTTTTACAATTTCTTGAGACATGTAGTTGCAGACAGTATGTTGCAGAAGCCGGTGCCTAATCTTCATCCACTGAGATACAAGGATCTACCAGTTTCAAAGTTCGGAACACCCGAGAATTTCTTGCAGCTAATAGCTAATGCATGTGATACCCGAACATCTTCAGCTATCATTTGGAATACCACATATTGCCTTGAAGAAACATTAATAACACAATTGCAACATCAATCTTTGGTCCCAATTTTTGCGGTTGGCCCCATGCACAAATTTGCTCCGTCCTCCTCAAGCAGTCTGCTAAAAGAGGATAGTAACAGCATCAAGTGGCTTGACAAGCAAAGTAAAAATTCAGTTCTCTACATAAGTTTGGGAAGTCTAGCTTCTGCAGGTGAGGAGGAGTTGGCTGAATTGGCCTGGGGTCTTGCCAACAGCGAGAATCCATTCTTGTGGGCAGTTAGGCCTGGCTCTGTACTTGGTTCCGAGTGGATTGAGAAGCTGCCTGAAGGTTTAGCGGAGACTGTAGGACGAAGAAGTTGCATTGTGAAATGGACAGCTCAAAGGAAAGTGTTGGCTCATCCAGCAGTGGGAGGGTTTTTCAGCCACTGTGGCTGGAATTCAATTTTGGAAAGCATATCTGAAGGAGTTCCACTGATATGCAAACCGTGTTTCGGTGATCAGAGGGTGAATGCAAGGTATCTAAGTCATGAATGGGGAATAGGATTGCAGTTAGAAGACAAGTTTGACCGTCATGAAATAGAGGGAGCTATTAGAACACTAATGGAAAGTGAGAAGGGGCATGAAATGAGGGCAAAGGCAAAGCATTTCCAGGAAAAGGTCACAACTTCTGCGAGTAAAGGTGGTTGCTCCTACAATTCAGTCAATAAGTTGCTAAAGTTTCTGAGATTTAGTTGTTAAATTCCAATCATGCCTGACAAGTTCCTCCGCCATCGTTCAGAGACGCTTTCGAGCGTCGTAGATGAATTTTATGTGTGCTTATGCTCTTTTCCTCTTGTATACTTTATTAGCATTTAATACCTCATCAATACTCTTGTCATCTCAAGTTGAAATCGTTGTCATCTTCTTCACTTGAACGGTTGATCCACCGAAGCTTGTCAAGATAATAAATTTGTAAATAATTTATAATTCGAGTCAAATTTAATTAATACACAACATGTACACTTTCACAATCATTACAGCTATGCATCCACTCATAGAAAGAGCAACACCTTTGCCATCTACGTTTTCATAGAACCTGCGAGTATGCTTGTAAAGAGGGTTAAGAATGAGATTTCTCTAGCCAAGTTGCTCAAATCCATCAACATTGATAATAATATGAAATAGCTACAATTTTACCCGTGATTAGTAGTGTTGGAACACAGAAAAAAAACCAACATAAATAGGAAGAAGTCCATCGGATATATTCCACCATCTACACTTCTCTCGCTTTATCGAGTACATGCTTTATAATGATATGTGAATCATTAAGTTCGTACTTCTCCTGAAGCCTCATTAGCTTAGACGCTTTGACTTTTGTGTGTATCCGTTTGTTTTATTTAAAAGCCTATAATCTATGCCATGATATCACCACTAATAGCATTGTAAGAAACCAACCGTGATTAAATCATGGGCGTAGAAAAAAATAATTTTTTTTTACAATTTCTGATTGGATCACGAAAATTAAATAACTTGAATAATAAAGAACGAATCGATTGGTATCGAATCGCACCTTACTTGCACTTCCTATTGAAATACTTGAAAACACTTTCCGATTTGTCAACCACGAGTTGTTCACTTACTCGTCTCTAATAGTATCTACAAAACAACTTCTCAATACTTTGAGAGGAATGAGCAGGACTGCTAGTTCGTTGATGCTTATTCCTATTTATAGAAAAAGAATTAGAATTTTGTAATTTTTATTAAAATTAAATTTCCTTAATTATAATTGAAGTCATACTCTAATTTTAATCAAATCAAACATTTCATATCTGATCCCTAAAGTTTCTCAAAATTTGTAATTATGTCCAACCTAATTAAAATTGATTTGTCCTTTACAAGTTGTTCTTTAATGTGTGACCCATTAAGTTTCTAATATATTAACAATGATTATAAATTATAATTCTAATTTACAATTAGAATCAGATAAATTAAAATTTCTTTTAATTTATTTTTAATTATGAAATTAAACAATTTATAATCATAGATTAAGATTGAAGTCTAGTAACATATCATAACCACCAAAATATCAAGAATGTCAATGGTTCAACTACACCTGTCTATGCATGGTTATGATGCATAATTTAATCCTTTCATCATCCATTGTTCTAATTAGACAGAGTATGGATACAATGACTACTCTTTTCATTCAATCATGTTCGTTCTTATTAATTAGCAATTGATTTATAATAGATATTTGAAAATGACTTTTCAAATGTCAATTCACTCTAGTTAGAGAATTTCATAAATCACTACTAATCAAGAATATTATAACATTCTCTCTAATTAATTTAGAGTGACAAGTCTTTTATTGATTTACTCATCTATGTCCATATAGTTTATACTACATCTAATCACTACTGACTAAATTATCCTATTTGAGATTTCATTTTATTTTCTGCTGTGAATATTTATATGTTATATATGAGATGTATGATCGAAACCTTACAATATTTAGGAGATGAATTATCGTGGATGAAGTAAGGATTTAAAGGATTAATTAAACAAAGATGGCAATAGATAACATAATAGACAACTGTTGGAAACTAACATTGCAATATGTTGGACAACCCTCTTCAACGTGGAACTTATACAAAGATGATGGAGGAGCTTCTCCAAATTCATTCCTCCGAAGTTTCACTTCTCCTTTAGACCAAAATTGATGATAATAATTGTAGCTGTTCCCTTCACACATAGATCTTCCAATTTATTACCTTTAGGAAATAATTTATGTATAGTGCTTAAGCTTCCAACCATGGACAACATCTTCATCAAAGCCAACTACATGTAGGGAAAAGATGGACAATAGGTTGCCACCTGATTCTGGTATGCTAAATCACTCTTGTCCATCCTCTTTAGCTAGCCACGTGAATGCTTAAGTTGGGAATATGAATTCCTTTGCTAATTATGTGAATGTTTGAACTAATCGCATGGTTAAATGAAAAGAAAAAAACATGAAAAATGGAGAGAAAAACAACTTGTATATCCATACCTTATATATGTTTTTCAATAGGTATGAATTGGTAGTATATAAATACCTTATATGTGGCATAATGTATCAAATAAAAAGACCTAATCTTATATAGTTCAACAATTGCACAAAACCAAGTTTTTCACCTTCCTAACCATTTCCCACGATCATGGCAATGTGCCTTATAAATCCCATGATCGTTTTGCTTCCAAAACCTAACTTCTTCACTTCCATTCGACACTCCTTCACCAAAGTCTATGAATTTCACTTCAATTTTACCTTATTCATGCTTCAATACCTCATCAAATTCATGTCCAAACCAATTAAAAAAATCATTTATTAAACATCTCACAATCCATAATCTTTCAAATATCAACATCCAAAGAAAAAAATATCAAACAAGTATCATGTTCCACACTTCAATTCACCATCAATTCAATATATATTCTATCCAATTCAAGCATCAAACAATTCATATTATAGCATGAAATCAAGTTTAGCACTACCTTACCCTTCTTAACTTTAAAGAACAATTTCAAAGAAGCAAGTCAACTAGTCTAGCCCTTCTAAGCAACCAGCACACATTCAATATCAAGGTGCAAATCTTAGACCAAGAAGACAATAGCACAGAAGATAACAACATCTACTTCCTTGATGCAATGTCTTACAAGAACTTTAAGTGATGATGATCCAAATTAAAGCAAAAATACAAAAATTGTGAGTGAAAGAGAGGGTTTCGGAGGTGAGACGAGAAAAAAGAGATAAACCATAGCAAGAAGTGAACATTTGAAACAAAGCCAATGTTAGAGACATGCCATGTGTAAGATGACTCATCTTGCTTTGGGGACAATTGTTACATAAAGACACAAGCCACATGTCCTCTCCATAGCTAGCACACATGTTCTTTTATGAGGTTGCCAAATGTCACAATTATGCTAGGCCATTTGTCACTCAATGATATATAATTAGTCTTTCAAATTTTCCATATACTAACTTGACTTTCCACTTGACAATTTTATTAGTCCAAATTTACATTTTAATACCTCAAGTCTCTAATGATGTTAATTAATTTCAATTCACTAAGTATGATCCATTAAACCAAAATTCAAGTCATATGAAATTCTCAATCATATCATAATTTTTAGCACCTATCATACATGTACTTTTATGAACATGTAACATTCCAACTAGGGTACAATTTAAGGCCTAACAATTCTCTCCCCCTTAAAAGAATTTCATCCTCAAAATTCATACCTGATCAAAATAGTTGGAGATACTAAGCCCTCATGTTCTCTTCTGATTCTCATGTTGCTTCCTCTAGTGTATGGTGTTGCCAGAGTACTTTCACCAAAAGTAATTGCTTATTCCTAAGTTGTCAGACTTCTCTAGCTAAAATAGACATAGGCCCTTCTTCAAAAGTCAAATCCAATTGTATTTAAATTTCTTGTACAAGAATCTTTTATGTATCATCTGACCGATATCTTCTCAACTTCGAAATATGAAACACATCAAGTAACTTGGCCAACTCTCCAGGAAGAGCTAGTTGATAAACTACTATTCAAACTCTCTTAAGAATCTCATAAGGACCGACGTATCTTAGGCTGAGCTTACCTTTCTTTCCAAACTAAAGTATGCATTTTCATAGTGATACTTTCAAGAATACCTGATATTTAGGATTTGTGCCTATCACTGGCAACCTTCAATCTTTGTTAAATAACTTGAATTTTTTCTTCAATATCTTTCACAATATCAGGGCTGACCATCTTATTTTCACACAATTCAGTTCAACAAATTAGAGTTCTACACTTCCTACCATATAAAGCTTCAAATGGCGCCATACCGATGCTAGTCTGATAACTGTTATTATAAGCAAACTCCATCAAGATAATTATCCCAGCTTCTCGAGAATTCTAACACAACCTTGAAGCATATCTTCTAGTATCTGGATAACCTGTTTAGATTGTCCATCTGTCTAGGGATGGAAAGCGGTACTGAACTTGACTTAAGTACCCAAAACCTTTTACATACTTTTCCAAAATCTCAAACTAAATCGAGGATCATGATTAGAAATAATAGATAATGGCACCCTATGTAACCTCACTATCTCATTGACATATATATCTGCAAGCCTATCCAAAGAATAATCAGAACGAACGGGCAAAAAGTAGGCAAACTTGGTAACTTATTAATAATCACCCATACAGCATCATGCTTCCTCTGAGTGAGAAAAAGTCCAGTGATAAAATCTATAGTAATGTTATCCCATGTCCATTAAGGAATCGAAATAGAATGTAATAAACCAGATGGAGCCTGGTGCTTAGCTTTAACTTGCTGGCATGTCAAACATTTGCACACATAGTCTATAACATACCGTTTCATACCCAACCACTAGTAATGTTGCTTCAGATCTTGATACATCTTATTTCCACCAAGATACATATTAAAGACAGTATTATGGGCCTCAAATAATAATTTTCTCTTCAATTCATCATTTTCAAGCACACACAATCAATCTTTATAATACAAATCACCATCTCCATTTATAGAAAAGTCAGGTTGTTTTGCCTTCCTAAGTTGCCAAGATAAGTTGTTGTAACTTATCATCAACTAGGACCTACTGAACAAGTTCTGCCTCTACCTCTACCGCTCTGTCCTACTCCACTAGCTCTACTTTATTAGACAGTAGTCTCAGTCACCGATCCTACTCTCACTCCATACTGTGCTTCCACAGTCATGGGATAGTCTTTAATATGATTTTTAAGGGAGCCTTAACAAAAACAAACTCCCGATATTGTTCAACACTCCCCACCATGTTTCTTCCCATAATGCTCATAAATAGGCAAAGATATTTGTTGTGTCTGCCTTTTGGATACTTGACCTCTACCACTACTAGCCTGATTGTCTAGGATCTAGTCTGTGATTGGAACGATCTATTCTGACGTTTACTCAATCTCCTGCCAGAATTAGCTTGGGACCCACCTGTCTATTCATTCTACATTCTTGCCTATACTCTCATTGCCTATATTTTAGTAACTACTCAATTTGAATTGATGCATATAAGGCCCCAAATTATACTTTAGTTGGAATGTTCCATGTTCATGAACGTACATGTATGATAGGTGTTAAAAGTTATGATATATTTAAAATTGCATATGACTTGAATTTTCATTTAATGGATCAAACTTAGTGAATTGGAATTAATTAACACCATTAGAGAATTAAGGTATTAAAATGTACGTTTGGATTAGGACAATTGTCAAGTGACGAGTCAAGTTGGTACATGGAAAATTAAAATGACTAAGCCTATGAGTTAGTGACATTTGGCATAACTAAGGCATTGACAAATGGCATAGTTAATAAATTGACAAGTGGCAACAATAAGTGAGAGACAAATTGCCTAATATACTAGTGACATTTGGCAGCTCTTATATGGGATAAATGAAGAACAAGCATAGTGACTTATGCTATTACAATTTGATGACACCTGGCATTGGATGAGATAAGTTTCTGATGGACTAATTTTTGTTTTGTTCATTCTTCACCATCTTGCACTCTCTCCACCGAAACTCTCTCACTCGCACCTCCTAAAGTTTTTGCTTGATTTTGGGTCATCAACACTTAAGAATCCTTGCATGAGACTGCATTAAAAAAGCTACTTTATACTACCTTCTATGCTGTTATCATTTTAGTGTTAAGATCATCCTACATCTACTTTGAAGTGTGCTGATTGCTTAGAAAGGTTGGATTGGCTAGTTCTTTGGAGTTGTTCTTTGAAGTTAAGAAGTTAAGGGAATGCTAAACTTGATTTCATGCTATAATATGAATTATTTGATGCTTGAATTGGATAGAATACGTATTAAATTGATGATGAATTAAGGTATGGAATATGATACTTGTTTGATAGCTTTTGCTTTGGATGTTGATACTTGAAAGATCATGGATTGTGAGATGCTAAATGAATGATTTTTGAATTAGTTTGGACATGAATTTGATGAGGTATTAAAACATGAATAAGGTAGAATTAAAGTGGAATTGATGAACTATGGTGAAGGGTGTTGGAGGTGTATGAAGGAGTCAAGTTTTAGAAGCAGTTTGAAGGTTATAGGTTAGTGAACCTTCGGTTCACTCATCCCACGATTGTGGGATTTGTAAGGCACATTCCCATGGTCATGGGAAATGATTAGGAAGGTGAAAACTTGGTTTTATGTAATTGTTGAACTATATAAGTTTAGGTTTTTTATTTGGTACATTAGGACTTAACTGGACTTGTTTAAAGTGTGAATTGAACTTAAATTGAGGATATATTAATTGATTAAAAGTTAATTTAGTTATGGATTGTTAATTAAGGTAATTACTTCATGAATGTGTACTAAGTGAATATGTGTCTAATGCTGAAATGTATGGTGTGTTCAAGGATGAATGTGTCCTTATGAATACAAATGTGTTTCAAAGGATTTATGTGATGTGAATTGAATATGATTATTTATGAATTGGGAATTTATGTAATTATATGTAATTTGTAAATACATAATGTATTTAATGGTACATTATTGCAAATGTTTATACTCATAAGGTATGTTAAGCTTGTTCAGATGTGCATGTATATGTTTAATTTGAGAAAAATAGAATAAAGACATATGTTGTGCATTACATCTATTGCATGAGATTCTGAAATCTGAAATGGCTTGTTTTCATACTACCAAGTCCTAGTCGTGGGCAAATAGGCATGCATAGAATAGTCTACAACTACTACTATAAGCAGACACTAAGGTGTCTTCCATAACCAGACACTAAAGTGTCTTCTATAACTAGACACTTTGGTGTCTTCTAATTTCAAACACTTATGTGTCTTCTATTTCAGAGACTTAAGTCTCTTCTATTTCAAATACCAAACATGGGTATCTTCTGTTTTGATCCTGTTACCTACTTCTATAAAAAATATTAGCAGAATAATTTGTTTTGTATTATATTACATGCTCAGTTCTGATATAATCAAGCTCTGTTCTAAAATAACTAAATTTTGTTCTGATATAATCAAGTTATGTTTTGACACAATCAAGTTTTGTTGTGATATTATGGTATTCTATTTGGACACTTGTAAGTTTTGTTTTGAAGCAAGTATATCCTGTTCTGATATGTTATATTTTGTTTTGATGCAAATAATGTTGGATTGTTCTTTAATTTGAACAATTAAAGGTTGAATGTGATTTGATCTGATTCTATACATGTGAATGATAGACGACCGTTACTAACAGTCACCAAATTATATCTCAATTAGTTATTTCCCTACTAAGATTTATGTTTAGCATGGTAGTTTTGCCTCCGTGTAGGTTCTGATAAGAAGGTTAAAGACTGGGACAAAGATAACTATAGTGGCCAAAGAAGAATATGTTTTGTTATGAAAATGTTCAATTTACTTTTGATTTGTATTTCAATGTAATTAGCCATAGTGTATTTTGATGTAAATGGTATGTAACAACCTTAATACAGGTTTTCTTTTGAATTTATAACATGTATTATATTAAGCACAATATGTATGATATGTTCTACTTATAAAATAACATCTAATGACATGTAATGTATGTTTGCTTGAGTTTTCTGGAAATGCATATAGGGAATGTTTAGTATGTTTTGGATTATTTTGGTTCTGTTTTGTGTAACATTTGCATATCCTCCTAGGGGTATGCGGGTGTTACAATGCAGCTCTTAGTTCAACAAACTATATTAGCACCTTTCCTTAACATAAATTCACCTTCATTATACCTCATATCCTAATCCAATTTATCCATGAAATAACCTATAACCTATGGCTTTTATACATCAAAAACAAGGCATAAAAGTATATAAGTTCAAGCATCAATTTCCAACATAATTCATCATCAACATCATATACAATTCATCCCAATACAATCATCATAACCCTTCTATTATAACATGCCATAAAAATCAATCTTTTACTTACTTTCCTACCTCAAATTTCCACCTCAATTTAGCTCTCCATGCATGCAAAATCATCACAAATTCAAGGTGGAAATTGGATGGTTTTTGGCTAGGATCAAAGACTATAACAAGAACAACTATGTTCTGATTCTTTACCTAACTTTATGAGGGTAAAAGCATGGATTTTGGTGTAGTCATTTAGCAAGACTTAAACCAAAAATACAGAGCTATGAGATAAATGTAGGTTTCAGTAGAGAGAGTGTGAAGATGAAACATAGTAGAAACTTTTCCAGCATTTGTTTAGTTTAACTAGGTGCCAAGTATAATTATCGTAGATTAACATGTGTCCTTAAGCATGCTAGCCACTTATCCTCTTCATAAGCCACCAAATGTCACCTAGTTATTAGTCCATTTTCCACTCATTCATTGCTATCATTTATCAATTAACTACCTATGTCAAATGTTACTCATTTATTTATGCCAAATGTCACTTATTCATACGCTTAGTCATCCTAATTTTCTGTGTCAATTTGTCTTACCACTTGACTTTTTTTCTAGACTAAATGTACATTTTAATTCATCAATTTTCCAATTGTAACAATAATTTCTAAGTTTACTAATAATAGTCCACCAAACAAAAGTTTAAGACATCATGATCGTTTTAAACCTTTCATGCCCCAGAATATGTCAATTGAGTTCATATATTATCTTTGTAATGTGTACTAATTCATAATTCATGGGTGTATGCTAATGATATGCACATGAATGAAATGCAATTCATGAATTGTCAATGATATGGCCATATGCAATAATCTAAGGCTCTAACCCTCAATATGGAAAACGGGCTATTACACCTATAATAGATAAGTTATCACCAAAATATCAAGCAAAAATGCATCAAACATGAGGTGTAAATATGATCAATTATACATTTATAAATTATCATAAAAACAATGGACTAAAATTTTATGCAATTCAAATAGATTTTCATAAGGCTTTTGAATCCATTAATTGGTAGTTCATCCAATACATATTGGAAACTTTTATTTTTCCTCCACTCTCGCAGGACGTCAGGATGTGTTTTGTGAGAGTGGGGTGCTACAATATATAACAACGATATATGTCAAATGTAGTAGAAGAGATAGAACTATCCTTTAGTCAAACTTAGAAATTATTGCAAAAGATGTGAATGACAAATTATGGATGTTCGGAGGTGATTTTAATGTTATGTCTAATATTGATGAATATAGAGGAATTCTACTCTACACCAATGATGATTTCAAAAATTTTCTCCATACCTTAGCAACTTACGATCTTCCATTTGAGGGCTCTTTACATACAGAGATGGGAATTAGACCTCAAAGGTGTGTATGGAAGCAGCTTGATCATATCCTCTACAACATTCTAAGGATCACAAGATTCTCGGATAGTAAAGTGAAAGTCTTTGGTAGGGCTACGTCTGACCATAGTCCTTTAATATATGAATTTAATTAGCTAACATTACAACATAAAACAAGCAGTTTTAAGTTCTAAAAAATGTGGATAGATAGATCTGATTTTTTAAGCTTAGTTGAAGAAAATTGGAAGTAATAAATGGGAAGCTATGAGATGTTTAGTCTAATGAAAAAGCTCACAAGATTAAAGTGTTGTTTAAAGCAATGGAATTCGAATCATTTCGAGGATGTAAAGCCCAATATGGAAACAACAAAAAAAATATAAAGAAGTGGAAGAATTTTTTTATGAAAATCCATCAACTAAAGCTCATATTCAATTGAAGAAGGCACATGTTGAATACATGAAGGCATTATTTTAGGAAGAGCTTTTTTGAAAACAAAATTTAAGAATAAGATGGCTTAAAGAAGGAGACTTTAATTCAAAGAAAATTTCATGCCTATACAGCAACTAAGCATGCATAATTGCGAATTAATAAAATAAAAAATGATGAAGGTGTATGGCTAGAAATGCAACAACAGTTGATTAGCATAAGTAGATATTCAGCATGTTCAAAAATTTTTAAAATGGACTCTAAAACTGATTTCAAATGATGACAATGTTATGTTATTAAAACCAATCAGTTTGGAGGAAGTAAAGGCTACGGTCTTGATCTTAATTCTAATAGTGTAGCTGGTTTTGATGGTTTCTTTGGATATTTGATAACTTGCATTTTGTCATGTTAATTCTTTGTGTTTTATGTTCTTTTGGTAGGCTTTTGTGATGTTTTGCTTGTGTTTCTGTGGTAATGCGTGTCTTTGTATGTTCTAGGTGATGAAATACCAAAGTGACGCAATTTGGAGTGAAATTGGCTAATCTGCAACTGAAGATTTCAACATGACCATGTTGAAGGTAACACAGTGCTAGACTACCTGCGAATTTTGACTTGATTACCTTAGGATTTGGGCCTCAATAACGCAACCCTCTTTGTTGAACAAAGTCAAGTTATGGCTGAAGTTTCATTTTGACATGTAATTGGGCCCCACTTTGTTAGACCATTATGAGGGGGCCCACTTCATTTAATGAAAAGGGGGAAAACCTAGAAAGGGGACAACAGCATATACAAGGAATGGACGACAACTTTGAGGGAAGATGGATATAACTAGAGAAAAAAATGAGTGACGGCGGTAGCTTTTAGTGGGGAGAGAGAGATTTATTCTTTGACCATTAAAAGAGAGTAGACGTGAGTAGATTGCGGCAACTTGAAAGAGAGGAAGCTAGAGATTATTATCCTTTATCATTAAAGGACGGTGACGACGACAGGAGCTCTAGAGGTTGACGGTAGCTTTTGGGGATTTTGATTTTATCAAAAACAACAGGATCGACAGCGGTAGAGCTTTGGAAGGCAAAGGGTTATTTTTATTACAATCAAAAGACAGTGAATTGCGGCAGCAGCTGGTTGAGTGATTGAAGGCTAGAGCAGCAGGCGTGGAAACCATTGAAGTGCATTTCAGGAGCTGAAGTTGGTTCACTCGGTAATCGTGAAGGTTGAACTCCAACATTAATTTGTCAATTTCAGCTATAATAGATACATAATAGTATTATGTGTGGCTAATCTTTTAATCTAGACAAGGTACTTTAAGTTTGATTCATGTAGTTCGTGAGACTCTTTTGATTTAATTGTTTTCGTTTATCTCTTATGTTTATTTAATCTCCGCG
>JAOSBK010000008.1:30581871-30598599 GCA_027568895.1 Erythroxylum shatona | reverse complement strand
CATTAATACTTAATCAGAAAACAAAGTTTTTCAAAAGTTTTTGATTACTTAGAACTCTTTGAAATTCAGTAAAAGAAATTTTTTTTAAGCAAACGTTTTTTGAAAGAATTTCAAAAAGGGGAATACACAATTCAACCCCCCCCCCCTTTCTCGTGTATTCTATATCGTTTTATAAGTATTGTATTAACGTGTGATTCACTTCAACAAGCCCAGTATCCATAAGAGATATAGGTCAGTAAAATGACACTTGGTCACAACAAAGTAATAATTGAAAGTGAGTCTCATGTGCATTGTATTTATAATTGATATATATGTTTTAAATGATCGAAATGAACTGTTTGACTACTATGAATGTGAAACGTCGAATAAATCAATAATGTGTTATGTGATGCTATATGATTATTGGTGAAAAGATGTGTATTATATAATGACATGAGTTGTTTGTGTTATGTGATATGAATGAGCCCTTGATGATGGGTAGCTCACTAAGTTCACAAAACCCACCAAAATTGCAACATTGAATTTCAGATTTAAGAGAGGATACTAGTGATAGAGAAACTCTAAAAGAAGCATAGTTCTTGTACTTTTGGATAGAAGAAATGATTCAAAGGTCGATCAGTTCATATTGAAGGATCTAGATAAAATTTTTGTATAACCCCTCATATATGTAGCGCGTTCTGTATATAGAGATGTAAACTTTGATTATTTTTTAATAATGTACATATATGGATGTTATTGTAAAGCTACAATGTAATATTCAGTTTTATGAAATGAAAATGAAGAGTTGGATTTTTAAATATCGTGACATTTACGAATTAAATGATGATGCCATGATTAAGTTAGTGTCGTGATTGCTCTAGCATGCCACCCTTGTGGGGTACATACTCCAATATCCTTCAGTAAATCATTGACTTTTTATGTGTGTTGTAACAGTGGGGGTGCTATAGGTGTGCTCTTAATTATATTATTATATAAGATAAGGTACTTTTATCTACTAATTAAGTAAATCATTGACTTTTTAACACTCTGAACAACATTTTTTAAAAACCCTAGTCCTGCCACTTCTAGCTTCTTTGCCTGGTCATGGCTGACAATCTTGTTAGCGATGGCCATCCACTAGTGCCTCCAGATCATCCTTCTTTCCTTCAAGTACTCACGTCACTTCCAACTATTGCGTCCACAGCAAACAATTCCTTTTTTCAACAACCAACAATCACCATACACCGTGTTGAGCCATCAATTATATTTCTAAAAGAAATCATAGATAAAATGTCCCTCCCATTCTGTTTTGCACTTATTGTCAAAATTTCCTACGGAAGACCCGAATTAGATATAGTTTAAAAAATTTTATGTCTCAGGATTTCAAAACCACAACTGGATTACTTAACTCCTGTCATATTATTATAAAGATGGATATTGAATCAGATTTTCATCAATTATATTAATGTCGAATTTGGTACATCAATAGCAAACCTATGTGAATTTTTAAATCAATAGCAAACCATTGATCGTGAATGCTCAATGGTTCCAATTTATTTTACTTTACCCAAATTGCCAATTCAATTTATGAACAAAGAAGTCTTGTTCAATATTGCAAAAACTTTTGGCTAGCCCTTTCGATTAAATTCAGCGACAACTAATTTTAAAAAACCAAAAATTGTTAGGATACAAGTAGAGATTGATTTGGTGAAGCCAATCCCTATGTGTTTATGGATACAGGTGGAAGATTCGATAGGTTTCTAGTAAAAAATTGATCCAGATGAAGAGATATTATCACACTGTCCACATTGTTCACATGCTGGCCACTCTGAGAATATTTATCATGTTTAGCATCCAGAATTAAAAGTTATCTCAAAACTAGTAAATTTAGTGACTTTTAAGAAGGTTTATCAACCAAAAACAATGCAGACATAACTTGAAAAAGAATCAACACATCCATTTTTTAGGCTCGTACTTTGGATGTGAACATTGGTAAACAGAAATTTTGACTATTACAAGATTTCTCCTTCATTGCAAATGAACAACCTAAAGTCTTGATAACAAGTGTTAATTTAATTGAGAAAAAAATAGCAACTGAAGTGATTAATGATCCTTTGACTGAAAAAATATAGCAATCAAGAAGATGAAACAAAGTTAGCTATATTTCCCTAATTTTAAGGCATAAACTAGCATCAACTATTGCATTTGCCATATGAATATCCTATTTTATCTTGTCATCAACAACAAAGTACTAATGCATTACAAAGAAGTGTTTCTGATATTGATCAAAATGTACTTCCGAAACTCACAAATGATGAGATAATTCAAAGTTTCAAACAATTTAGTAGTGCATATAAAGACAAGATGTCAACATATGATATATAAGCAAAAACAACCAAAGAATCCAAAAAGAGAAGACCTCGAAAAAATTATTTCGAGAAGCCCAAGACCATTTTAACAAGATCATTAGCTCCCACCTAGCTAGCTCATCTAAATGACAGTGACAAAAATATTGTTTTGGAACATTAAAGGAGCAAGATCACCACAATCAATAAGTCATCTCAAAAAATTACAAAAGCTTGATCAACCCTCTTAGGTTGCCCTTATGGAACCGGTGGTTCCCCCTGATAAGTTGAATTGTTTTAAAGTTTCCTTAGGCTATCATGAAGCTATCTTCAAAATTAATAATAAAATTTGGGTTATGTGGAAGTCTTATTATACTACTACAATCATTCATAATCATGAGCAATTTATCCATATAGAGTTGATAGATTAAACATCATTAGAGTTTTTATATATAAAAACGATAAATGTCAAATGTAGTAAAAGAGATAGAACTGTCCTTTATTCAAATTTAGAAAGTATTTCAAAAGATGTGAATGACAAATTATGGATGTTCAGAGGTGATTTTAATGTTATATCTAATATTGATGAATATAGAGGGAATTCTGCTCCACATCATTAACGATTTCCAAAATTTGCTCCATATCGTAACAACTTATGATCTTCCATCTGAGGGTCTTTACATACATAGATGGGAATTAGACCTCAAGGGTGTGTATGGAAGCTTGTTGATTATATCGTCTACAACATTCCATAGATCACAAGATTCTTGAATAGTAAAGTGAAAATCCTTAGTAGGGCTACCTCTGACCATAGTCGTCTGAATATCAATTTAATCGGCTAACATTATAGCATAAAACAAGCAGTTTTAAGTTCCAAAAATGTGGATATGATTTTTTAATCTTAGTTGAAGAAAATTGGAAGCAAGTAGGGGGAAGCTACAAGATGTTTGGTCTAATGAAAAAGCTCACAAGATTAAAATGTTGTTTAAGGCAATGGAATTGGAATCATTTACGGGATGTGAGGCTCAATATGGAAACAACAGGACAAAAAAGTATAAAAAGTGGAAGAATTTTTTTTATGAAAATCCATCAAAGCTCATATTTAAATGAAGAAGGCACATGCTGAACACATGAAGGCATTATTTGAGGAAGAGGTTTTTTGGAAACAAAAATTAAGAATAAGATGGCTCAAAGAAGGAGACTTTAATTCAAAAAAATTTCATGCCTATACAGCAACCAAACATGCATAATTGCAAATTAATAAAAAAAAATGAAGGTGTATGGTTGGAAACGTAAGAGTAGTTGATTAGCACAAGCAGATATTCAGCATGTTCTGAATTTTTTAAAATTGACTCCAAAACTGATTTCAAATGATGTCAATGTTATGGTATTAAAACGAATCAATTTGGAGGAAGTAAAGGCTACAATCTTTAACCTTAATCCTAATAGTGTAGCTGGTTTTGATGTGGAAATTTTTTCGTCATTGCTGGGATATTATTCTACGGATGTGTATGCAGCAATTCAAGAATTTTTCTTGGGCATACTTATCCCTCGTGGAATGGGATCAACAATAATAACATTGTTTCTAAAGAAAAATAATCCTTCCACATTTTTTGATTTCCGTCCTATTAACTTGTGCACTTTTGCCAATAAAATACTAACCAAGGTTTTGGCTGAGAGAATAAAGCCTTTCTTACCTAAATTAATTTTTGCCAAACAAATGGCATTTCTATCTAGTAGAGATATATCGAATAATCTATTGTTGGCACAATAAATCATTTAATTCATTGATAGAAGGCCTTTGATAGAGTTTCATGGTTTTTCTTGGAAAAACTACCAAGGAAGCTGGGGTTTGATGATCATTTCAAAAAACTAATTTTAAATAACTTAAAAGGAGATTGGTTTTTAGTTTTTATCAAGAGGCAAGCTAGAGACCAATTCAAAGCAACAAAATGTATTAAACAAGGTGATCCTATACCACCTTATTTATTTATGTTGGTCTTTGAAGCACTTTCTAGAGGTTTTAATGCCTTGGTATCAAAAGGAACAATAAAGTATTATGCATTTCCAAGAGGTAGCATTCCTATCATGCACTTGAGCTTTGTAGACGACATAATTATATTCACCAAAGGGCATCGACAAACTTTTACTACTTTGATTAGTTTCCTATATAAATATAAGGAAGAAAGTGGACAAAAAATCAGTATGGCCAATAGTTTTTATATTGCTTCGAAACATATGAGCCAATCTCACTCACATTTAAACACAACAGTTGCCTTTCAAGTTCTAAAGTTGTATGTTATTTAAGGGCAGAGCAAAACTATCCTATTTTGAGCACATAATAGATAAATTTGATTTAAGATTAAATGGTTGGTATCAAAAACTTCTTTCTCCAGCTGGTCGAATGATTCTCATTAAACATGCCTTATTTGCAATTCTATTATATGATGTTTCTACTTTTCAGTTGCCTAAAATAGTCATTCACCAAAGAGAATAACAATTTGCTAGATTTTTTTGGGACATATGAAAGAAAGGAATATAAGACATTGGCAAAATTAGAGGAGCCTTGCTCTTACAAAAGATGAAAATGGACTAGGTTTTTCTTCAAGGCAATTCTCTTTGGGCAAAAACGTTAAAGACTCAACTATAAGGAATACAGAAAAGTCGGCATTGGAAATGCTTTAGGCAAACTTCTGATTTTTTTTGCAGCTCACACTAAAATCATAATACCGGATGGATCGAATTCTTTTTGGTGAGATAATTGGTCAGGCAAAGGTATGTTGCATTCATATTATGAATGACTAGATGAGCTACTGTATAATTTTATTTTAACATACTTTTTCAATAACATTCATGTTAATCTTAATAGCATTAAACATTTGCTATCTTCAGAAATTTTTCAATATTTAATATCTTTTCAACCATTCTTTGGGGAAGAAAGAGATTAGCTTATATGGATGTCAACATCTTCTCGACCTTTCACCTTCAAATCGGCTTATGAGAAGATCAAAATGAGGTCTGACCAAAAACATCAATTGTGATATATGTTGAAGCTAACAAGTCTGCCAAAATCTCTGGATCACTAAATCTTGACAAGCCCACTTAAGTAATTAAAACCCACACAACAAACACCTGTGGACAAGCCCAGCTCCTCTCCAACTCACTAGAGCATTCTAGAAAGAACTCTATGAACCTGCAAAACAGAGAAGCATTTCTTTGTTAACCGACTCATATCTGTAAAATATCTGCTGTACAATCAGTTATAGCTACTGACCATTAGATCAAAACAATATCTGATCTATGGCCAAGATAGAAGGTCAAGCTTGTATATATACACGAATACAGAATAATAAAATTATCAAGCATTCAAGTTTTCTCTCAAATTACACACGCGACAAACAGTAGGTTTTGACAGAGCAGGCGCCACAGCGAACCATAGGGGGCGATACTGACGTTGTTCTGATGAGAGAAGAGGCCTCGAGTTGTCTCAAGAGCCATTGGTTAGCTGTCAAAGGCTAAGCTACCTGTTTTTCAAAATAAAAATTCATTTATAAAAGGTAAATATGTACATAACATTAATAACAAATAAAACAAAGGGAGAGATCCTAGTTAAATCGAATTTTACAACTCCTCGACCTCAACTTCGCATAAGGTGAGCAGAATAAAGAACAGACGTAAATGAGTTAAACAACATGTCTTAGCATTAGGATCTCACGGATACTTTTCAGCATTTCTTATATCAAGAGGGAGATAGATTTCTACTTATTAGTTTCGAATCTTCGGGCATTGCGCTCCTTCCATACACTTTGTACACAGAGTCCGATAGTTATATAATAAACCAATTCCATAGGGGAACAATGATCAGCTAACCATTGTATAACATTTGAGAGCGAACAAGTTGGCAATGACCATTGAAATTTCCTTTTAACAACTTCCCAAGTCTAATTAGTGATCTCACACATGAAGAATAAGTGGTCATATGATTCAGCCTCCGTTAAACAAAATGGATAATATCTATCAATAGTTAAATACCTGAGTCTATCAGCCGTATTGAGGCAGTTTTGGATAGCTAGCTATAGGAGGAAAGAATCCTTTGGAGGACTGTTCTTGTTCCAGACAATTCTAGACCAATTTACTGTAGGTTTGCGCAAACGTAACAATTCTCTCATGCTTCTGTTCAATTGGGCGAGTGTGCTAGAAGAAAGTGTCTCAATGGGACGAACTTGGATTGTAGTTTGGTTGTAATTGGTTGATACCTTCAAGAAAATGCCAAGTTGTTCGGCTAATGAAAGCTTCCATCTTTGTATTAAGTGGGAAGTGAATAGAAAGCCTTACATCCATTGAGGAATGTATAAGAGCTCCTTTTCCTAACCAATTATCAAACCACAATGTAATGAGCTTCCTGTTACCAATAGAACACAACATGTCTGCTACAAAGTCTTGCCTCATCTTTGAGAAGTTGGTTCAAAAAGAAAGAATGTGATTCTTTATTACGGAGCTCCCAATTGCTTTTACCTTTGAGAAAATAAGAGTGAAGGCATCTAAGCCATAAGGAATTCCAGTCTTCCAGAATCCACCAAAACTGCTATAAGAGCATTCGATTGATGAGTTTTATCGAATATATGTTGAGGTCTCCTTCTCCATTTGGATAGCAGATATCAACCCATTTCACTTTTGCACGACCTTTAGCTCTATTTGAATAGTTCCATAAGTCCTTGAACAGCCTCTCAATCATCTTAGCTACATTTTTTGAAAGAAAAATGTGAGAGCTCCAATATATATGCAATGAGTTTAGAAAATATTTTATGAGATGTAACCTCCCTACATAGGACAAAAATTTATTCACCCATGAGCCTATCCTCTTATGTATTTTTTCTATAAGGGGACTGCATTCCAAGAATGTTAATCTCTTGGTAGAGATTGGGAGGCCGAGATAGAGTAAAGGTGACTCTTTCTCCATCATTCGTGTTAGAAGAGCAAGCTGTGAGGCCATTGGAGAAGCTCTCTTTGACAGTACAAGGTGACTCTTTTGGAGGAAATTGACGTGTAGACCCGAGATATCCTTGAGCATGTGTGCAGGGCATGCATAAAGCATTTGATAGATTCTGGTTTAGTGCTACAAAAAAGAAGTAAGTCTTCTGCAAATACAAGATTAGTGAGACCAATTTTCTTACATCAAGTGATATTTAAATTTGACGCTTGATTCCACTTCTTTTTTAATGATTGAGTTCAAAACTTCCATGCACATTATAACAAGATAGGGGGACAGAGAATCCTCCTGCCTTAGGCCTTTTCCTGCTTTGAAAAACTTGGTAAGGCTTCCATTGATGAGGATAACATAACTTGCCGTAAAGATGCATTCCTTGATCCATCCAACGAACCTGTTTGGAAAACCATGCTAACAGTAATTTCCATAGAAAGCTCCGTCTCACACTGTCATATTCTTTGTGGAAATCAATTTTGATAGTGCAATTTGAAGCTGAATTCACTCTAGAATATCCCTTGAGAAGCTCTTGTACTATTAAGATGTTGTCTCCTATTTTCCTTTTGGCTGATAAAGGCTCCTTGATTGTCACTAATTAGCCGATTATCACCTTCTTCAATCTAGAAGTTAGGATCTTGGAGACAACCTTGTAGAGAAAATTTTTGCAGGCAATGGGACAAAATTCAGAAAAGTTGGAGGGATTAGCAGTCTTTGGTATCAAGGAAATAAAGGTTTTGTTAATTTCCTTTAGCATAAAACCAGTGGAGAAGAATTCTTTCACTACGTTTTTAACTCCAAACCCTATATTGTTCCAAGATTTTTGGAAAAAAACACATATTTAAACCATTTGGACTAGGTGCTTTAGAACCATCCATGTTTAAGACTACTTCCTCAATCTCTTTACCTTCCACTAGTTTGATTAATAATTCACCATCCACCTGTGTTAACTGTTTCAGCTGGAAAGATTCAAACTCAAAATTTAAACGAGAGTCAGGGTTTATGGGGTCTAGCAAGTCACGAAAGAAACTAACTGCTTTCTTTTTAATGCCATCCATATTCCAAATCATTTGAACCCCTTTTGCAGTGATTGAGCTGATTCTATTATAGTTTTTTCAAGCTAGAATAGAATTGAAAAAAGATTTGAACTTTTATCTCCTTCTTTCAGTCAATGAACTCTAGACCTTTGTTGTAGCAGAGATTCATAATTCTTACAGGCAAGCGAAAAAGCTGATAAAGCCTGTTTCTCTTTTTCTAATAGTTAAAGATCTGATAAAGCCTGTTTCTCTTTTTCTCATACTTAAAGATCCGTGGGTGAGAGGGCTAACAATCTCTGAATTACTGTTTAAGCCGCCTTGGACGAGAGCTTTACATGCAACTTCATGACTGTTTATGAAAATGGAACGTTGCGACCCTATTCGAAGAGTGACAATGGGCCCATATTTTGCACGTAATTGGCGAAGGGTAGGCTCCACGGTGGAGAAATTCCTTAGGTACGTAGTAAGAAGCCACAAGAAATTGCCTAAAATTGGTACGGCAGGGGGGTTGTTATCATGTAATAGGTACCAAAGAATTGTAAGAATGAAGAACCAAAACTCCATTGCCTTACAAATGCTAATGAAGGGGTAGTGGAGCCAAGCCATCACTTAACTGACGCTTAGTGAATGGAGCAAAGTTCAGTTCCTGTTGTGCTGTGTGGAGCAATAATTTTGGCCGGCAAGGAAACGTATCGATTCTGTTTATTTTCCTAACGTTAGATTCACAAGTTATGCTTGCTAACAAATTAATATTTTACTAATTGATAGGTGCGTTCATATTAGGTTACATAGAAACCTTTTTTTTTTCCCCTTAAAGTTCATTCATTAACGCCTAATGAGTTTTACTAATAACAAATGCTGAAATATGGGTCTCTAACTCTAAATTTTCTAATGGATAATTTGTAGAAATTAGAGAAACAATTTAGTTGACATGATTTACATTTATTATGTAAGTATATCCTTTTTTTCTATTATTGTATTTCGGATTAATTAAAAAAATCTCAAACTTTACTACTTTTGTAATTATAGTCCAAATTTAAAAAGTGTCTATTAAATACTCAAGCTTTCAACTTTTTTCAATTCTAGCCTAACGTTAATATTTCTGTTAACTTTGCTGACATGGCTTTCCATATAAAACAGAAATCTTAAATACTTATACACGTCATACTTAATTAAGTTTCACTAAACTATGTCGTCTTGGAATTAAAATTTCTAAATCAAACTCTATCATGCTAGTAACAACATTCTATCATGCTATTGCAAGGCGACAACAACACAATTTCTAACAATCCGAATGAAATCTTAATTTGTTACCCTAATCTCTTTTTCTTTCTGTGCGAGAATTAACTAATTTAGGATTTTCAATTCTAGCAACTTAGTCAGCAAGTTTGACTTAGATATTTCAATTCCAAAATGGCATAGCATAGTTAAACTTAATAAGTTAAACTTTATTAAGTCTAATGTGTATAAGTATTTAGGGTTTCTGTCTTATGTAACAAGTTATGTCACTAGTGTTAACGAAAATATTAATATCAGGCTAGAATTAAAAAAAAATAAAAAATTTGAGTATTTAGTTGTCATTTTTTAAGTTCGGGTTATAATTATAAATTTGGATAAAGTTTGAGTTTTTTTAATTAATGGATCCTTGTATTTCAGACAATTTACTTTATTAAATTTTATTGTTTCAAAAATTTACTTTTTTAAATGTATGTATTTGATGAATAAATTCGATTTTTTGTAATTATCTCATTAACAAAATATTTAATAATAAATAAAGCAAAATTAATCCAACTACATTTATTTTTTAAATGTTCTATACGATTAATATATAGCCTAAACCAAAGTGAACAGTATGATGACAAAATTTATGTTGACCTATAAAATAACGGGTGATCTAGAGATAGACAAATTTTAATGAAATTAATCTAATATTTTGTATTTTTAATAATGGGAAATCGTATATTAAATTTGGAAAATGTAATTACTGAATATTTCTCATATTGAAAAATATATATCATACATTATAAAATT
Organism: Erythroxylum shatona; assembly: GCA_027568895.1. Taxonomy (NCBI): domain Eukaryota; kingdom Viridiplantae; phylum Streptophyta; class Magnoliopsida; order Malpighiales; family Erythroxylaceae; genus Erythroxylum; species Erythroxylum shatona. Next base: position 30,588,226 of record JAOSBK010000008.1, on the reverse strand, counting down.
ATTTGACAATACTATTTTACATTTTTGTATTAATTATCAATTTTGGATTTGAATATATGAATATATATATATTCATATATATATATATATATATGTGAACTACAAATGTTAAATAGTTTATTAAAGAAATCAACAGATGCTGTAAACCTTGAATACATTTTTTTAATGGAATTGAATGTTGACCTTATTGGAAATAATGTTAAAACTTCCAAATCCAATTTATCTTTATTACAACAGTCTTTAAAAGTTGCCAGCCACACTACCGCTTTATTAGATTTAGTACAGCATTTTAAAATTTACCAAATTGTTCAAAATTATCCTTAAATTGGGGAGGGAACAAGATCAAGTTAGGATAATACTTTCATTAAATCTTTTATGCTTTTCAAATGTGAACGCGTTCATAAAATCTGAAGATACGTTCCAAAAACCACCAATAGAAAGACTACTGACGTCAACACCATGTGTGAACACCTTCTTAGTTCACATTAAACACCACCCACTGCGGACTTTCACTTGCTACCCGAAAAGGAAAACTTAGACGGATCAATCCCAAGCCCCAGACAAAATCCTGGTCCACAATCTATCTCTGTCTTCTGAAATTCCCAAGTCAGGGAATATCCATTGCAATCATGTTTAACAGCGGAGGGGGCGGTGACGGTGACGCGGAAGATGCTTTGGGACACATAACGATGATGCTTAGTCCTGGTACTACGGTGGAGATGTCTCCGGTTGGGGCGAAGGGCAGGGGTGGTCAGCAACAACAGCCGCAGTGGGGGCCGCAGGAGACGAGAGAGTTAATAGCGATAAGAGGGGAGTTGGAGAAGGATTTCAGCGTTTCAAAAAGGAACAGAACTCTTTGGGAGTCTGTCAGCTCCAGGATGAGAGAAAGAGGTTTCTTTCGCACCTCTGATCAGTGCAAGTGCAAGTGGAAGAACCTTGTCAACCGTTTTAAGGTAGCCAAATTTGTTTTTGTTCTTTTCATGTGTGTTCTATGCGATGAACAAAATTGGCAATTTGCAAGTGTTGCTTTAGGTTGAGACCCTTTAAGTGGATGTGTGTGAATTGTGAACCAGTTTTTTTATTATTCTTTTTTTGTATTTGGTAGTCAATTCCTCCAAGTTCTGTTCTTTCTGAGGCCAAAAGCTTTCGAAGAAACTTTGCATTCTCCTTTTGGTTATATTTCCAATTTCTGAAAGGCTTCTACCTCCCGCTTTGAAGTCTAATCGGGCAATGTACCACATGGTTAGATAAAAGGGGATGCTAGATGGTAATTGGCTTGTCGGATGGAATTCATTATGGGAATGGGCAATCCAACATCAACATAAGTGTTTTGGTGCATCACTTCTTCCCATGTTAGAAGTCGTATCTTGCATCTTAACAATAACTGAGGGTTGTTTGGGTGAAGGTTTTACGATGAAAAGAAATAGGATGGAAAGTAATAAACTAATAAATAAGAAATCTCCGATTCGAAATTTAGGATAGAACATAAACTAATAAATATATACTAGTTAATATACCCTCAATAATTTTTCATAATACCAGTCGTTTCTTTCCCTACCCTAATAACAACTAACACAATACAATAATATTTTTATATAATTAACAATAAATTATATATAATTAATAATAAAATAATAATTTTTTTTAATGAAAAATAGAAAATATGTTAAAAAAATTATTACTATGTTTTTTGTAAATCACAGGTTTTTGTTGTTTTAAAACTATAGCGTTCGAGTGTTTTTGCAATTTCGATTTTAGGTTGTATAAGAATGTTATATAAGAGTATAATAGTTATTTATTATAAATTTTATTTCATTCTATCCATGTTCTAATAACATTACGTTATGAAACCTTCCATCCTTTCCAAACAACTTTTCACTATATTACATTTCATTCCATTAACCATCCAGTATTGTTCCATTCCATTATGTTAATTAACATCTCCCAAACTGGCATAAGTTCCTCTGCTACTGCCCGTATAATTCTTTTGTCAACATTATGTATAAAACTGGTCCTTATTCTTCATCAACTGCATGTAAGGTGCCAAAAAGTAGGACGTCAGATTAGAGGAAAAAAAGAGCTGAAAATAGAGGAATTGATGAGTGAGGACAAGGTGCAGAGCTTATTGTACTTTAGCCTTTAAGAAAATAAAGGTCCCTTCCCAAAGCCGAAATAGCAATAATAGTTTTATAAGAAGCTCTATCAACTTCAGCAATATATGTTCAAGATCTTATGTTTGTTGATACAGAGGTTTGCTTGTGCAGCTTATAAAAAGACTTTGTTCTTGACACACACACCTCCGTTTTAAATGTTGTCTTTTGAAGTTATAATTCCGGTCAGTTCCTTTTACCGTTTGGAATACGATAAAATCTTTTTCACTTTAATCCCTTGGATGTTGTTTAAATAAACGCTGGCTTTATGTACTCATGTGGACTTTTCATCTTGACTTAGAGGAGATATTCCCTTTCTTGCAAAAAATATCCAGGCAATATTGTCCCCTGCTGTGCAAGCTATCCTACTAAACTTCTTGATGCAACCATTTTGTTGGTATACCTGCAAGTAAAAATCTTCATAATTTCAATCTTGGTGGTGAAAAAACGTCAGCTTTTATTTACTCTACATCTGGAGGTCTCGTGCCAGCAGCTTGTCCCTTGCAATAGGAGCATATTGCTCTTCGTTGAATAAGATGGATGATTATCATTTAACCTAGCTACGTCCACATTTTTATCCTTAACCTGTGATTTTCTGGTTCAATAGGGGAAGGAAACATCTGATCCTGAGAATGGCAGGGAATGCCCGTTCTTTGAGGAACTGCAAGCAGTATTTACTGAAAGAACAAAGAGCATGCAGCGATTACTTCTTGAATCAGAGGCGGGTTCTACAAATTCCAGGAAAAGGGTGAAGAGAATGAGTGAAGATAGGTCCTCTGGTGAATTCTCAGATGATGGTGATGATAGTGATGACAGTGAGGAGGAGAAGCTGACGAGAAGCAGTTCTATAAAGAGGAAAGGTGAAAGGATAGTGATAGAGAAGTCTGCAAGAGGAGCAACTGCATCGAATGCCAACACTAATGCCATTGTTGGAGTACAAGAAATGCTCAAGGACTTTCTGCAGCAGCAGCAGAAAATGGAAATGCAGTGGAGGGAAATGATGGAAAGGCGTGCTCATGAGCGGCAAGTTTTTGAGCAGGAATGGAGACAGTCAATGGAGAAGCTTGAGAGGGAGAGGTTAATGATAGAGCAGGCTTGGAGGGAGAGAGAAGAACAAAGGAGAATTAGAGAAGAGAGCAGAGCTGAGAGAAGGGATGCCTTACTGACTACCCTTTTGAATAAACTTATCCATGAAAGAAACATTTGAGGTTATTGGTTTTTCGTTACTCCCAAAATTCATGTCAAACGTTCTTGAGTTTGGTTTATCTAATGGAGGGCAGTTCCAAAACCTATTCTCCTCTTAGTTCAGTAAACAAAAAAACAAAAAAAGCACATTCATAGGACCTATTTTTGGCTAAATTTACGGCCACATAAGCTTGGGAAAGAGGAAACTATGTTCACGCTTTCTTTTGTTGGTCTTAAGGAAGGGCGATCTTGAATAAATACTTTTACCTGCAACCAGTTTATTGCTTCTATAAGCAAAATCAAGTCACTTATCTTACTCGTTAAATTTGCACCTCTGACTGCACCCTTCTTGGCCCAGAAGACATTCTCCTGAGCAATCTTTAGTTCCAATTTCTTACCGGGATTGAGATAGGCAAACAATATTGGATCCTCATCAATTGTAATATTTGTAACTATTATTTGAGATAGCCTGTGTCAGCTAAATATAGATAGGAATATATTCATTGATGGGGAGATAATATTTTTAAGAGTTATCTTTGGGAAGTTAGAAGTAGGTCATGAAATTGCTTGTATATATATTTATTAACGTGGTTGAATAAAATTCAACAGAAAAATTTGACCCTAAACTTCTCGTATTATCAGAGCTATTATAAGGAGACAAAACACGTTTAAATTTGAATCAGAAAACTAATGACAATAACAATAATCCAATAAAATTTTCATTAATACGTGAGATATAGAAAAGTCCAGAAGTATCTCTAACTAGTCAAGAGATTGTTCATGATGATGATGATGATGATGATGATGATGATGATGATGATGATGATGATGATGATGATGATGATGATGATAATAATAATAAAATACGTATAAATAAAAATATAAAAATAAGTAATATAATAAATATGAAACACAGTTAAGAATAAGAATAAAAGATAAAATAAGCAATAAATATACAAACAAGAAAGAAGATAAGTAAATAAATAAATCAAACAAGCTATTACAAGATTATATTTAGGTTAAATAAGAAAATATTTACGCTAAGTAACAAAGAAGGAAGTACTATATATTAAATAGTTATGATAAATACAAGAGATGGGACTTGAAATATTAAATAGTTAGGATAAATACAAGAGATGAGACTTGTACCAAAGTTTTTTTATTGAAGGTCATATCCTTGGTAAGTTTTTGTCTAGTTATATGGATCACCTTCTCCTAGTTCTTCTTAGAACTTCTTTTTTTCCTCTTATAGTCTTAAAGTATAATCTTCTCGCATCTTCTCACTGGAGCATCTGGGTATCTTCTCTTAACATGTTTGAACTACATAAACTTTGTCTCTCCTAATTGTTTTATTAATATTAGTCACCTTTAATTCGTCTCTTACTATTATGTTCCTAACCTTATCTCTTCTAATAAGTTTGCTCATACAACGAAACATTCTCATCTTTGCCACCTTTAACTTATAACTATATACCTAGTTGACTGGCCAACACTTTGCCCTATTGAGCATGGTCAACCTAATTGCTAAATAATAGAATTTACCTTTGAGTTTAAGTAGTATTTTCATGTCACATAAAACTCTTGATGCATTTCTCCATTTAAGCCACCATGGGTGAACTATTTCTTCATTGATCTCATCATTACTTTGGACGATAGATCCTAGATACCTAAAACACCCTTTTTATGGTATAACTTCTGAACTAATCTTTATCTCCATATTGAGAGCCACCTATGACCCAAAAAGTTACACTCTAAGTACTCAATCTTATTCTTGCTTAATTTAAAGCCATTAAACTCTAATGTATCTCTACAAAGTTCTAGCTTAACATTGATACTCTTTTTGTCTCATCTACTAAAAAAATATCATCAGCAAACAACATACACTAAGGTACATCCTTTTAGATATTCTTGATAAGCTCAAATATCACTACTATAATCAAAAAAGGGCTCAATGAGGAGTCTTGGTTTACTCCAATATCAATTGAAAAATGCTTTGTATCTTCTTCTATAATCCTTACTCTATTCTTTACACCTTCATACATATCTTTAATAACTCGTATATAAATCATAAGAATGCCCTTAACTTCCAGACAACTCCACGTGGTTTACCTAAGTACTCTATCATACACTTTCTCCTAGTTAATAAAAATCATGTGTATGCTATGCTATCTTTTTCTGTAATATTTCATTAATCTTCTAAGGAGATGCAAAGCTTCTGTTATGGACCTTCCTAACATGAATCCAAACTGGTTTTATAAGATAGGTGCATCATTTCTCACTTTCTTCTTAATCACTTTCTCCCATAACTTTATGATGTGACTAAATAGTTTGATACATCTATAGTTATTATAGCTTTGGATGTCCTATTTGTTCTTGTATAGAGGAATTAGCATACTAAGGCTCCACTCACACTATAACAAAATGTCGTTTAGCGATGGATATTACCGATGGAAAACCTAAACATTTCGTTGGTAAGATAATTTAGCAACCGAATTTACTAATGGACCAAGGCGTCATAGAAATGATCGTAGGTAATAATTTCTGATGAATAACAGAATATTCATTGGTAAATTTACAGACGGACAGTTTATGTAACCATTAGTGGATATACTGACAGTTATTTGTGTGGTCGATCGACGGTCAATTTTCAATGGTCAAAATTTGTCTGTCGACATATTTATAGACAGTATTGGTTATTCCATCGTTAAGTTTATTATAACATTACTAACGATTATGTTTGTTCCATTGGTGAGTATACCAATGGTTATTCTGCGATAAATCATATCGGTGAATTTGGCGATGGAATTGGTTATTCCGTCTGTTACTTACTATCAATACAGTTTGTTGTTTTTTGTCAATAAATAAAATTGATTTTACCAATGCACTTTTGTTTTTTGATAGGTAAATTAACAAAGTTTTTAAAAAAATCGTGTCATTAAATTGTATTTGATGATCTTATGGTTGATGCATAATTTAAACAGTTATGAATTATCTGTGCATAATATTTTGATTTGTTTATA
>JAOSBK010000008.1:30536641-30550946 GCA_027568895.1 Erythroxylum shatona | reverse complement strand
TAAAATGATCTTAAGCAGAGGATATACATACCATGAGTATAATTCCAGGTGATGACAGTCCCCTCTTTACCCCAGTCACCTTCATGGAGATCAACACCATGAATCTTGTCAGGGCTCATGGTATTCACATGATGTGGTCTGCAGCTGAAGACATCGTGAAATTTGCCGGCTGGAGCTTTGATCTCTACATCAGCCTCCAGCTTACCCAAGAGACTCATGTTCTTTGGGCTGATAATAATCAAGTCTATGAATATTAGAAGAGATCGATTCGGGTGTTTATGAAAGAACATCGCAGCGCTTTCCTTTATATAGACGTGAATGACATGTATAAGATGTCATGAATCTAAAGTGGTAGTAAGAATCCCACGTAAAAAAAAAGAAAGAATTAGTGACGAATATATAAATGGAAAGGATCTATAAATTTACTATTTTAAGATTTTAGGTTGAAATATAATATCAAAGCTTACAAATATGTTCCCTTATTAGATCTATAATGTAAATTTCTCAAGTAAGTAGACTCTCCAGCGTTAACAAGTGGTATGGTATGGCTCAACAAAGGACGAGTATAAAAAAATAGTCAAATCTTGCAATTGTCTCCCACGAAAAAGAGCAAAGAGACTATGATGGGTAATCGAAAATTTTAATTAAACAATCTCAGGGCGCAGGTGAGTTGGTAAGGGGCTCTCCTGACTTAAGTGAGATCGCGGGTTCAAACTGGCTTTATGTATGCAGCCGTTTAAAACTTGGGGCCAAAGCTTTGTCTCCCACAAGAGACCTATCCAGTTCGAGCGGAGATTATTCTGGGTATGGTTGGTTTAAAGGTCCCTTTTCATAATTGAGAACCTCCTAAGACACCTCGTGAAAAAAAAAAACAAGGATTAAAAAACGTGTTGATATAATAAATTGAAATATTTAAATGGAATAAAGTTTCAATGGCAAACTTTAGTTAATGGAACAACCGTACATATCTTTGGAGCACCTTTTTTTTTTTATATAGATATCCAGTTTTGTGAAAATTCCTACTTCCAAGAAACTATTATTGAACTATATATCTCAATTCACAGTTGAAAAGCAAAGAGATCACTATTATTAGCTTATTTTGTGATGCACCCTAACTTGAGAATATATGGACCGCCTTATTTTATTTAAGGACAGCTAGCTTAACTTGGATCTTTTAGATTTGCAGTTTTCGTGTTTGTATAACCAAGCTATCCGAATATGAGAATTATTTTAGTACAACTCTCGCATCAAAATAGGATTTATTGTTTCTTCCAACCACAGACCGAATCCCTGACGAGTCAATAAAGATACATGTCAATATTTTAATGCCCATTGAATATGCAGCCCAGATTTTGGTATATGAAAAGGCATTAATTTTATCATTGAAAACCTGTTGATTCAATATTGAAAGAAACCTTAGTTATTTAATTCCGAAATTCTCATACCCACACTTTGGTAATTATAAACTTTAATTTAAGTTGCGGAAAGTAGATATTTAGAAGCAATCAACTAATTTCTACGATTGAAAAGGAATTATCAATAAACTATTAAAAACTTTTGTTTTGGAATAAAAAGGTAAATTTTTTTTTTAATTTTCAGAGTTCAAATGTTAGTAAATGCATGGAATGAGGTTAACAACCAACATGCGATGTTTGGACTTGCACTTACGTACATCTCAATTATTTAATCTTTTTAATTTAGTAAAAGATGTAAAAATTACTCTGAACTTAAAAAACATTTAAAAAGATATCCATATCAAAGGAATGCATATCTTGTTACATTTTATATGTTCTAAAATAAAGATCAAACAAAAACAAGGAAATAAGAAAAAGAAGAAGATTTTGATAAGATATGGCACTGCTATTCTTTTTAATTAACTTGAATGCATTTAGTTGGCAGACTTTGTAGTGATGTCAACGTATTTTGTCTTCATTGAAATGTTCATCCTTTGTTACAAATTATCTCTTGATTTACACATAATCACACGATAAAGTTAATTAACATGATGCAGTTCCAATATATTAGAAAATTTGTCAAACCCTTGTGTCTTTTACTAATTTTCCAACTTTCATATCATTCTCATCTTCAAGACACACCATCTTGTTTCTGTTTCTCTTGCCTTAAATCACATTGAAAAAATATTTGAAATTTCTATCCCATTCTTGCAATTATTGGATTCTAGACTTCTATTTTAGTTGCTCTTCATATTCCTCAATGATTTGCAAATAACCACACAGTTCAAATTTTTCTTCCTATAAGGCTGAGGAATTAATAGGATCCTTGACTAAAAGCTTCTAGATCAAAGACAGATCCTTAAGGGCTTGTTCTTTACTGAATTTTAAAAGATTTGAATTAAGCTTTAAAGGCTTAATGCTTTAATACATTTCAGCATTTGAACACATTGGAAAGTCTTAGAACCCTGCACATTCATACCAATAGCATTTGCAGTAATTGAATCTTAAAAACTCAAAGTTTTGTATACTGTAATATATAAAATAATTTCTTTTTCAGTATGTATAATGTGAACATTTCTTTGTAAAACTCACCCATCTGCACTTCATGTATCATTCTTACAGCTCAAAGATGAAGAATATGAAGACGACATTGAGAAGAGAATAGAGTGGTGTTAAAAGATTGCCATGATGATATCGAAAAAGAGAATAGGTGGTCATGTACATTGTCATGATGTCACGTGTAAATAGTTGATAGAGTGTGTGCCAACAACTAGTGACGGAGCCACCATTGGGCCCCCTAAAATTTTAAAAAATATTAAATATTTTATTTTTAATTTATATATATATATATATATAATGATGAAGTTATTTGGAGCCCTGTGGTACATTGGGCCCCCCAAGATTTAAAAATTTTAATTTTTGGGCCCTTCTATTTTAAATTCTTGGCTCCGTCACTGCCAACAACTATAATAATTATTGAAGAGGAGTCGTAACTTACTTTGGATTGATTTGAATTTTTTGTATCTTTCTCCCCCTATTATGTGTCACTCTCTTATTCACTTTTAAACTTCAAACACTAGCTAAATCAATAAGTCCAAAATTCTAATATTTTATTCTTCAAATTGAGTTATATTAATTTGGTATCAAAGCATTTATTATTGACAAAATAAGACGATGGAGTACAACAAATGGCATAGGAAACTAGATCACAAGATATTACACAATTAGAAGAAGATTGAACGAATCAAGTGTAGGATATGGAAACAAAATATGAAAAGATGATCAAAAAATTGAAGAAAATGATATTATATGATATATGTGAAAGAAGCTACTTGACGGGTTATTAAAGTTGTATGGATGGTTATGTTACTTTTGGTGATGGGAAGAAAGCAAAATTGATTGATAGAGGAGCTCTTTGTATGGATGGACTACCTCACTTAAAAAACGTGCTTCATGTGGATGGTTTAAAAACCAAATTGGTAAGTATTAGTCAACTTTGTGATGATGGGCTGTTTGTTAAGTGACAAAAGATTGGCGGATAATTGTTGTAACAATAGGCTATTACTTCTTGCAATTTAGCTGCATATGATTATATTCCAGTGAGCCTTAAGGATGACAATTACATAATTAAGGTGCTAGCAAGGGCCTTATCGAATGTAGCGAATTGCTCATCAATGACCTTTAATAGATCTTTCACATTACTATATTGTTTAACAAAACTACGAATGCCAATAGATATTTTGGTCTTTATGAACGTCACAGAGAGACGGTTAGATCTCTCCCACCTTTCACAAAGAGCAATAGCTTCTGGAGTGCTGGTCTCAATCGTACTCGGTGGTTCGTTCTTCCTAATAGCATAGTCTATATCTATCCAGCCTAAGTGAAGCAGAATTCTCTCCTTCCAAACCTTATAGTTGTCACCTCTCAATTCGGGAATATCACACTTAAGATAAAAAATATTAATTGTTTGAGTAACTGCAAATTGAAAAATAAAAATATATGCTGGTTATATATATTTCGAGACCAATAATAATTCATGATTTACCAATGTAAATCATGCATTTAATAAATAACTCTAGTAACATAAGACTTACCTGTGGGCTAAAGTGTTAATCAATTAGATTCATCCAAAACGTTATGATAAAACTATTAAATTATGTTCCTCTTCTTAATTTCTGTGGGTAAATTAAGAAATATAATCCGATATTTTATCCTAATTAATCACACAAATATAATAAAATTCATGTGGGTAGATTTTATCATATCACATACGATTAATTACAATTAATGTATTAATGTAATCTTAAAACTAAATATAAAATTATAATTAATTCGAGATACTGTGGCTATTCCCAATTAATTAAAATCATATGATCACTAACATTAATTTAAGCTTTAAATTAAAGCCTAAATATTTGCATTAAGTCATAAATAATGCAAATAAATCAAATAATAATGCACAAAATATTTAATCAAGTTTTTGCATGTATAATAATCATGAATTTATACACAAAATTTTCAATTAATCATATGTAATTTGTGTAAAATTAAACAATTATCATATGCATGTCATAAACTTAAATTCTAATAATAAGACATACATAATTAAAACTTAATATTTTTCATAAAATATTAAGACTCAAAAATGATTTTATAGTTAAAATCATAGCATAATAGGTTAGATCTGAATTAACCCAATTAACCACTAATATTAACAAACTGAATATTAATAATTTTCATTTTTAAAACAAAAAAGAAAAACGAAAATTGCATCGTCTTTCGACTCGGCTGGAACCAGTCGGAGCCCCAACGTTTACGCTGCGCAGAGGACATCAAACGTTGCAGGAATGCCTGCGATAGGACGAGGAGGGCTAGGCAACACGCACGAGACATAGCAGAACCAACCACGCAACGCTCAATAAATGGCAACTTCGAAACCTCACGTACGGCCATCATCGTCCCTTCCTCCCTACATGGTTTTGTCACTGTCAAGCACTCCAGCCATCACAAGAACATGACTCTAATGTCTCAAGGAGGTACAAAATGTTGAAAAATTCAACAACCTCAAACGTATATATATTTGGCAGAAACGCAACTAGAACAGAGGAAAACATAGGCAAATTTTTTGGTGGTTTCTAAGGTGAGACAGAAGTAGACTGAAGCTCTGATACCAAATGAAATATAAATCTAGCAGTAGCATGCATCTTATACAACAACTTTAACATAAAGATCCATGCATTTAAAACCACATATATTTGGTCAGCAATGGAAGCTTAAACCAAGAACAATATACCTCCAGCCATTGCCTTTACACCGAAGATCTGGGTGTCTTTGAGAAGTTTGGAGCTTCTATCATCTTCCTTAGCACAACCTATGGTGTCAACATATGTGTGGAGAAGACAGGGACAAACCAACATGTTTTAAACCCACTACATACCTACTCAGTCTTTGGCTATCACAAAGACAAAGGGTCGGGTATTGTGTGTGATAAAAGGTGTGGGAGTTATGGGTTCATGATTAAATGGACCATATACATCATACATGAACAGTATGAGAAAGGTAAGGTTTCGGTAAAATCTTACACAAACTCCTCAATGCCATCATCCATTACACAGATTCCTCAACGCCATCATCCATTATTGAAAATTTCTCCAGATATCGAAGATCAAAGTGATCTGATTGTATCAAAGTGATCTGGACAGAATGATTTCCTAGATTTCTTTAGAGGAAACACACTCAAAATAGATGTGCTCTATAGATTTAGGCACATCATTGCATAGCTTACCATACTTACATCCTTTCCACAGGAATCTCCACAAAATTTTCTCCAAGGTTTTCATCATTCCATTTACTAGGAAAAAAATGTGAGTTCAAATATATACGCAACAAATTTAGGACTACCTTAATCAATGTTACTCTTCTAGCTAGGGATAGAAACTTGTTATTCCAGTTGGATATTCTCTTCTGCACTATTTCTCCTAGGGCACAACAGTTCCTAAATAATAGTCTTCTTGTTGTTATGGGCAATCCCAAGTACATAATAGGAGGTTGTTTAACTTGTAAACTAGATAGAGCTTCGAGCCAATGAGCTAGGTAGTTTGCACTCTTTGCAATTAGATGTTGGCTTTTCTACCTCTTGATGTTCAAAAGTCAAGAGTTTTTTTAATAATTAGAGAGAAAGCATGAGGTTATATGGACTGATTTATCGTGAGCTTTAGATAGAAACACAATTCATCGGTGAACAGAAGGTCGGATATCCTCAATTTAAACAAAATTAAGGATTTATGTGAAATTTAAAAGCAGACTCCTTCATAATGTTATGATCCAATAATTTAAACAAAACTCCATACAAATAAAAAGAAAAAGGTAAGGGGATAAGGGTTCCCTTGTCTTAATCTTTTTTGACTCATAAACAATGTTATTAGTTCTCCATTAATTAATGTATAGTAGGATGGAGATGTAACACACTTGAGTACCGTTTGCTGAATTTATCAAGGAAGTTAAACAACTCTAAATAACATGCTCAATAACAAGGTTTGCTAACTAAATCATCAGCTTTGTTCAAGTTAATTTCCATAGCACAATTTCTTGGGACCTGCTTTTAGTATAACCCTTAAAGAACTCCTAAGCAAGGATAACATATCTCCTATGCTCCTCCCTTCGAAGAAAGCATCTTATGCTAGATTTATAATGGGACTTGGTGCCTTTTCATTTCTCTAGCCAATAATTTGGCTATAATCCTGTTGAGAAAATTACAGCATGCCTTCTTCACTCTTCTAGCCAATAATTTGGCTATAATCTTGTTGAGAAAATTGCAACATACAATAGGTTTGAAATCTCTAAATGTAGAAGGATTAGAGGACTTGGAAACAAGGCAATGGAAGGTTTTTTTCATCTTCAATAGTAATTTGCCTGAATCAAAGTGTTCCAAAACTGCTTTGCTTCCTATATTTTTTATCTCAAGCCAAGCTTTCTCCTTTGGTCCATTTCAAAGACTAATTCTTCCACCTCATTTAGCCTAAAAGGAGTCCGGTAAGTCTCCTTTCTGAACTGATTATGGACAAAAGATTTTAGGAGTTTAGTTGAGGACATGCTAGTTGCTTCAGTACCCAAAGCACCCATGAATTAGCTGTAAACCATTTCCTTAAGTTTTGATTAAGAAGAAGTAGCCTCGCCAACTTGGTTCATAATGAAGCAGATTCTATTTGTGTTCCTTCTTGCTAGAATTGCGCTGTGAAAGAATTTTATATTCAAATCCCCTTTTTCAGCCACATTACCCTAGCTCCCTACTTTAATAGAGAGCTGTGGTCACGGAGAGTTTTAGAATATTCAAGGATTGCCTTCTCCTCTTGGTCCTTCCACCATTCATCTCATGGATGAGTGTATACTTCAAGCTGAACGTCTTCCGAAATTCTCTTTGATTGTTTAACCCGAAACCATTGTTAAAGTTAGAGCTTGGTTGATTTGCTTTAACCCATCTTTAATAAACTTTAGCTTTTGCACACATATGAATGAATTATATCATTGGACCCTTCTTCACATTCCTATTCTCATTACATCCAATAAATATTTACATTTCGGTCGGAAATCGTTAATTCTAAATGGGAATTCCTAGCATGGATGAGGAAGTTTTGCACCAGTATAAGCGAGTGATTGGATACTATTAGGGGTAAGAAATTGGCTTGCTCTTCGGAGAGGATTCATCCATACACTATCAACCAATGCCTTGCCAATTTTGCTTTCTTCTAAACCACCTGGAAGCTTGTTTATTGCTTTTAGTATATAAGCAACCCTCAAAAATTAGGTCATTGAAGTCTATGGAGTGATTCCTTATTAGGCACACAATACTTTCACCTTCAAATCATTATAATATACTAATAAATTCTCCCAAGGGTAGCCATGGGTGTTGTATGGTTGATTCAATGCCTTCAAGATGGCTCTATAAAGCTCTCCTATGAGAACAAATGTTGGATCCATATACGAATGTTACTTTGAAACTTTTCAGCCCTCTTATAAATTTTATTTTGGTATGCAAGTATTGATCACTTGAATGTGTAACTTCAAGCCTAACCCTTTTGGATTCAAAAACTAGTATGATTTTATCATGGTGGCTGTGGTCATGATTGGACACAAAAGACCACCAGTTGCTGTGATAGCTAAATTTCATAAACTTCTGATGAGACATCTTAGTTTCATTATAACATTTATTTTATTGTTATAGACAAAATCCCAAAGAGACTGTTGTTTACGGAGCTATTTATTCCCCTAGTGTTCCATAAGCAATCGACATAACTAAGTAGTTTTGCGAGGTTAATCCCTCATTTTCTTGCTCCTGACAGATTTTCTTTTGCTTACCAGTTTGAAAGCAGTACTGGCTTCCCCAGCTTGAATTATCTAGGTTGTATTTGATGGTCGAGTACCTAACCCATCTCATTTCCCAGCTGAGTTGGGGACTTGTTTACTTAAAACCTTTTTGCGATAATGGTGTTAGAGCATTTTTAATTTTCGGATGTCTTTCTTCATAAATAACTCCATTACTTTCTTTTGTTTCTTTAGCATTACTACCTGGACTACCCTCATTTTGTTAATGATTTTGCTTCTCCATAAAACTCTGCCCCACACTTCCCTTGGAAAACTTGTATAATCATTAGATTTCATTGGTAATATTAAGCTAGTTATATATAAATTAGATTATAATGCTTTAGAAATCATATTTTATAAAAATAAAGGCCATAGATAGCTTAGTTTCGAATTAAAACAAAAATATCATCTGATTTGCTAATCCTCAAAAAAAGAATTAAGCAAATTGTTTGAGTGAGAAATGAAAAGTTCGTAGAAAGTTATAATCCCACTGTGAAATAGTGCACCAACACTTCTTCATTGGTGTTAAGAATATAAAAGGACATTTTCAAGAAACATTTTACAGATAGTTGCGACCCTCAATGGAGTTTACTGAATCTCCCTTATCATTTTATTCAATTGATACGGATAAGGTTCCACGCGCGAGGGAGTAGTTGCCTCCTCATTCTATATCTCTACTAGAAAGCAAGTTGCATGCCAGGCCGCCCCAATTTGATTTGAACGGAGGATGCCTATAGAACTTCTCTCTTATTATTAGTCCCCTTTTGGGCTTTTTTCCGACTTGCACACACTTTATCAACTCTAATGTTACCAGGTTTGCCTTATGTGATTTGAAACTTTCCTCCTAAAAATTACTTATTTATCAACTTAATTATATATTCAAATTTTCAACATTATCGAATTTGTAATTCTTAATTAGGATATATCAATAGGGTCAATAAATATTTTTCTTAAAACTCTGAAGATATGTTGACGATGAGATCATTAACTTCTGTTTCACTTATTCAAGATGACTAAAAAAAACTAAGAATTTGAACCCAAACCAATAATAAGAGAATGACATCTTACAAGTTACAGAAGTTGTTGACAAGATGAGCAGATGGAGAGCAAAATTTAGTTAGAAGATATTTACAGCAAATGTGAATTTTAGGAGCAAGTAAATCTTGGGATAGTGACCCAAGCCTTTAAGATTCTTACTGTGTGTAGGTTTTCTTTTCTTTTTTGACATTATTTTTAAATTCCTACTTTATGTAGATTTCTTACCTTAAGGTTATACTACTATATAAACACTCCTTTAGCTAGAGTCCTTTGTAACATGCATTAGTGTACTATTCATTAGCCCTGGGGTTTGTGTGTGAGAGAGAAAGAAAACACTATTTTTCTCCTTGACATAGTGCATATTTTCGGGCTCTTTTTGTCTCATGGGTTTTTCCCCTAAAAATCAAGATTCCCACGTAAAAATTCTTTGTGACCTTCTACTATTTTCCCACGTAAAAATTTCTTTGTGTCCTACTGTTTTTCTTTATCTACTTGATTGCTACCACAACAATCTTGTATTAGATCAAGGTTCCTTTCGATCAATCAACTCTTGCCACCATGTCTCTTTCAACTAAATTTGACATCGACAAGTTTGACAAAAAAAAATTCTACTATTTAGAAGGTCCAAATGCAAGTCGTTCTCACACAACATGGATTGAAGAAAGCTTTGCATGACAGAATAAAGAAACCTGCCAATATGTCAAATGAGGATTGGAAAGACATGGACAAAAAATCCTTGTCCCCTATTTAGTTATGTTTGACACGTGATGAAGTGCCCCGGGAAGTAGTCCATGAGACTACCGCTGCAGGACTTTGGTTGAAATTGGAGTCTCTTTACATGACGAAGAGTCTGGACAACAAACTTTACCTCAAAGAACATCTCTTTACGCTCAAGATGTCTGAAGGTACACCCGTCCCATCTTATCTTGTCGAATTTAATTCCATTATTATTGATTTGAAAAATCTTGATGTTAAAATTAATAATGAGGATTAACCAGTGCTTCTTGTTATTTCACTACCTCATTCATATAATCACTTTAAAGAAATTATGCTTTATGGTAATCGTGAAACTCTCCCTTTAAAAGAAGTTAAATCTGCTTTACTTTTTAAAGAAAAGTTTGTTGCCTCCATTAAGAAGGAGGTTGAGGGTTTAATAGTTAGAGGTAAAACTTTTGAGAAGGGAGAAAGCACTAAGAGCCATAAGAAGTCTAGATCTAAGTCTAAAGGTAGAGATGTCAATATTACATGTAAATATTGCAAGAAAATTGAACACAAGGTCTCAAACTATTATAAATTGAAAAATAAACTTGAAATAGAAGGTAAAAATAAGGGTAATCAATCTGATTCTATCCCCGAGGCTACTGTGGTTGATTATAGTTCAGGAAGTGATGTTTTTTGGTTGTTGAAGGCAAACAACGATCAAAAGATGAATAGATCCCAGACTCCGGTTGTACTTTTCATATATGTCCTCATAAGAATTAGTTTGCCACCTATGAAACTGCTAAGAGTGTTGTCCTTATAAGTAATAATGCATCATGTGATGTCGTGGGGAAAGGTATAATCAATATTAAAACTCGTGATTATATTGTTAAAACCCTCACCAATGCTTGTCACGTTCCTAATTTGAAACGCAACCTTATTTCACTAGGTATAGTTGAGTCTTTTGAGTGTAGGTACTGTTGGTTTATGTCCTTGCAATCAATTTTAGTTGTCTATTTATTTGTATAAATTTTGTTTTATTCAATAAAAATGCATTTTTTATCTTTGTGTATTTTTAATTATTTAATTATTAATCATAAAGATAAAATCCTTAGAATAATTTTTATGCAATTAGAAATTATAATGTGATTATAATTATGAGATTCAAATTGCATTTTTTTGTATTATTCCTAAAATGTTCCTAGTCATAGTTTCATCAAGATAGGGGTATTGATGAAATGGTTAGACTAGCACATATTTATTTCTTTCTTATAAAGAAAGTAATCGATCTCATAAATTAAAGTATGGAGATACTTAAATAAACATGTGGATGCTTATTAGAGAATAAGTTCACTGAACTAACCCAATTATGAGAATCCCAAATGGACCTTTACTTGTGTGTCTGTGGATTATCTCATTATGATGGTTGTATAATTAATCTTTAGACTTGAGATTATCAAAGTTATCTCATGTAAAAATTAATTGTTTCTATGCTACTTATGTTCTATTCTTGGAGTAGTTCAATTCAATAGTTATTGGATATAGTATGAACTATGTGGAGATAGTTGAGTAAATCAATAAAGAATTTGTTATCCTAAAGTAATTAAGAATAATGTTCTGTTGTTCTTAATTAGTAATGATTTTGGAAATCTTTGACCAAAGCAAATTAAAATTTAGAAAAGTTGCTTTCAAATATCAATTATAAATTATTTACTAATTAGCAAAAACGAATATGATTGGATTATTTAGAGTAGACACGAATTTCATACTCTAATTCCAATTGGAACATTCGATGACGAAAGGATTAATTTATGCAAGATAAATATGCATAGATAGGTTAAGTCAAACCACTTTGACATTCCTAATATTTGGGTGGTCATGACATATTGCTAGATGTCAATCATGATCTATGATTATAAATTGTTTAATTAAGGAATTAAAGATAAATTAAAACGAGTTTTAATTTATTTGATTCTAATTATGAATTAAAATTATAATTTATAATCATGGCAAACATGTTAAGAACTTAATGAGTCACACGTAAAAAGGTTTATAAAGGAGAGAGTAAAATTTGAATTAAGTTGGATTTACTTGAGAAATTTTAGAAACTTTAAGGGTCAATATGTGATATTTGATCTTATAAGGATTAATTAATAATTATAGTTAAAATTTGACTTTAGTTGTAATTTTAATAAAATCCAAGGACATGAAAAATAAGATTTTTCATATAAAAGGATAAATTAGAAAAATGGTATCTAGCATTTCTTACAATTTTTCCTCTCAAATTTGATTTGAGTTTTCTCTGAATAGATATGTAGATATCGTTAGAGGTCAGACAATTGAACGGCTTGTGAATTGACAGATTTAAAGAAATAGAAAAATTATAATACGAAATCGCAACAAGTTAGTAGTTTTTGCCAATTTCTTGTTTTATATTTATTAATAAATTATGTTAAAGTTGATTCTATAGAAAAAAAATTTATATTATTTCCGCTGCACTAAGATCTGATCTTGTGTAATTTTTCCAACAGGTACTCCTGTGAAAGTGGAATCATGAAGGTGTCCTGAGATAATCTTGTAATCCTTAAAGGGAAAAGACATGACACTTTTTATGTATTGTAGGGCTCTACTATTATTGGTCCTACTAATGTTGCCTCATCTAAGTCTCCCCAAGATGCCACCAAGTTTTGACATTACCACCTAGGCCATATGGATGAGAAAGGTATGCAAATCTTGTGCAAGAGGGGTCTATTGAGCCAAAATTCAAGTAATATGGAGTTCTGTGAACATTGCGTCATTAGTAAACAGACTAGAGTGAGTTTCTCTTCCTTGGGGATTCATAAGACCAAAGGTACTCTAGATTATATTAATTATGATTTATGGGTTCCCTCTCTCTTTGCTTCTCGAGATAATAGAAGGTATATGTTGACCATTATTGATGATTTCTCTCGTAAGATTTAGGTGTTTTTCTTAAAGAAAAAGAATGAAGTTCTTCCCACTTTAAGGAGTGGAAAACCCTAATCGAGAACTAAACAGGTAAGAATGAAGTTCTTCCCACTTTAAGGAGTGGAAAACCCTGATCGAAAACTAAAAAGGTAAGAAAATTAAGCAGTTGAGAACTGACAATGGTTTTGAGTTCTGTGAAGATGCTTTGATGACCTATGCAAGAAGGAAGGCATTGCTAGAAACCACACTTTGGTTGGTAAGCCTTAGGAAAACGAATTTGTTGAGCGTATGAACAGGACTCTATTGGAGAAACTTCGATGCATGCTTTCTCATGCTAAGTTGGGACATGAGTTTTGAGTTGAGGCAACTACTATTGCATGCTATCTTGTCAATCGTTCCCCACATTGTTCTCTCGAAAGCAAAGTCCCATAAGAAGTTTGGTCAAGTAACCCTATTGATTATTCTAATCTTTGTGCTTTCGGGTGTCTTGTTTATATTCATGTTAACAAGTTAGAGCCTCATGTTATTAAATGTATCTTCTTAGGTTACAAGGAAGGAGTTAAAGGTTATCTTGTTTATTGTCCTAATCTTAAATATTGTAAGAATTATCATAGTTATGATGTAACCTTTTATGAAGATGTTATATTTTCTAATGGGCAAGATCATGTGTTGTCTTCTCCTTGTGAAGGTAGAGTTCTTTGTCCCTACTACTCACCTTAAGGACACAATTCCACTTATTTTTAAGTCTCAAGAAACTCAGGCTGATGCCACTGTACAATTTGATCCACCGCCAATGCAACCTAATTATGTGTTGACTTGAGAATGTTCTAGGAAACAGACCCAATTGCCGGCGATATTGCAAGACTATGATTGCAATCTCTTGCTTATGCTTTAGTTACTAGACATGAAGTTGACACTCCTAAAGGTAAGGGTCCTATTAGATCCACTCTACAAGCTCAAAGAAGGCATCCCTGATGATGAAAGTAAGAGATATAAGGCTCGATTTATTGTATGCGGTTTTAATCAACATGAAGGAGTTGATTTCAATGAGGTCTTCTCTCTCATTATTTGTCATACCTCTACTTGCATACTATTATCTTTTGTTGCTCTTCATGACCTGGCACTTGAGTAAATGGATGTGAAAACTGCATTTCTACATAATTATCTTAAAGAAGAAATTTACATCCATCAACCTAAGGGTTTTCTGGTTCAAGAAAAGAAGAACACGTATATCATTTGAAGAGATCTTTGTATGGTCTCAAACAATTTTCGAGACAATGGTCTAAGAGATTTAACTCTTTTATGAC
>JAOSBK010000008.1:30525472-30536541 GCA_027568895.1 Erythroxylum shatona | reverse complement strand
TAATTTCAACCTATTAAGGACTTGTTGTATTTTATGTGTCTAAAGCTCTAATAATTATAAAACATGATGAAAAAGGCCATAGACATCCATAAAACACATGCAAAATGCTAAATATAAGGTTCTAAAAACATATAAAAATATGATTACATCAACAACTGCATAATTAAAGTGCTGGCAAGGGCCTTATCAGATGTAGCGAATTGTTCATCAATGTCCTTTAATAAATCTTTAACATTACTATGCTGTTCAACAGAACTACGAATACCAACAGATATTTTGGTCTTTATGAACATCATGGAGAGACAATTAGATCTCTCCTGCCTTTCATAAATAACAATAGCTTCTGGAGTGTTGGCCTCAGTCGTACTCGATCGTTTGTTCTTCCTAATAGCATAGTCTATATCCATCCAGCCTAAATGAAACAAAATTCTCTCCTTTCAGACCTTATAGTTGTCACCTCTCAATTTGGGAATATCACACTTAAGATAAAAAATATTAATTGTTTGAGTAACTGCAAATTGAGAAATAAAAATATATGCTCATTATATATATTTCGAGACCAAAAATAATTCATGATTTACCAATGTAAATCATGTATTTAATAGATGACTTTAGTGACATAAGACTTACCTGTGGGCTAAAGTGTTACTCAATTAGATTCATCCGAAATGTTATGATAAAACTATTAAATTATGTTCATTTTCTTAATTCCTGTTAGTAAATTAAGAAATATAATCCGATATTTTATCCTAATTAATCACACAAATATAATAAAATTCATGTGAGTAAATTTTATCATATCCGTATGATTAATTACAATTAACGTATTAATATGATCTTAAAACTAAATATATAATTATAATTAATTTGAGATGTTGTGGCTACTCCTAATTAATTAAAATCATATGATCACTAACATTATTTTAAGCTTTAAATTAAATCCTAAATATTTGTATCAATTAATAAATAATGCAAATAAATCAAATAATAATGCACAAAATATTTAATCTAGTTTTGCATGTATAATAATCATGAATTTATACTCACAAAATTTCAATTAATCACATGTAATTTGTGCAAAATTAAACAATTACCATATGCATGTCATAAACTTAAATTCTAATCATAAGAGATACATAATTAAAACTTAATATTTTTCATAAAATATTAAGACCCAAAAATGATTTTATAATTAAAATCATAGCATAATAAGTTAGATTTGAATTCACGCAATTTATCACTAATATTAACAAACTTAATATTAATAATTTTTAATTTTTTATTAAAAAAGAAAAAACAAAAGGCGAGGTCGTCTTCAACCTTTAGCTGGGTATGGCATGACCCGGCTAGAACTAGTCGGAGCCCTAACTCTCCAAACTAGCAGAGGACGTTGGAGTTTGCACGGATGCCGACGTTGGGACGACGCGAATGTCGCGAACCGCACGAGACGTTGAAAGAACGACCATGCAACACTCCACAAATGACAACGTCTGAAGCTCCACATACGATCGTTGTCCCTCCTTATCCTTCACGGTCCAGATGACGTCGAGTGCTCAATGGATGACAACAACACGACTCTAACATCTCCAATTGGTACAAAATGTCAAAAAAATTCAACAACCCAAATGTATATATTCGGCAAAAACTCAACCATAACAGAATAAAACAAAGGTAAACTTTTCGGTGGTTTCTAAGGCAAGATAGAGGAAGTCTGGAGCTCTGATACCAAATGAAATATAAACCTAGCAGTCGCATACATCTTATACAACAACTTTAATGTAAAGATCCATGCATATAAAACCATATATATACATATATATATATATATATATATATACAGCAACAGAAGCTTAAATCAAGAAAATTATACCTCCAGCCATTGCCTTTCCACTGAAGATCTAGATGTCTTTGTAAAGTTTGGAGCTTCTATCCTCTTCCTTAGCACAACCGATGGTGCCAACAGATGCGTGGAGATGACAAGGACCAAACCAACGTTTTAAACCCACTTCATACCTTCTTAGTCTCTGGCCATAACAGAGAAGAAGGGTCAGGTATTATGGGTGACAAACTGTGCGTGAGTTAAGGGTTCATGATTAAATGGATCATATAATCATCATATTATGAGGTAGGTAAGGTTTTAGTAAAATCTTACATATTATCCAAAATAGCTCTTTAAATCTAAGTTAAACAAAGATTATTGGTTAACTATCATCATTCAATTAATATCTTATAGGTCTAATTAATAAAGAATATCAAAACTAATTACTTAGATACTAATACCCAACCTCCAACTTAGCCTAGAGACTCATGTTCTTTGGGCTGATAGTAATCTTCAAAAGCTACAGTCAAATCTACGAATATTAGAAGAGATCTAAGCGGGTGCTTATGAAAGAATGTCGCAGTGCTTTCCTTTATATAGACGTAAATGACATGCATAAGATGAAACTAAGTGATGATGGGTTTCGATTCTTAATTTAACGTTATGTTTTGTTAGTCATAATACGTACAAAATTTTATTGAATAGCTAATTTTTACCATGAAAAAACTTTAATAAATTATACTGCCAAAAAAAGAAATTAAAAATATTAAAAATGTGGAAATTTGCTCTGAATTTAAATATATTAAGAAAAATATCTATATCAGACTAATGCATATTTGATATTTGTTTACATTTTATATTTAATAAAAGGAAATGAAGATTAAAAAAAGGAAATAAAGCAAAGTAAAAGATTTTGGTAAGATATGGCACTGCTATTCTTTTTAATTATAAGATTTTGTTAAGATATCGAAGCTAACGAGTACGTAGACTGGGGTTAAAGAGTGTCAAGATGATATCGAAAAAGAGGAAGGGTTGGTGTAAACGAAAATTGATATTGTCGGATAATGTGTAAATAATTGATCGAGTGTGTGTTAACAGCTATAACAATTATTGAAGAGGGGATAGTAACCAATTTTCGACTGATTTGAAATTTTGGCATCTTTCTCCCTCTGTTCTGTGCCGCTCTAGCTCATTCACTCCCTCAGACAAGTTTGTTGCATCAATAAATTAAAAATTTTAATATTTTATTCATAAAATTGAATTATATCAATTTAGGACCCAAGCATTGATTATAGAGCAAAGAGGACAATGGAGTAAAATTAGATCCCAAGATATTAAATGATTGGAAGAAAATTTAAGGAACAGATGTGGAAGACGGAAGTAAATTAATATGAAAAGATGATTAAAAATTGAAGAAAACGATATTGCAGTTAATTGAAAATGGTACTCAAATTCGTCACAATGTGGAGAAAGATAGAAGGATACTTGAGATGAATATGAACAATTTAAATAGAGGGTTTATATTATGTCTACTTTGTTTAATAAGGTTGAATGTGACTAAATTTTCAAATGCGACTAGTTCTTCATGTTAGATAAAACCCAATAGAAATTAAGGTGCGCATTGTAGCAATGCGCTATATTACGATACTAGTTGTACTTGACAAACATATCACCAAGGTGAGCAGAGTACCCAGTAGCATTAAAATAATAGTTTGAAGAATCCATATTTAATAATCCAATAGAGAGTTAGAAAGATTTGAAGTAGATGACAAGCGTTAAGGATTACTATGCAAAAATGATTTTAGTCTCACGATTTAGCGATATGAGAGCCATTATGTGAAGGAATTTAGGGTCTGAAATTTAATATCCAGTTAAGCTATTCAATCAACTTGGTATACGAGGAAACAGCAGCATATAGAACAAAGAGGAATCAATAGTTTTTTTTGATAAATCAGTAATATTATAAATCAAGAAAATAAAGGTTTATGTACATAGCTAGAGATTGCCCAAAACCAAATCTCATACTGAGACTAAATCAAAAACCAACCTAACCCAAACAGACTTGATACAAATCTAAACTAAATACAAGAACATCAATGTATGACATAAGAACTTAAACTATACAAGACCAAATACAAAATACTACCTAGTTTTGTCATCCCTTCAATATTGTTTTAAGAGACAACCTTACCCACTCCTTTCATATATACTCACTGCACTCTTGTAGCATCTCATCATCAAGGATACCGATATAACTTGATAGAATCCATTGACTTGATCTCCTTCACTGAAGTTAGCTCTTTTTCTAAAAAGTAAAGATCCTTTGTAGAAAGTGCAGACCTATCCCCCTGATGCTTGCATCCAATCTATCCCTAGACTAATCTTCCTTGATGTTACAACCTTCTTCTTTAACGTTTTTTGAAAAAAAACCTTCCCTGAACCATCAACGGTACTCACACACCCACTTACCTAAAACATTCAAGTAAAACCTGACATTTATGAGCACTATCCTGATGACCAGGTTCGCCATTGTTATAAATTACCAAAGAGGGAGATGATATTGTGATCTCCGCTTTACCTCAAATTTTCATAACCTGAAACCAACCTGCAAAACATTACATTAAAAGAAAAACATAACTCTACAATTACCTTCTCTCAATCTTTGAGCAAAGTTGTTCCATAACTTGGAAGATCACTATAATATTAATGCTGCCTACTTCTATGACCGTGTCTTTGAAGGTTCTGAGGTTTCTTTCAGACCATAAGTTATACACAATAATAGACAGTAGGATGATAAAAATGTTGAGATCAAAGTTTTTGAAATTTTAAGGGTGATTGAACCAATTTACAATGGATTGTAGGCTAAGTAGGTTTGGAATGTATATCTGAAAGTGGTTGAGATAGTGTAACCACACTGATTTTGAGAATGAACATTCAAAGAAGAGGTGGTTAATAGACTCATTATCCAAGGAACACAGGGAGATTGTGTAACTTTCTATAACTGTGTTTATTCGCCAGTAAGGTGGTGTTGGAAAGATAAGTTACTTACACAACCATGTAAGTTATAGAAAATTTAGTTCATGATTTAAAAGAGAAAAAGATGTAGGTTTTTGTAGAGAGTGCGGCCACAATGTCCAAAAATGAGGAAAATAGAGAGAGGTCAAAGATTATTATATTCTCATCCTTGTTTGATTGTTTTTGAATTGGTTTGAGAGTTTGCTTATTATGATATTGATTTCAGTTTCAATCTTGAAACTTTGTAGAACAATGAGTTGTTTGGGGGTGAGAGATCAACTTTTTTCTATAAATTCTTACTGAGTTTAGTATATTTATTTATTAGTTTGTCTCATATTTTTCCCTCTACACTTGAGGGTTTTCCATATTAAATCTTGTTATTTGTTTCATCTTTAAAGTTTCTTATTCTCATATTATTTTACTATTGCAGTTTGAAGAGTTCTTTCTTGTCGTTGCTATTTGGTTGATCATTTAGAGAGTTGTGTATTTGTCTCCCAATAAGTGGTATCAGAGTTATCGTAATTGAAGATGAAATCAAGTCTATGGTCAAGTTAATGTCATCAAATTACTCTATATGGAAGCCCATGATAGAGGACTTTTTGTATTGCAAGGATCTTTTTGATCTTATTGATGTGGATAAAGGTGTGAAGGATGATGTTCCTTTAAAACCTGAAAAGATGTCAAACAAAGAATGGGAAAAGAAGAAGCGAAAAACTTTAGGCATTATAAAACAATGGATTGATATCAGCATATTCAACCATGTGCCTCAAGAAACAGATCTTTTTGAGCTATAAAAGAAGCTAGAAGGTTTGTATGAAAAGAAGACTACGTGTAATAAGGCTTCTTTAATTAAGAGGCTTATGAACTTGAAGTTGAAAGTTAGGAAATTAGTGTCGGAGCATATAAGTGATTTCTAATACATAATTAATAAGCTTACTCTAATGAAGATCAATCTTGATGATGATTTTCAAGGCTTATTCATATTGAGTTCGTTACTAGATAGCTGGGAAACTTTTGTGGTGACGATTAGCAACTCAGCTTTTGAAGGTGTACTATCTTTGAATCAATGAGAGTTTTTTTTAATGAAGAAATTAGAAGAAAGGATATTAGAGTTGACAACGTGCAATATTTTATGACAAAAAGCAGGGGAAGGAACAAGAATAAGGGTCCTAAAGGTTATGACAAGTCTAAGAACTTTTTAAAGTCCAGAGGTGACAAAGACGTGAAGACATGCCACTATTACAATAAGACATGACATATTAAAAGGGTTCAAAACAAGCAAGATCATCAGAATGATGGTGACAATAGGGGTATAACTATAATTGCTTCAAATACGGATGATGAGGTGTCCCTAGTTTGTGTAACTACTGAATGCTTTGATATCAGCAATTCTAGTTTTGAATGGTTGATCGATACGGGAGCATCTTACCATTGTGTTCCAAAGGTAGAGTATTTCTTAAAATACAAGAGCGTATATTTTGGGAGTGTTAATATAGGAAACCAAAGATCCTTCAAGATAGTAAGTATGGGTGATATCTGAGTTCAGATAAATGTCAAATGCTTATTGACCTTGAGAGATGTAGGACACGTCCTTAACCTAAAGCTAAATTTACTATCAACGAATATGTTAGATTAAGAAGCTTTTCAATACACTTTTGGGGATATAAAGTGAAAACTGTCCAAAGGTGCTATGATGGTTACCGAGGATAGTTATGTTGCTCGCTATATAAAACACACTTAAAGGTGTATGGTGGGGGAGAAGTATACACAACCGAAAAGGAATCTAGACCAGACCTATGGCATCGACAATTGGGACACATGAGTGAGAATAAATTAAAGTTGTTGGCTAAAAAATCCTTTATCGCAATTACGAACTCACAACCATTAAATCATTATGATCATTGCTTGACTATAAAGTAGTATAGATTTTCTTTTAAGAGAAGATCTATAAGGAAGTAGGAGTTGTTGGAGTTAGTGCATTTAGATGCATATGGTCTTATTGAAGATGAGCCATTATGAGGTTAAAGATATTTTGTTAAATTCATTGATGACACTTTGAGAAAGACTTGGGTGTGGTCAAGTGTTTGAAACTTTTAAGAAGTTTCATATTATGGTAAAAAGGGAAGCTAAAGAGCCTTAAAATAGACAACGAAGGGGAGTATACTTCAAGCTATTTGAACAATATTGTACATCACATGAAATTAAACTTAAGAAAGCTAAACTAGGGACTCCACAGCATAATGAGGTTGCTAAGAGGATGAACAAAATCATCATGGAGAAGGTTCGTTACATGATCAAGATGTCAATATTGCCAAAGACATTTTAGGTAGAAGCAATTTGAACTATGGTCGTCCTGATCAATCGAGCTACTTCAGTTTAATTGGATTTTGAAATTCTCAAGAGAGCGTGAATTGGCAAAGATCCCACATATTATCATTTTAGAGTTTTTGGCTACAAGGTATTCAAATATGTACCTAAGAATCAGAGAAAGAAGCTTGACTCAAACTCAATACCTTACATCGTTAGATATGATGTTAATTAGTTTGAATTAAAACTTTATGACCTAAAAAGGCAAAAGGTGGTTAGGAGTAGGGATGTGGTATTCCAGGAGTAAGAGAGAGGTGTTGATCTTCTAAGTGGAGATAAATCATCACACTGCAACTCATCATATAGCATAGTTAGCTCTTCACCAATTCCTTTGATTATTGAGCAGTCTACAGGTGAAGAAGTTGAAGTGTGTGACCAAGCACACATTGGTTGTGATTAGATACAATCTGATATTGATAAGCTATATGAACCACATATAAACAATACTAAAGATGAATCCAGTGAGGATAATGAATACCTGTTACTTATAGTTAACAAAGGAGAAATGGCCTTCTACCAGGTATCCAAGTTTTGAATACCTGTTACTTACAGTTGAGTGGGAGCCTAAGAATGTGCAAAAGGTGGTATCTTATGAAGGCAAAGATCTCTGGCTCACAGCTATGAAGGAAAAGATGGATTCCTTGAAGAAGAATAAGATATACAAGCTTGTAAAGCTTTTAAAAGACAAAAAAGCATTGAAAAACAAGTGGATGCTCAAGATAAAGAGACATCGTAATAAACTGGTAAAACACAAGGCGAGGCTGGTAGTGAAAGGATTCAACTTAAAAAAAGGTATTAACTTTGATGAAATCTTTTCACTAGTAGTCAAGATGACCTCAATTCAAATAATTTTGGATCTAAGTGCCTATTTGGATCTTGAACTCGAACAACTAGATATTAAAACAACCTTTTTATATGGGATGTACATTAGAAGTTTCAAAGTTAAAGGCAAGGAAAATTTGGTCTGCAAGTTAAAGAAAAGTTTTTATGGCTTAAAATAAACTCCAAGGCAATGGTATGGAAAGTTTGACTCCTTTATGATAGATTATGGTTTCAACTGAACTTACGTCGATGCGTGTGTGTATTTTAAGAAGTTATTAGGTGAAAACTTCATCATTCTTCTTGTTTATGTTGATGATATGTTGATTGTAGGTCAAGACATTGGTAGAATCTGAAAGAAGAAGGAGAATTCATCCAAATCATTTGATATGAAAGATTTGGTACTTGCAAAGCAGATCTTTGGCATGAAGGCAAATCGAGACAGGAAGGATAAGAGATTATAGTTATCTAAGGAGAGATATATTGAACGAGTGCTAAAAAGATTCAATATGCAGCATGCTAAGCCAGTTAGCACGCTATTGGTATCACACTTCAAGTTGTGTAAGCGTGCATGTCCCTCACTAGAAAAGGAGAAATATAGTATGTCCTTTATTCCATACTCATCTATAGTAGGGTATGTGATGTATACAATGGTGTGCATAAGGCTAGATATTAATCGAGCTGTTAGGATGGTGGGCAGATTCTTTTCAAATCTTGGGAAGCAGTGAAATGGTTTCTGAGATACTTGAGAGGCACATCGAAGTGGAATTTGTGCTTTGGTAATGGTAAGTTACTCTAGAAGGTTTTACAGATGCAGATACGATTAAAGATCTTGATGGTAGAAAATCCAATTTAGGTTTTCTATTTAATTTTACAGGGTCAGTCGTTTCATAGAAATCCAAACTACAAAAATATGTGGCTTTATCTACTACTAAAGTAGAATATTCAGCTACAGTGGAAGCTTGTAAGAAGATGTTTCGGCTAAAAAGGTCATTTTAAGAGTTAGATGTGAAACAAGAAGATTATATGGTATTTTGTGATAGTCAAAACGCTATTAACTTGAGAAAAAAATATTATATATCATTCCCATATAAAGCATGTAGATGCCAGATATCGTTGGTTGAGGTCCGTGATTGAAGAGCAATAATAAATGTTGAAGAAGATTCATACAAATTTGAATAGTACTGATATGCTGACTAAAGTAGTTCCCAAAAACAAGCATGAGGTTTGTAGTATGCTTGTTGAGATGTATCTCAAGTAGATGGTGAAGAATAATATGTCATCCCCATATTTAGGTTGCAGGGGGGTATTAACTGTCCATCCCTATTTTGAAACTTTTAATGATTGAAGACGACTTTGTTGTTCATGGGAATGATGAACAAGTGAAGACAAAATGAAAGAATCTCTTCTGGGGAGATACACAGCCGCGTAGAGTGCTACATATATAGGTCTTGACTTACACAACTATGTGGATTAATTGTGTAAGTCTCTGTAAACATGTGAAGAAAGTATGAACAGGTGAAGACATACACGATCATATACATGCCAGTGTAAAGATACATGATCGTGTTTGGAGATTGTCTAACTCATTTTAACTGTATATATTTGCTACTGAGGCAATGCTGGAAAGATGCATGGTTACTTACACGACCTTGTAAGTTATAGAAAAATTTATTTCGTGATATAAAAGAGAAAATGACAGATTTTTGTAGACAACATGACCACAACGTCCAAAAGTGAGGAAAAGTAGGGAGAGAATAAATAGTATTGTATTCTCATCCTTGTTTGAATGTTCCTAGGATTGTTTTAAGAATTTGTTAATTGTAACATCAACTTTGGCTTCAATTCTAAAATTTTGTGAGACAACGTATTGTTTGGGGTTGAGAGATCAACTTTTTCTTTAAATTCTTATTGAGTTTAGTATATTTATTTGTGAATTTGCCCCATGGCTTTTTCGTCTACACTGGAGGGTTTTCATGTTAAATTTGGAGTTTGTTTCATCTTTAAAGTTCCTTATTCTCATATTATTTTACTATTGCAATTTGAAGAGTTCTTTCTTGTTATTAATATTTGGTTGATCTTTTAGAGAATTGTATATTTTTCTCCCAATATGTTAATATTTTTACCAAGGTTCCATTTTGCTTGCTTCAATTCCATTAAGATCAAGTCAGGAGATAATGTAGGGCAAGAACTCAAAAATATCATTTTATTCTCACAAGGATTTTTGTTATTCATTTCTTTGGTTGCAGGACTTGGCATCTAATCATACGAGATGGCCACACATATCCCAAAGCTTCTTTCTATAGTTACAACTTCAACTCCCGACAATTTTTGTTAGCTATTCCAAGTTCTTCAATAGCCAAGGAGGAAAATTAGGGTTTCCTTTCAACGGTTGTTTAATCAGAGTCATTTCATCTAAAAAATATAAAACTATTAATTTAAATTTTATTATAATTATAAAAATATAAGAATTTCTCTTTAATTTTAAAATGTTAGGATTTAATTTAATTTTGATTGAAATTTAGTTTATATTAAAAT
This sequence comes from Erythroxylum shatona, assembly GCA_027568895.1. Classification (NCBI taxonomy): domain Eukaryota; kingdom Viridiplantae; phylum Streptophyta; class Magnoliopsida; order Malpighiales; family Erythroxylaceae; genus Erythroxylum; species Erythroxylum shatona. The sequence goes on along the minus strand of JAOSBK010000008.1, from coordinate 30,525,983 downwards.
TTTTATTTGATTTATTTAAATTTTAATGAAAATTTTAAGACAAAATAAACCTTGTGCCGAATTTAAGAACATAAACTTGAGTCAACACCAATAATCAAATAGAGACATGAGGTGTTTTATTGAGATGCACACGGGATCACTCATTGCCACAAAGGCAAATATATATTATATGCATCTCAAACGATAAGATGCAAATACAGAAATTATTGTCACACACTCTTACATAATTAGGAAGTCTGCCAACCATATTACCACTCTGTTGCATATACGCGCACATATATATAATTTTATTATTTTTGGTACAACGGAAAAGCACGCTTTTATATAGTACTGTTTTACTTCTGAGCTTGAGTCTGAGTGAGGTGAGCGTCAATATCCTTACTGCAATGGACTGCAAACTCGAGCAATGTGGCAGGATCTGGGATCTGAGGGTGCAGCTTCTCGTATACAAGAGTCCAGTGGACCACGCTACCTTCACCATTGGGCTTGGGAGTGGCTTGAACTATGAGCC
>JAOSBK010000008.1:30495955-30506072 GCA_027568895.1 Erythroxylum shatona | reverse complement strand
GTTAAGTTTGCAAATAAATTGAAATGTGTGGAGAAACTAGTATGAATAAGCAAACATTAGAAAAATTCAATGTGAAAGCGAAAATCGAATAAATTGAGAAAATCATTCGAGAAAGGAAATCAATTGGGAAATTAAAAAATGACATGAGACAATGTTACCTCATTGAGGAAATTAGAACTAATCAGGGGGCACATAGAGTTTGATAATAATTATTTAAGTTAACAATTGCCCCCACAGTACTATAATATTAAAGATTAAAGTGATCCCAGCAAATTTTGATGATGTATTAAAGGTATTCGAAAAGTTGAGAAGAATAGTTTGAATACTTGAAGAAAAAAACATGTAAGTTGTATGAGAAGAGAATTTTGAGGAATTATACTGATATTAATTATATCAAACGGATTTGGAGATTTTATAGTATACAATGATGTTGTACAAGAGATTTGGGTAAAATCTAACGTAGCATAATAAAGTGATTTTACATATATGGAGACAACTAAAAGTGCTATGAGTTGACTATTCGATACATAATTTAGAACTACTATAGTAGTGATCGCTTTGAAAGTTTGGAGACAGTATATGTATAGGAACATCTTAGATATATATATATATGTACAAATTATTAAAGTTTGAGGTAATTATTGAGTTGAGAAAAATTGAATACGAGATTGAGTCAATGGATATAAGTACTGAAAGACTATGATTGTACAAATGAATACTTCCCAGTAAAGTAAGTGTTGTATCTAATGCATTAAACAGAAATCCCACTAGTAGTGAAGCACGAATTCAAATATTGAGCTTATCAGGTCTAGTGCAAAAAGAAACATAGAATGTGGAGTTGAATTTTAGACAAATCAAATGCTATTTGCTATAAAATTGAAGATCAGTTTCACATGAAAGGATTAACCAAACCCAAATTACGGAGTAAGAAATTGTGAATCTGATTGAGAGATTGAAAATAGGTTTGAATTTTGGGTTTGAATAGGAATAGTGATGAATTATAATTGAAATAAGAAGTATATGTATCGATAAAGATGATTGAGCAAAGAGATTGTTAGAAAAGAACAAATGGTAATATAAGTTATACATCCTAGTAGAAATACGCAAGGACACCATTTAGCAGCTAAGCATGTAGAATCAAGTAACTAGATGTTTGATTTTTTCGACGGTCTTAATTGTCAGAGATAAGCTTAAAGCTTATATTTTAGAGTTCATAGGAACATGAGATCAATGTATAGTTCTATTTGACTTTAAGTAGCGAAATCATTATCATAGTGATTTCATGAGAATATTGTATGAGGAGTTAGGTAATAAAAAAAAGGAGTCGTTCATTTTTGTACTGTGATGATTAAGGCCTAAAAATGGTTAAAGGCCAGAAATGGAGATGTTACTGATAGGTGAAATTGATCAATACTATAACATAAGTGATTCAAGAAGGATGAATGAATAAGGTGGATCAACACCAAGGTTATGGAATATAGTGAGATAGACATAAGAGTTAAGTGAATTAACACTACAATGATGTGAATTATTAAGTAAGAGTTAAATTTATATTTGAAGTTATCACCGTGCTAAAGTGTGCTCAAGTTAGGAAAAAGGATTAGCTAAGCCTAACATAAATAGGTCTGTATGAAATAGTTATGAGAAGTGCTAATGATGAAAGAGATCTTAGATTCGTAATGTGATATATGTGAGTATGTTAAGAATATTGATATGATATAATATTAGTGTTATCGACATAGGAAGTGGAAAATTATGAGTAATCTGAAATATATTGAGGAAACAGATAAGATAGTGTGATATCTGAATAAGTCATGGAGGGATTCATTGAATCCATTAACTAGGGTTATTTGAAAGAAATTATTTGAGTGATAAAGTTAAATGGAAAACAGAAAAGCACAAGAGAAAGAATACCCCTGCCCCTATATCAGTCAGGTATAAATTTCGAGGACGAAATTCTTTTAATAGGGGGAGAAATTTTAGCCCCCAAATTTTTTTCTTGATGAATAAGTATGGTTTACATTAATTATGAGGTCTTTATAAAAGTTATGGAGTTAATTATTATGTTGATGTTAGGAAGATTATATGATATAGGTTAAGTGAATTAAAGTGTTAAGGTTATAAGAATGTTTCCTTTTCAATTCACATCTTCTATAAAATTATAGCTTACCTTTCTAGCTTTCCAACGGTATATAGTAAGGAATTTTTGGATATCGGAGTCAAAAGTTATGGTCCTTATAAGTAGAGATGCTCAGGAGTATAAGATGTATCATCTATTAATGACGTATCGTCTGGTGATGATGTGTCGTCTGGTGAGGACACTTCATTTACTGAGGACACTTCATCTAGTGAGGATGTATCATCTGGTGAGGACGCTTCATCTAGTAAGGACGTATCGTCTGGTGAGGATGCTTTGTCTGGTGAGGACGTATCATCTAGTGAGGGTGCTTCGTCTGGTGAGGACACTTCGTCTAGTGAGGATGTATTGTCTGGTGAGGACGTACCGTTTGGTGAGGACACTTAGTCTAGTGAGGACGTATTGTCTAGTGAGGACGTACCGTTTAGTGTAGACACTTCATCTAGTGAGGATGCATCGTCTGGTGAGGACACATCGTCTAGTGAGGACGTATCGTTTGGTGACATCATATTGTCTAGTGATGGTGTTATATTGTCTAGTGCACTGTTAATCTGATCCTATCGTCTAGCCACATTTTTGACCTTATAGATGATCGATTTTGTCTTTGAGGTCTTCATGAAAGTTGTAGATCTTTAAGTTCTCTTTGAAACCATCTAAAGTACACCTCAATCTGAGTTCTCTAGAGAAAGTTATGACAATTTTTCCAATTCATCGAACCTTATTATCTAGTCCAATTCTGACCCTTTGGATGACAAAACCTCACTTCAAAGTCTTCGTGAAAGATGTAGATATTGAAGTCCTCTTTTGAACCCTTGATCTGATATCCCTAGAGCAAGTTATGCCTTTTGTCCTGAAATAGGTTCAATATGGTTGAGGACAGAACCTTGTTTGATTTTTTTCGGCCATAACTTTGTTATCCGACCTCCAAATGAGATGATTATTATGTCTAAACAAACTAGAGACATAAAGTTGCAAGTGATCTGAAGGAATAGAATTTTAACCCAGTCCCTAAGACTTACAATTTTTGGATGGAAATTATTATCCGATCAATCATTGTTATCCAACCTCTAAACAAAGTGACCATTAAGACAATAGATTCCTCACACATTGTGCTATCTCTCCACACAAAAAAAATTGGCAACATTCCAAATTGATTGGAAAAAGATTTTGATTGAAAGAAAGTGAAGGAATCTATTGGAATAGTATGAACTGGTGTTATTTTACTGAACATGCTTCGGCATTTTGAATATATTTGGATCTGTAGGGTTCCAATAGAGATAATTTTCAATGTGTAGTAAACAAGAGACGTAGGTTTACAAATTATATGAACAGGTCAAATTTTAATTCAGCCTCTAAGATGTTCAATATCTAGATGGAAGTTGAGCGTAGAATATTTGCTTCAGTATAAGAATGATTCAGAAAATAGGCTCTAACGCTTACGGTATCAAAGAACGAAGATGAACCGAGGATGACTAATAAGGGTTAATTAGAATAACCATAAATGGTAACAAGCACAAGCACACATTTTATGACTCTGAATTTTAGGCTTCGGAAGCGGGGTCCAACAGTTGTGGTATCAGAGCAAGAGTTCAGTTTTGGAATCGGTGCCCAACAATATGAAATAGGACCCATATTTTTTTATTTTTTACATATTTGTCGTATAATATCCATATATGACATAAGACCCATAAAAAATTAATAAATAATGCCACTTATGGTTTCTAAACGGATGATTGAAAAGATGTTAAGTCAGAGCCTTTTTAGAAATTTTGCGAACATTAGAGGTTCTTCATATACATGTTGAAATGTTAATGTTTAAATTGAATTTAGTTAAAAGCTTAGGGTCCAATTTGACCCCTAGCCTTCTTCATTCTTCTTTCTTATAATATTTAAAATATTTTTATTATGTTTTTGATTTGCATTAAGCTATTTGTATCACATATCAATTCTTATTCAATTGTATTCATCAGATAAGAAATAGTTAGAAAATAAAAATAAAAATTTGTCAATACCTAATTCATTTCCCCTTTTGGGTGCAGTTAGGGACCAATAAGTTCTAGCATAGTTGGTCTCTTATGTTAGCATTTCAAAGTCAAATTCTAAGGTATAGATCATAACAAAATACTTAGGTTCATCATCCTCCTCACACAACCAAGAAGGATTAAAATTTGTAGAGCTCCTCTCTTTGGTGCCAAATAGGCTGAATTTTTTCTTAGTAACCAAAAGTCTAGATTTTTTAGCAATATTTTCAAGTGGCTGCTTCACTCCTATAAATTTATAAAAAAAGGCACGCACCCAAACTAAAGAAAGGATGGGAACCTTAAGATAAGAAAAGGATGGGAACCTTAAGATAAGATATTATTTCTTTAAATAATAAAGGCATTCACATATTATGTTTTAAGTAGGAATGAATTCAGAAATGTATCCCTGTACAAAACTCCTCGTGAAATTTGGCACACACTTGAAGGTAATAATAAAGTCAAATAAAATTAGAAAAGAGCGTACTAACTCATCAGTATGAACTATTCCAAATGAAATATAATGAAAGCGTATCAAGCATGTATACAACATTCACTAATATTTTTAATGCCCTTAAAGCTCTTATAAATTCCTAAACTAATTTTAAAATGGCATAAAAGTTACTTATGTCGTTATAAAGACTTGGGTAGCTAAAGTGATGACTATATAAAAAGCTAAAGAAAGGACCCCCAAGGAAGTTAAGATTGATTTAAAATGTAAATATTCTAACATTATCTGTTTTTAAAATAGAAAACTAAGACATATGAAGTCATAATACCCTCCATTCAAAGACAATGAAAAGTTTGAAAGAAATGATAAGAGGAAGAATAGAGACAAAAACAAGAAGACAGTATATAAAGCATGGACATAAGATGATAAAAGATTTTGAAAGTGAGCATTAACAAGGAGAGGTACCTCATATGTTCTTTATAGCTAAAGACAACAATGAGGTACTCTCTAACTCTAATTCTTATGGTAATGGTAGTGATTTGACATATGTTGAACTACTAATAAGTTTCAAAATTGTGAGCATAACAAGGAAGAAGCTATTTTATAAATTTCAAAAGGATCAAAAGCATTTAAGTGCATACGTAGATGGAGTGGAATGATGAAGAGTATATTGCATGGCTTCAAAGAACCTAAGAGTGATAGTTTCTAAAACTTATACATCAGTTGCATTAAACTTAAAATATGAGACATTGAAAAAGGGAGCTAATTATCTCAAGATTCATTTTCCAAATTCACTAAGCTCAGTGAGAAACTTGAGAACATGCTAAGAGTTCAAAAGAGTATAAATAATAGTCATTGGATAAGAAAAAACTATATAAGTGAATCCAATGCCAAAATTATAAATTTCCATATAAAACATTTATGTATTGAAGAACCTTTTACTAGGATGACAAATGGGCATCATGCATCCACTTCTAGGAAAACACATACCTCATATACACATATTATAGTTTATATACCTTACCTTAAAAGAGACCCTGTGCATTAATCTATAGATTTAAACCTAGATATAAAGCTCTATATTACTAAAAGAAAGAATATGTGCAATTTCTATGAAAGACGAGATAGTATATAATATTACTCACACTTTTTAGATCACATTTTAAAATTAGAATCAAGCATCAAAGTTTCATCCATAATAAGTATCACACATGTAATTTTTTTAGGCCATCATATTACTCAAGAGGAATAGGCGATATCAAAAGGAGGATCTTTTTAATGCATATGTACAGAGAAGATCAATTAATGCATCTATACATCAACATCACTATGATATATCATTCATATAACATAATATGCCATAGGTTAAAAAGAAAGAGACTAAAACTAAAGACATCAGTTCATTTGAGTACCTAAAAGAAATTGATTGTTTTATAATGAAGTTCTCTGAGAAAACGATAATTTCCATGTTAATCTTTAACTTGTAAAGCATATAAAGTATTTAATAGGAAGAATTTTATTATTGAAGAATCTATGCAAATTATTTTTGATGAATCTAACCATGTTACATCTAAGAAAATGCCGGAAAGTGATGATATAGATATATCCTTAGAATTAGACCTTAAAGAAAACAACAATAAGAAATAAGAAACTGTATATTAGCAAATATTTGAAGCAAATATGGAAGATAAGAAGATTATAATTGATTGACCTATTTGTGAGTTAGTTAATTATGTAATAACCGCAAGTGCACGGTATAGTTGTAGCTAGAACTAGCAAGTACGGGTCAATCCCATGAAAACTATGAATACTAGTATTTACCCTTCCCTATTATCTAGCCTACATATTTATTTTAGATTTTTAATAAAAATAAACAATTAAAGAAATAAGAAACAATATTGAACACAAAGATAATGGAATTCACTTGGAATGCTATCGTTATAAAAAATTAGTATCTAGGTTTGAATAACCCTAAACCCTTAACAAATTTATCTTTTATCATGTAATTATTTTGTTGATGTATTGAACTATGGAGGCTCCTATGGAATGCTAATAGCTGATCTTAAAACTACTAACAACTAATCCTAAGATCTCTAGCTGAATTAATCAGGTTAAAACTTATATGATTGCACTACCAATTTATAAATCCCTCTATTAGGTTTGACTCTAATCTAGAGGATTTATGTTAGCTTGTCTTTAAAAGTGCAATCAACTCCTTCTAATTACAGTAGATCTATTCACACTAGTATTTCTTAATCTCTAATTATGAAATCAAATTATGATATAATATCTTGAGTTATTAGAACATAAATAAAATGTGTAATCAGATCACAATATACCAATCAACCAATCACATTAATAAAAGAATCCAATCATATCAAAGTATTAATATAAGGTTCATCTAACCTAAACACTAACTGGACGTTTAGTTACACATAATTGAAAATGAAACCAATTACATTAATAAAAGAATGAAACCATATCAAATAATTAACATAAGGTTCAACTAACTTAAACCCTAACTGGACGTTTAGTTACACATAATTGAAAATGAAATCAGGCATTCATTGAAAAAAAAACAAATAGAAAACAATTAAATCATAACTCTAAATCTCCCTATTTGTCTTCAATCGAATGTTCTGGCAATGAAAGAGGCTTGATCTTGTATTTTGATGGATTTTTTGATGAAATCTTCATGATTCCCAATTCCCCAGACCAAAATTGTACCTTTTGGACGTTCTTCACACCTAGAAATTGCCTCCCAAAGCCTTCTCCTCCTTTTTGCCCTCGAAACATTGATTTTATATGAAAATCTAGGTTTTTGGTTATGCTTTATCTTGTGCACAACCATGCATAATCAGAGTCTATCGATTATTGCGAAAGTGCATGGGTGTGCAAAAATCCATAGTTATGCACTGCTTCTAAATTGTTGATTTTCTATTTTACATTGGGTTTTCACCTAAATTCTAGTCCTTTAAGTCCATGAAGGCAATCATCACTTGTAAACACTTATAGATCAAAACAAAAGAATATAAAATATCAGGCAAGAATACATTAAATATTAGGTAAAAATATAGTCAATTAACCATCTATCAAATATCCCCATATTTAAGCTTTTGCTTTTCCTCAAGCAAACTATAATCAAAATTATAAATTTACAACATCAATCCATCATCAATCTCAAACTATCCATTTATACTATACATCATCATATCATATTGAATAAATTAACATATAATCAAAATCAAGTTGTCATAAAATTAATTTCCTAAGCAATATTAATAGTAATCATATCAACAATCACATTGAAATTAAAAGTATATCTCTTTACTTCCTTACCAGGATTTCACTCAATGCACTCAAGTGTTTAGGGTGAAAAGCATCAAAACTCTCAATCAATGCATAGTAGAACTCTTACCATAGATTTGCAATAAAATCACATCCCCATAACTTATGTACAAAATAGAAACAAAAATCAAAAGGTCTTTTTAAAGGTTGTAATGGGGCTTAGGTATGGTACGAATGGGATAGTAAAAGTGGTTTAAATGAAGGAAATTTACTTAAAGAAACATTATAAGACTTGGTTACAAAGACATAGGTCCTTTCAACACAACTCTACTGGTACTATAAATTTCTTTTCTTTATATTCCAATCATTACCACAATTAAAAAAAATATTAGACCTTTCATAAATTTCAAGTCTTAACTAGAAAATAATGAAAATAACCTTCAAGCTTGAAGATAATAAAAAGGTCTTCAAAGAAAAATGGAATAAAGGTTTATAATTTGGTTTTGATTAACGAAAAAAGTCTAAAACTTTGTTATTCCAAAAGGTAAATTTAGGGTGGTGGTAATTTTCATAAAAGTAAGATAAGCAAGTAAGTGAATCTAAGTGCCTTTATTATATTAATGCTTCTAATTTTCACTAATATGGTTTTAACATGCATAATAAAGAAAGTTATAGAATTATCCCACTAAACACGATAACATATATGAAAGAATAACAAGAGCTTTAAAATTTTAAAAATTTACTCTTTAGGCTTAAAAGCTCACAAAACATATATGGGTATATGTGTGTAAATAGTATGCAATATCAATCAATTTGAATATTTCAACAATTACAAAAAATATGACTTAGAAAACTAAGTTTATTATAACAATCATCCTTTTGCATACAAATTTAAGTCAATATTCAACAATAAAATAAAGTATTCGTGGACAAATTTCAACTAATTCAAAACATCAATTCATAAAATATTATAATCAGGATTACAATATGCTTAAATAAATCAGTTAAATGTTCATTAAACCCATCCTCACACTTAATCTGTACATTGTCCTCATTGTACATAATATAAGCATTTATGAGCAAGTGAGAGGGTTGTTGGTACATTCTTGATTATAACATTTTTTTTGATTAGGATCCATCCAGTATAAGACTAACATCCTTACAAAACATAAACAAAAAAGTGATAAAAAGATAAAAGAAAAAACAAAAACAAAAACAACTAAGAAACATGATAATTAAATAACATAAAATTAAATCTATCCTAATTTATGGGTTACATCCTATACAATGTTTCTTTAACATCTTTAGCTCGAAGTAAGCTACATATTGACATCATTTTGGATCAATAATCAATAGCTTCCTTCTACCCTTTTCTCCATAAAGTGGTTTCATATCCTATAAACATCCACATGTTGCACGATAATCAAAAGGATATAATTTAATAAATTAATAAATCCAATGTCAAGAAATAATGTCCTTTTTAATGACAAATTATTAATAAAAGAGGTAATAACAACACCCCCTAAATAGTCAATCAACTTGAACAATTTTTCTTTAAAGATGTGGGAACCCTCTATACTTAAGGTCACTACCAACACCTCATCAGTAGTTTCCTTACTTGGTTTGTAACATCTCGTCTCCATATTGAGAATTAAAACCCAAAAGTACGGTACATAAGAGATTAAGAAAAATGCATTTTCATGCTCATGCATATTGTTGGCATACATGCACGTAAATTTGAATATTTTGCACGCATTTAAAATGATTGTATATGTATTCATTGACATTCCGAGCATAATTGAATTATGATGTGATATTATTGAGAATTATGAATTTGTTGTGTTGAAAATTTAATTGGTGAGTGTATTTGTTAATTTTGAATTTTGGTGAATTTTAAAAATAATTTTTGAAATTGTTAGATATTATGTTGGAGTTATGTAATTATAGTGACCTAGAAAGCAAGTGCATTAACATGTACCTTAATCTTCTTTAGTTACAGTTTTGTAGTGGAAATATATTATTATTAAAATAAAAGAGTTTGGTTTTAATAAGCATTATATAACTAGTCATAAGGTACCAAGATTCTTTTGTAAGTAATATACATATACATAGAGATGTATGAGAGACATGTATATTATTATAATATAAATTAATGGATTCACAGTTGAATAATCAAGTTGGTTGCTTGATTATGGTTTAGACTGTAGTGTTGCGATTTATCTC
>JAOSBK010000008.1:30465969-30476542 GCA_027568895.1 Erythroxylum shatona | reverse complement strand
GAAGCATACTCAATGGACATATACATTTTCCAGCTTTTAACTTCCAACATATCACATATAACCCATCTTGCGTCTAAACCATCTTTTCTATTTCATTTCAAGTTCAAGAATTTTCTCTTTTCTCTACACATGAATAATCGTCAACAATCTCTCATTTAATAGAAAGGTTCAGGGCCCAACACTATTTGTGTTAATGGATAAGTTGTAATGGAGTTGAGAATGAGGAGTAGATGGAGTAGAAAAGGTAATATTTGTATGATTTATGTTAGAGTAAGATTTGGAAACAAAATTGTTAGTTGATCTGGAAAATGTAGCAGCAACATAGTCTCTAAGCATGCTTCTATATTTTAGCCATAACCTTTTCTCTAGTTATCCAAATGATATGATTATTAATTTGGATTAAACTAGAGACATATAGCTACATTTTTCATGAAGACATAAAATTTAGATTCTGCCATTAAAAGTCTCAAAGTTTGACATGAAATTGGGAACTGGGTACAACACATTGTTGGATGAATGTATATTTTGTGTTCTAATTTCAGGGAAAACAACTATATTGATCTAGGAAGATTTTGACACAATTGTCTTCATAAAAGTTGTAGATGTTGCTTTTATCTTTCAAAAAGTATAAAGTATGAAAATTTTGGATATCAGAGTTGAGAGATAAGATCATTATAAGTTAGTAATGTTGCACATGATGTATAAAAGCCTATGTAGCGATCGCGAGGAAGTTGAGTGCCATCGCGACAGGGAAAGGTGTGATCTTGCACCTTGGGAATAGCGTCAGGTGTGATCACAATAAGGAAAGGTGTGACCACACCTTGGCAATAGCCTTGGGTGTGATCGCAACAGGGAGAGGTGCGACTGCACCATGTTACTTTACCAACGTTTCACCACCTAGAGGGTTTTCTAGCTCTAAACATGTTTGATTCTTTTGACCATAACTTTGTCATCGACCCTTCAAATGAAGTGATTATTAAACCGATAGATTCCTAACACACTTTACTATCTCTCCATAAAATTTGGTAGCTTTTTAAATTGAACTGAAAAATATTGATTGAAGGAAAATGAGGGAATATGTTGGAGTATTATGAATTGGCATGATTTCACTAAACATGCTTGGGGTATTTCAGTTATATCTTATTCCATAGTCATCCAAATGAGATGATTTTTGATTTAGAGTAAGCCAAAGAAATGGGGCTACAAACTACATGAAGAATTTGAAATTTGATACAGTCTTTAAAACTTTCAATTTCTGGATTGAATTTGAGTATAGTGTACTATTTCAGTATAAAAATAGTCTGAGAATGTTGAAGTATAAATCATAAGTATAAATGATACTTATGTGAGCATGGAAATATGAATGTTTACATCACGAGGATAATAGCGTGATACTTGAGATTATCATGACATTTGTTGTGCATATTGCATATACATACATATGCATTATTAAACACTTATAATTATGCAAATTGTGATATATGTGTATTTATTTGATACAGAGGAGCAACAGGAACGTCAACCTCCAGACGTTGTCAAAACTTCCAGGCATTAGCTTTGGGAGTGACTAGTGAGTAACCTAGATGGTCTCACTCAATAAATTGTTTGCTTTTATATTATGTTTAAATTATGAATGAATATGATTTGATTGTGTTAATTCTGGACAATAAAGGTTTGATGATTGTGATATATGAATGAGATATTGAAGTGTTACTTGTATGTGAATGTGACGAACTAAAAGTTTCATGAAATGATTGATTATGACAGATGCATTCTATACATGAAATGCATAATCAGATAATGAGAGTTTTGACCTGAGTAGCCAGTGAAACCGAGCTTAAAGCTCCAAATGTGATTAAGAGCTATAGGCTCACTATGTAAAATGAGCTCTATATCCCCAATGGATAAGGTATAGTATAAATGATCCCAATATCTATAATAGATTTGAGACAATGTAGGTACTCAGTCATAACAACTTAATAATCAGAAAAGAGTCACATGAGCATTCATATGCATTTTATTAAGCATGTTAGATTGATTGAAATGCTAAATTGTCTACTCTTGAGTGAGAATGTGATATATGATGAGTTATGCAAAGTTGTGAAATATATGTTATATGTATGATGTCTTGCATGAATTGATTGAACCATCGCTAATGGTTACCTCATTAAGTTCGCAAAAGTCACCGAAATTGCAACATTGATTTTTCAGGACCGAGAGACGATCCTAGCTACTGAGAGGCGTGACAAGTAGTTGGCCTTGTACTTTGGGAACAAGAAGAAATGGCTTAAAGGTTAGTTAGTTGGGTTTAGATAGATTAGTTAGATTTTTGTGTTTTTCCTCTTTCATGTAGCATCTTTTGAATTAGGATATGATGATATACACTTTCAGATGATCTAGAAAAAGTACCAATGTATACATTCAGTTTTTAAGAAATGAAAGGAGGATATTGGTTTAAATTATTTTGTTTTTCCATAAGATGTTTTTTTAAAATGATGATGTCATGTTAATTGAATGTTGTAACTGATCGTTGCATGCCGTTATCATAAGTTATGTATTGGAATGACCTAAGGGTGTTCCGATATGTACCTTAGGGGTAAGGGGGCACTATATTTGGTGGTATCAGAGTATGGTTGGCATCCACAGGGATACCTAGGAAATGTTGAGCATGAAATATCATGAGAAAAGTGGATAATGATTGGGGTTATTGATTGTTATCCACCCTAGGTGATCAATTGGGGGAACCAACTGACCTAGGATCTATAGGAGCCAGTAGGGAGTCCTCAGTACCTCAATCACAGGAGATGCCTTAGAGAGTTCTTGAAAGAAGGGAGATGAGGTATGATAGGCTACGGAATCAGGGGGTTATGGATGTTTATGGCAGCATAGACCCTGCTGGGGCCGAAGGATGGTTAGAAAGGACATAGAGAATTTTTTATCAGATAAACTATGAGCCAGACAAGAGGTTCGATTATGTAGTATCCTTATTACAGGGCTCGACTTATTAGTGATGGAAGACTGTCCTAGGCAATTTCACCAGGCCTTGCCACCTGAAGTGGGAAGACTTTCTGAGGACCTTCAGGGAAAACTACATGCTCAAGATTTACTTGGATCGAAAGATGAAAGAGTTCCTATAATTGAAGCAGGGTAGGATGTCGGTGGCAAAATATAAAATTCGGTTCAAAGAGATGATGGGTTTTGCTACTACTTTGATCCTTACAAAAGAAGACAAGTGTAGGAGATTTGAGGACGGACTTAATATAGAGAGCAAAACAAGGTTGGCAATTTCCAACCTGAGTAGTTTCACTGTGTTGAGAGCTGCTTCAATCAGAATTGAGTAGCTACTAAGAGAGAGACAAGTCGAGACTAGGCAAGGGTCCAGAATGAAGAGGTCTAGTGAGAGTCAGAGTGGTTTTGGTAAAAGATTCAGTAAGTTCCAGAATAGAGCCTTCAGACCACCAACTGGATCAATGCAGTCAAGATTTAGACAGAGGGGTGGTTTTGTACAATCAGGCAGTGGAAGAGGTACAGTGTGGAGTCAGTTACCTCCATGTGAGCATTATAGGAAGAGGCACGGTGGTGAGTGCTGGAAATTATCTGGAGCTTGCCTTAGCTGCACCTATTTTGGCGACCAGATTAGAGATTATCTTGCTACTTGAGGAGCTCAGTCTGGTATGAGTGGAGATTTGGGAGTGATGATAGGTCCAACAAAGTTTAGGTAGTAGGTCTAGACAGAGAGGCCGAGGTAGAGGTGGAGTGAGCTTTTGGAGTCCTATAAGGATTGAGATGCGAGGAAACTGACCATAATCTTGAGCTCAAGTTTATGATATGGCCAGGCAAAAGGCTCAAGACTCTCCGGACGTTGTTGCAAGTACACTTCTTATTTATGATCATGAGACATTTGCATTGCTAGATCCAGGATCTACGCATTCCTTTATCACATTGCATTTGGCATATAGGTTGCATTATGATAGGGAGTTATTACAGTATGGATTAGAGATGAGTGCACCAATAGGTAGTACTACAGTTATAGGAGAGGTCTACAAAGGGTTCTTGATTTGGATTGATCAAGAAGAGTTAGAGGCAAATCTGATTATATTGCAGCTGAGAGAGATAGATATTATCTTAGGCATAGATTGGCACACTGCTTATAGGGTTGTCATGAATTGTTATACCAAGGAGGTAGTACTAGAATCTCCTGGTTAGCATAGGGCAGTATTCAAAGGAATCAATCAAGTAGTGCCAGCCAGGATGATATCCTTTATGAGTGCATTGAGGTTGATGCAGGGTGGATGTGAGGCCTATCTGGCCCACGTCATTGAAACTAGAGCTAAGCAGAATGTGTAGGACATTCCCGTGGTTAGGGAATTTCTGGATGTGTTTCTCGCCGAGCTACCTGGTTTACCTCCAGATCGAGAAATAAAGTTTACCATTGATCTAATTCCAGGCATTGCTCCTATATCTATTCCTCTATATAATATGGCACTTGTAGAGTTGAAGGACTTAAAGGCTTAGCTTCAGGAGTTGTTAGAAAAAGGTTTTACTAGACCCATTGTTTCACCTTGGGGAGCTCTAGTTTGTTTGTGAAGAAGAAAGATGGGACTTTGAGGTTATGCATCAATTATAGGCAACTGAATCGGGTGACAGTGAAGAACAAGTACCCATTGCCTAGAATTGATGATTTGCTTGATCAGCTATAGGGAGCTCAGGTGTTCACTAATCTATATTTGAGATTTGGGTATTATCAGTTGAAGATAGCAGAGGTTGATGTGCCTAAAAATGCATTCAGGAGCAAGTATAGGTACTTCGAGTTTTTAGTGATGCCATTTGGGCTGACCAATGCCCCATCAGCTTTTATGGCCTTGATGAATAAGGAATTTTAGCCCTACCTAGATCACTTTGTAATTGTGTTCATAGATGATATTTTGGTGTATTCAAAGACTAAAGAAGAACATGCTGAGCATCTGAGAGTGATTCTACAGATTATGAGGGAGAAACAACTATATGCCAAATTCAGTAAGTGTGAATTTTGGCAGATCAAGTAGTCTTTCTAGGATATGTAGTAACTAGACAAGGCATACAAGTGGATCTAAGGAAGATAGAGGTAGTGATGAATTGGGAAGCTCCAAGGAATGTGTTTGAAATCTGAAGTTTCCTAAGATTGGTCGAATATTACCGGAGATTTATTGAGGGGTTTTCTCTGATATCATCCCCTCTGAAAAACTTTTGAGGAAGAATGTAGTGTTCGAAAAGAATGAGGAGTGTTAGAAGAGCTCTGAGGAGCTAAAACATCAGTTAACTACTGCACCGATGTTGACTATTCCATCAGAGACTGGAGGATATGTGGTATATAGTAATGCTTCGCATCAAGGTTTGGGATGTATGTTGATGTAGCAAGGCAAGGTGATCACCTATGCATTGAGATAATTAATATCTCATGAGATTAATTAGCCAGTACATGATTCAGAGCTAGTTGCAGTTGTCTTTGCTCCAAAGATTTTGAGACACTACTTGTATGGAGAGACCTTTCATATTTATATAAATCATAAGATTTTGAGGTATTTGCTGAGCCAAAAGGAATTGAACTTGAGGCAGAGGAGATGGATTGAGTTACTAAAGGATTATGATTGCACGATTAAGTACCACCCGAGTAAAGCTAATGTGGTGGTTGATGGTTTGAGCAGAAAGTCTAATATTAGTGCAGCTTAGATTCAGTTATCAAAGTTACCTAACTTGATACATTTGAGAGATTTGAATGTGGAGTTGAATCTGAAACAAGATGAGGCACTGATTTCTACTTTGAAGTTGAGACTGATGTTGCATGATAAAATCATAAAAGTCCACAAAAAAGATCCTAATATGGTAATGCTTATGGAGAAAGTGAATATGAATCTGGATTCCAAGTTTGAGTTAAGGGGTGAGACATTATGGTTAAAGCAGAGGCTGTGTGTTCCTAATGTGGATAATCTAAGGAAGGAAATTCTTGAGGAAGCACATATGGCCACCTATACTATGCATCCTGATACTACCAAGAAGCATAACAAGCTTAAGCAAAATTTCTAGTGGCTCGGAATGAAAAAGCAAGTAGCGGAGTATGTGTCTAAGTGTATGACATGCCAGCAAGTTAAGATTAAGCACTAGGCTCCAGTAAGGAAGCTACATTTGTTGCCCATTCTGGAGTGGAAATGGGAATGGATCACTATGGACTTCATTATGGGATTGCTTAAAACTCCGAGACAGAACGATGCGATATGGGTTATAATGGACTGGTTGACTAAGTCGGCCCACTTCTTACCAATGAGAGAAAATAACTCACTAGATCAGTTGGCCCAGAGATATATCAATAAGGTGGTGAGACTGCATGGGGTTCCAATGTCCATTGTATCAGACAGGGATCTTAAGAACTTGCAGTCTGCTATAAGTATGAAGTTGAACTTTAGTACAACATTCCATCCTCAGACAAATGGACAAAGTGAAAAGACAATCAAGATTATTGATGATACGCTTAGAGCATATGTATTGGAGTTTTAAGGAGTTTAGGATCAGTATATGGCACTGATAGAATTTGCATACAGTAATCATTATCGCAGTAGTATTGGGATGGCACCAAATGAGGCATTATATGGTAGAAAATGTCAATCACCATTATAGTGGGATGAAGAGGGCTTAAGAATGGTTGAAGACCTAGAGTTGATACAAGATACAGTAGATAAGGTGAAGTTGATCCGAAACCAAATTAAAGTAGCCCAAGATAGACAAAAGAGTTACGTGGATTAACATCGGAGGGACATGGAATACAGTGTGGGAGATAGAGTATTTCTGAGAGTGTCACCTTGGAGAGGAGTATTGAGATTCGGTAAAAAGGGCAAGTTGAGCCCTAAGAACATTGATCCTTATGAGATCATTGAGAGGCTAGGACCTTTGGCATATAAGTTGGCCTTACCAAATGAAATGTCTCAATTGTATAATGTTTTTCATATGAGTATGCTTCAAAATATCAATCCGATCTGACACATATGATACCGACTCAAGAGATTGAGGTTGCTAATGACTTAAGTTATGTTGAGGAACTGATCAAGATTGTGGGATCTTAGATCAAGCAGTTGAGGAATAGAGTCATTCCATTGGTGAAAGTCCTTTGGAGGAACAGAGGAGCATATAAAGAGACAATATCCCCACCTGTTTGAGCAATCAGATGAGAATTTTGAGAACGAAATTTCTTTTAAGGAGGGGAGACTTGTAACATCCTGTTACCCATGTTAAGGCTAAAATAATAAATATGAAAGATTACTAAGAGATTAAAAATGCATTGTATGTTCATGCATCATATGATATACTGCTGGACACCAAAAGTTTCTTAGGAGACTAGAACTATTAAATGAGAAATGTGGATAAATTCACATTTTGCTCTGGTGCTTTTAGTGGATAAAAGAATTTGAAGTGAGAAGAATTAAGGTGAAAGTTAGAAGTAGAATGAAAGCTAAAAGAAGTTGAATTATGTAGTAAGTTCATGAAGAATATGTACATATGTGTATGTTCTGTTGTTAGTGTTCAGGAATATTCATGGACTATATATTTTTCTTTGGATGATATTGAATTGAGATGGAATTTTTGGACTTCTAGGCTGAAAGTTATGGTCCTTGTAAAGGAAGATGTATCTTCTGTCTTTTCGCTTCTTCTATGTTTTGTATCTTCTATGTTTTGCTTATTTTGTGTTTTGCTTATTTTGTGTTTTGCTTCTTTTGCCTTTTCCTTCTTCTGTAATGATGTCATCTTCTTCTGTGTTTCTTCTATGATGACGTCATCTTCTTCTGCCTTTTGCTTCTTTTGTGTTTTGCTTCTTCTGTCTTTTGCTTTTTCTGTATTTTGCTTCTTCTGCCTTTTGCTTCTTCTGCCTTTTGCTTCTTCTGTGTTTTGCTTCTTCTGCTTTTTGCTTCTTCTACTTTTTTGTCTGACCTATTTTTTGGTTCATTTTTGACCCTTCAAAAGATAAAATCTGTCTTTGAGGTCTTCATGAAAGTTGTAGATCTTGAAGTTCTCTTTCAAATCATATAAAGAACACCTTAATCCAATATCAGTAGGGAAAGTTATAGCAATTTTTCCACTTCTTCTGTCTTTTTCATTAGTCTGCTTTGTACTTATCTTCTGTTTCATTTTAGACTATTCAGAAGATAGAATCTATCTTCGAGGTCCGCATAAAAGTTGTAGATCTTGAAGTCCTCTTTCTAACGATATAAAGAAAACCTTAATCCAATATCTGTAGGGAAAGTTATAGGAATTTTCCCACTTCTTCTGTCTTTTTCATTAGTCCGCTTTGCACCTATTTTCTATTCCATTTTAGACCCTCTAGAAGATAGAATCTGTCTTTGAGGTCTTCATAAAAGTTGTAGATCTTGAAGTCCTCTTTCGAACTATATAAAGAAAACCTTAATCCAATATTTTTAGGAAAAGTTATAGTAATTTTTCCACTTCTTCTGTCTTTTTCCACTTCTTCTGTCTTTTTCATTAGTCTGCTTTGTACCTATCTTCTACTCCATTTTAGACCCTTCAGAAGATAGAATATGTCTTCGAGATCCTCATGAAAGCTGTAGATCTTGAAGTTCTCTTTCTAACCATATAAATAAAACCTTAATCAGATATCTGTAGGAAACGTTATAGCAATGTTCCCACTTCTTCTGTCTTTTTCCATTAGTCTGCTTTTCGTCTATACCTATCTTCTGCTTCATTTTTGATCCTTTAGAAGATAGAATCTGTTGGACCCCAAACTTTTCTTAGTATTGCGAGTTATAATTTGACATTAAATGAGAAATTTGTGGTGAATTAGTCATGTGTAAAGGAAAAGAAAATTCATGATTTTGAATGATTATGTTTAATGTTCCATGTGAGCAAATGCTAGTTTGAACAAATTGAAATGATATTTTGAGGTTAATGCATGAAATGGGTGTTTTTGAGTTTAATGAAATTGATGTGAGGTTTTGGGTACATTTATATTGTATTATGAAATTTATTAGTGAAAGTGTTAGATTTTGGAAAATTAAAAATCTGCAAATTTTGAGGATGAATAGTAGCAGAAAAAAGCCAAATTAGGATCTAAAAGTTTGTGAAATTTTCTGGCTTGATTTAGGCAGAATTTGATAAAATGATCTTCATGAAAATTGTAGCTTCTGTTGAGAGCTTTCTATCGTCATAAAGTATGATATTTTTCGATATCGGAATTGAAAGTTATGATCTTCCGAAGTTAAGGTTATTTTGTTTTATTTTTTAAAAATGCTATTAAGGGTAATTTTGTGTGTACTGCTTTGAGGTCAATTTCTGTACTGATTTGGTCTGAATTAGAGTAAGTGGTCTACATGAAAGTCATAGAAGATTTTCCTAGCTTTTCATTGATGTAAAATATGTTATTTGTGGATGTGAGAATTGGAAGATATGAAATTGTGAAGTTGGATGTGGTATTAGGATGACTCATGTTTGGCAGAAATTTTGACTGAAAAATTGACCTAGTTAGAGGTTGAAATTGCCTTTAACTGCTTCATGAAAGTTGAAGATTTTGATTTGATCTTTATTTTGATATAAAGTATATAATTTTTGGACCATGTAATGTGAAGTTATGATTTTTGGAAGTTTCTATTACTGTTTAGCATGATTATTAGTGGACAGATCTTTTGATTGGAAATTTGGCTCCCTTAGAGGCCAAATTGATTTTTTTGTCCTTCATGAAAGTTGTAGGTATCATTTTGATCTTTTCATTGATATAAAATATGGTATGTTTGGACTTTGGAGTTGAAAGATAGAATTTTACAAAGTTGAGTTATTGTTTAGGGATTTATAAATTGGACAGAAAGTTTGATTGGGTTTTTGACCCCTTTAGTGATGGAATTGGTTTTTGAGTTCTACATGAAAGTTGTAGAGCTTCCTTTGAGCTTTCTATTGATACCAAATTTGTAAAATTTAGAGTTCGGAATCAAGATATATGAATTTTGGAAAATTCAGATTTATATATGTTGAAAAAAAATGAAATTCCGGAACGCAGGCGTCCCTCGCGAGGGCGAGGGAGAGGGCGAGCGCCTCGCCCTGCGAGCGCACTCGCGAGGGCAAGCGCTCACCAGGGCAAGCGACTAGCAATCACGAGCGCCCGCGTGCGACGCCATTTCGCCTGCTCTTTCCTCCTTTGCGCGACGTCGTTTCGTGTCTTCCTCCTTTGCGCGCTGCCGTTTTGGCCATACACGACACCGTTTTGCTTCCTTCTGATTTTGGTAATTTGCTTCCTAATCCGACCCTTGTTCAATCTTTTTCTTATATCTTTTCCATCTGACATCCGATTGACTTGGTTTTAAGCATTGGATTCTTAAGACAATTATCTACATCCTCAAGGGAAATTTATAAATTTTTGAGATTAAATTGAGGGTGATTGATTTAATCAAAGTGAGTTGGAAAATTTTATGAACATGGTTTAGTCTTTTGAGAAATTCTTGATCTGTGGAGATCCGATTGAATTGATTCTTAAGGAAAAATAAAATAGAGACATGGGGCTACAAGTCATATGAAGAAATTGAATTTCAATTTAGCCCCTAAG
>JAOSBK010000008.1:30444847-30457744 GCA_027568895.1 Erythroxylum shatona | reverse complement strand
CTGATTTCATTTGCATTTTATGACATATAGGCTAGCTTAGGTCCATTTCATTAGGTTCCGATTAAGTGAGACGACCCAAGGTTGCAACCTATACTACAATCTTGGAATTGATTATTTTTGACCGGTTTCCAAGGATCGATCTTAAGGTCGAATTGACAGAGCCACGATCACCCTACCAATAGCAGTCAATGAGGGAAATTTTGTCACCTTCCCTAAGCCATAGATTTTTAAGTAAATTCTGGTACAAAGGAAGTACCTTCTCGACTTCTTTTGCCCGAGGATTGACCTCCTCTATCAAAGCCCCTTCGTTGAATCCTTTCTCTCCTAACCATCTCTTGCCTTTCTATTTTTATAGCATCTTGCACCAGTTGATAATAATTCACTTGCTGTAAAAGGGTAAATGCTGCTAGATGCTCCTTGATGGAATCATTTAAACCATCCTCAAACTAATGATACCAAAATTCCTCAGTAAATAGTAGTTCGGGGGCGTACTTGTTGAGTTGATTGAATTCTAGGTCGTACTTAACAATTGACAAGTTCCTCTGTTTCAGGTTCAGAAATTGTTTCCACTTCTTCTTTCTGTAAGCCTCTA
The DNA here is from genome assembly GCA_027568895.1 of Erythroxylum shatona. NCBI lineage: Eukaryota > Viridiplantae > Streptophyta > Magnoliopsida > Malpighiales > Erythroxylaceae > Erythroxylum > Erythroxylum shatona. The sequence goes on along the minus strand of JAOSBK010000008.1, from coordinate 30,457,152 downwards.
TAACATACTTAGCTTTGAACTCTTGGGTAAAGAAATCCCAAGTTAGAGGCACTGGTAGTTGAGGATTCCTCAAAACAAACTTCCACCATTCGTAAGCTACTCCCTGAAGAAAAGAGCTAGCACAGTGCACCATTTGATCTAGTGGACAACTGATTTCATCTAACACCCACTTTGCTTTCTCTATCCAGAACTCAGCTCTTTTAGATTCCTCCAATGATGTTCTAGAAAAATCCTCAGCTCTATACTTCCGAAACTGATCAATCGGAGCCTTGGGTGTAGTCATATGATGCAGTAACATCATCATATCATGAGAAAACTTAACTAAAGCCTCTCCCTGAGCTGAAGGAGGAAGTGTCACCTTAGCTTCACCTCGATTAACCCCAGAGGGTCCATATATCGATGGACGAGATTGCTCAGGATTATTGCTCTTAGCAACCTCGTCAATGGCTTCTTAAGATCTTTCCATCTTTAATTTTATAACCAAAACATGGAACAAACTGCATTAGGCCAAAACATAACTTTTACACTCAAGTATAAGCAGTAGTTAAGCATTGGTTAAACCAGAATTGCCTAAATTGTGCTCTAATACCAAACAATGTAACACCTACATACCCACTGGAAGGATATGCATATGTTATCTAAGACAGGACTTAAATATATCAAAATAATACAAAGCATTGCTAGAAATTCAAACAACCAATCATTATGTTTCTATACATATTCGACTATAAATAGATTTTAACCAACAAACTAAATTTATATGAATAGATGCTTCAATTACAACACCATCTAGAATTAAAGTTATTACATTACAAACCCTTAAACAAAACAGTACATATCTTAAGTTCACATACACTCTGCATTACAATATTTACAAACTTTTAACAAAACACATTCTTTGTTGGTAATTGCTGTTGTTATTGTCCCAGTCTTTGTTGGCCATTGCGGTTGTTATTGTCCCAGTCTTTAAACCCTCCTATGTGAGCCTACATGGGGCAAAAGCATCTTGCTAAGCATAGTGGAGAATAAACTAAACAGGATATAAGTTGACAAATGTTTCAAACAATCATCCAAACATTCACATATTCAAAATCACATCACATTATAAGCAGTATTTAGTTATCCATTTTGAAACCGAACCAAAATATCATGAATCTCAGAACAAAATATAACATATCAGAATAAGCTACACATTTTATTATAAGCAAAACTCATTAATGTCAAAGCTGAATATTATAATATCAGAATAATACTTGTCTATAAAAAAATAGAATTTTTTATTTCAGAACAAAGCTCAGATGTTTCAGATCAAAGCTTATTTATATCAGAACTGAGCATATAACAAAATATAAAACAAGTTAGTTTATTAATCCTTTTATATAGAAGTGGGTAATGGGACTAATATAGGAGATACCGTGATCGGCATCACAGAATAGGAGGGACCTATGTCTCAATAAGAGGAGACATCAAAGAGTCAGTAATAGGAGACATCGAAGTGTCACAGGAGCTACGTAGACCTTTTTAGGCATGCCTATTTACCCACGACTAGGACTTAATAGTTTAAAAACAAAATAGGTTCATTTTAGAATTATCATGTGAGGAACATATTGCAACACATACCACTTTATTTCATTTTGTTCAACTTTACATATTCATTGATTTCCAAACAAACTAACATGTCATACAATTACTAGTATGTACAATAATGCATCAATAGAGGTACTGAGTCATGACAAATTATGTATATTCACACAAATAGAAAACACTTCTAATACAATAAAAAATATCAAACTCCTCGGAAGCTTGATGGTCTGGAAATTAACACAATATCATCGCAAAAATTCCCAATTCACAAACATCCGTATCCAATTCATAAAACATAAGCCTTTGGAACTCGTTCATTCATGAACACACCAAGCAATTCAATATTGTATTCATCATAATTAAACAAAATTAAGTGTTACTCAACTAAATTGAATACCAATTTAAGTTCATAATATACCTTAAACAAGTCCATTTAAGTCCTATTATACCAAATAAATTAATTTAACCTTGTAAAGTTCATCAATTGCACAAATCTCATTATTTCACATTCCTAATCATTTCCCACAATTGTGGGATAAGTGACTTGAAACCTCTAAACAGTTATTTTCACAGGAAAGGTTTTTGGATCCAATTTGTATGGCCATTCTGGCCTAGAAACTGACGTTTTTAGACAATATGTTATTCTAAACAAATGTTCCTATATGTATTGTTAGACCCCCAAACTTTTCTTAGAAGATTAGAACTATTAAATGAGAAATTTTTGGCAATTAATCATGAGTAAAGAACAAATGAATGAAAATTCTTGAACCAAGAAATGATAGACAAGAGTAAAGTAGTGAATTAGAAATATGGATAGATTCATGTTTTGCTTTGGTGTTTTGGTGGATAAGAGATTTTGAAATGGGAAGAATTAAGGTGAAAGTTAGAAGTAAAATGAAAGCAAAAATGAAGTGGAATATGTGTAGTAAGTCGATGAAAGATATGTATATATCTGTATGTCCTGTTATTGGTGTTCATGATTAATCATGGATTATAATTTCTTTATGGATAATATTAAGTTTATAATGAGGAGTAAATGAAATAGAAAAGGTGATCTTGGTATGAGTTGTGTTAAGGAAAGATATGGAGACAAAATGCGTAGCTGATCTGGAAAATGTTCACTGAATTTGTTTCAGTCTTTTAACCATAACTTTTTCTCTAGCTATCCAAACGAGATAATTCTTAATTTAGAGACATATGACTACATTTCTTAAGAAGATATCGAATTTAAATTCTATCTTTAAGAGTCTCAAAATTTGTCATGAAGTTGAGAACTAGGTGTACTACATTGGTGGATGAATGTTAAATTCGTGTTCTGAATTCAATGGAAATTTTGGATTGATCTAGGCTGAATTAGAGAAAGGTTTCTTCTAGAAAGTTGTAGATCTTTCTTTTAGCTTTCCATCAGTATAAAGTATGTAATTTTTAGATATCGAAGTTGAAAGTTATGGTCCTTAAAATGTGAGATGTTTAGGAGTATAAAATGGTATCGTCTGTGATGATGTCATATCGTCTATAATGACATCATATCATCTATAAAATTGTATCATTTATGATGATGTCATTCGTCTTAAGAGTTGCATTATCTTAAGTTGGTTTTACTTCGTCTTAAGTTGACTCCGCTTCGTCTTAAGAGTTGCATCGTCTTAAGTTGACTTTGCTTTGTCTCAAGTTGACTCTACTTTGTCATACGAGTTGCATCGTCTTAAGTTGACTTTGCTTCATCTTAAGTTGACTTAGTTTTGCCTGCTCTTTGTTTCGTCTACTTTTTGCTTCATTTGCTCTTCGCTTTGTCTGCTTTTCTCTTTGTCTACTCTTTGCTTCATCTACTATTTGCTTCGTCTGCTTTTCACTTCGTCTACTATTTGCTTCATCTGCTCTTTGCTTCGTTTGCTTTTTGCTTCATCTCCTTTTCTTTGCTTCATCTGCTTTTCACTTCGTCTGCTCTTTGCTTCATCTGCTTTTCACTTCTTTTGCTTTTCACTTCGTTTACTCTTTGTTTCGTCTACTCCTTGCTTCGTCTGCTTTTTACTTCGTTTGCTCTTTGCTTTGTCTACTTTTCGCTTTCGTCTGCTTTTTTCTTTGTTTGCTCTTTGCTTCGTCTACTTTTCACTTTCGTATGCTTTTTGCTTTATCTGCTCTTTTCTTCGTTTGCCTTTTGTTTCGTCTACTCTTTGCTTCATTTATTTTTTGTTTTGTCTACTCTTTGCTTCATCTACTTTTTGATTGGTCTATTTTTCGCTTCGTCTGCTTTGTGCTTTGTCTATTTTTCTCAATTCGTCTCACCCTTCGTCTTAGGTTGACTTTCTACTTCATCTTACATTGACCAGAACATATTTGACACTCTAAATGATAAAAATTATCTTCAAGTCCTTCACAAAAGTTGTATATCTTGAAGTCCTCCTTTTAACCATTTAAAGAACACCCTAATCCGATATTTTTAGGGAAAATTATGACAATTTTCCCAATTCATCTGCTTTTTCAGTTGGTTTCATCTAATCCTATCGTCTGGTCCACTTTTGACCCTTCAAATGATAGAATTTATTTTCAAGGTCTTCTTGAACGTTTTAGATATCAAAGTCCTCTTTAAAACCGTCCTAAGATGATCTTAATGTGGCATTTGTAGAGAGTTATGCCCTTTGTCCCGCAATAGGTTCAATATGATTGAGGGAAAAATCATGTTTGATTCTTTCGGCCAAAACTTTGTTATCTGACCTCCAAATGAAGTGATTCTTGAACCAATAGTTTCTTATCACATTTTTCTGTCCCTCTATAGAATTTGATAACATTTGGTTTTGATTCCAAAAACATGGGTTGAATCAAGGTAAGGGTATTGGTTGGAAGAGTATGAATGGGAGGAATTTAAGTATAGTGTATTGTTTCAATACAAGAATAGTCCAAAATGTTAGGGGCAATACTTTTAGAGTTCTGAGCCAAATGGATTGATTTTGGTGTCATTAAAAACTTAAGACAATGGAGAACATTTTTCTAGAAGAAAGAGTTATGTCAGAATGTTTAAAGGTATTGTTGGCAAGGTACTTAAGCATAAAAAGTCATAAGGCATAAATGGAAGGGCAAATGGGACATTCTCACTCATTAAGGATATAATTGGAAGAAGTGTTGTCTTGCATTTTAGGAAGAAAGGAGAACGAAAATTGAAGAGAAAAAGAGAGAGTGTCATGAAGAAGAGAGAGAAATACGAAGAGAAGAAGAGAAAGAGAGAAAGAAGAGAAACAAGCTAGGGTTTAATTTTTCTTAATCTTCAAGAGAGATTTTGGAGCTGTTCAAGAAGTGAAAAAGGTAGAGGAAGAGAAGAGCTTCCTTTGGAGCTAAAGATCCCTTCATTTGGTGAAGAATGAAGGGAACCAAGAGAATCCTACCCAAGAGCAAGGAGAAAGACAACCTTGACTTGGATTTTTACAAGCGAACTAGGTGGGTAATGTATTGATAGTTATTGTGTGATTGGGAAAATTATTGCCTATGTGTGGCTATTTGTTAAATTTTTTAAATTCATTTGTAGAAAATACATGATGATTTTTTATTTTGTCATATTATGGAAGAAGCATGATACATTGATATAATTAAACTGTGATTTGGATCAATGTTCTACCATTGAATTGTATCGTGGCATTTTGATTTGAATGGAAAGAAGAAAGAGCATGAAATATATGAAAGTATTTCATTTTGATAAACTAATTTTTGAGCATTGATTATGTGCTTTGTTTGGGCAAGAGAGGAACCGTTTTGTTGTCACGTGCACGTCGACGTAAAGCCTTCTACCGGTTGTTTGCTTGTGGCCCACGAGATTCAAAAAAATGGACTCCTTTTGTTCACGGAGTAAACTTCGATTTCTCTGTTTTGTTCCACGAAACCCTCGAGCTATTTGTTGTGCATTGCATGTTTAGATGATCAAGAATGGTGCATAATTGAGTGTCATATTTAATGGTCAAAGTTTATGTTGTGTATTTTAAGTGTGAATTAGATTGGTGAATATTTTAAATTGCTTGAATAAAGTATGAATGCTAGATATATATATATATATATATATACATATGCTTGACTTTGGGTCAATTGCCAATGCTATATATATATATATGCTTGACTTTGGGTCAATTGCCAATGCTATAAATATATTAGCCACTGAGCTATGTAGCTCACCTCACGCTTCCCTCCTCAGGTGCAGAAAGAGAAGATTAGCGATCCTTGCAAGGCATTGGAACTCCAAGATAGTTAAAGACTTTTATAATTAAGATAGTTCAGTATTTTTGTATTTTAGAATCATATCAAGCATAGACATTCAATTGTATCATGTGTATTTTTGTACTTTGTACTTTGTATTTTGTATTTGTATTAAAGAAAAAGGGGTGGTTTTTGAAAAGTAAAGATGTTTTGAAAACAAGCTTTGAGTTCTGTGATAGGCCCAAGTAATTACTGAAACTCTGATGTGTTCAATAATATTTTCATCTTGGTGACTGAAATGGTTGTAAATAAATCGGGCCAATTTGATTATCAATTTTTTGCATACGCTTTAAATGTTTTTTAAAAAAAATTGCAACATGATTTAACTGTTAATTGTCTCCGAATGCTGGGCTTTGGAGGTGGGGTCCAGCAACTGAAATATTGGATGGGTGTGGATAAGTATTTCAAAGATTATGGTCCTATTTATGGATTATAATGCATTCCTCAGGCATGCAAAATTAAAAGAGGATCAAAAGTTAAGGTATCAAGCTCTTCATTATTCACCTTTTCTAGGCCACAACCTAATGCAATTAATCAAAATAGTGTATTACAAGACAATTTACTTAGAAATCAAACTACTTAAAGATTTCGAGATAAGACATGTTTTCTCTGGCATATTTATTTGGCAACCAATATCATTCCTCTTAGATCACGGTCATCAAACCCACCAACTAAGACACAAGTTGCACCCTGCAAACAAAAATGTCACAGAATTAGCTCCAAGAGAGATTCAACTTACCAACATATAGATTTGTTAACCACATACTACGCCTCGAGTTTTTACTTCCCACATTAAATTGTTCATTTGTTGCTTGAAGAAAAAATCCAAAATTCTTGGGATGATACTGCAAACCATACTTCCATAAGATACTGGCCAATTGGAGTTGAAGGGAAGAAGAGTATGTCAAGAAATTTACCCTCAAATTCTCCCATGCAGCTGTGAGAGCCTCCGATGTCTGCATATAATGAGGACATTTTCAAGAGGAAAGTAGGACTGTAAGTAAAATTTAAAAATATCAAAGAAATGACGCGTAGAAATTTGCAAATGGCAGCAGTTCACTACTGATATTGCACTGTCATTTTCATGATCAGAAGCTAATTCAATCAATTGACGAATTCAGTTAAAACAATCTTATAAGTTTCAGATTTGTAATTCAAGTAGACAATAATCAACCATCAAAATGTTATGGTTAATGTAGAAGTTAAATTTTTATTTACTGTTAAATAAGCTAGTCCTTGAGTGAGGCAAAGTCTATTTCAAACAGATCTAATCTTATGCTAATAGATACAATATTACTTCTTTTATTGTTTTGTATAAGATATGATTAGTTATCCCTTATTTTCCTCTAAAACTTAACTTTACTGAAGTTTGATTGGTAGCCTTTTATATCTTACAAATAGTAGACTAGAAATTTTACAAGCAATAATTCTCTTGTCAATGTTTATACAAAGTCCAACTATGCATAACTTTAGAGGCTATCAAAAGAATTCTGTGATACTTGAAGGGAATGAGCTCATTTGACCTTTACTATAAACACTTCAATAGCATTAAGTTTAAAGGGTTTTCTAACAACGATTAGGGAGCATGTGTCGATGATCGATGGGGCAAAACAAACAAATTCTTTATTATGGGTAGTGAAACAATTTCTTAGAATTAAAAAAATCCATCTACTACCTTGTCTTCTTCAAAAGCTGAATAGATAGTGATTACTACAATAACATATCAACCTGCTTGGTTGCGAGTGATTTTAAATGATGTGAAGCAAACTCAGGTCGAGGCAACTATAATTTATTGCGATAATAAATCTGTTGACACTGGGGAGTCCACTTTTTTTGGAGATCTTCATTACAAACTTAGTGAGAGAACATACTTGTGAGCCTTGACACCACACTCTAATAGAAAACTTTAAGGCATTAAGTTTTTGGGTCCTTTCCATTGATATGTCCCTCACTAATCTCATCTCTTCCTAATGTGAGATTCTCACTCACAAATCCCAACAATCTTCCCTTCAAGTGTGAACTTCCACATTGAGCTTGGGCTCCCCTTTAAGCGAAAGCCTTTTTTTGCTTTTTTTTCTTAGAAGCTCAAGTATATGGTATCACCTATTGCCCTTCTACTCTACTAGTCTAGGCCCACCAAGAGTCTCCTTGGTTTTCCACATGAGGTGACAACTACGAGATCTAACTACCATCTCCATACTCATCCCTTGTTGAGCCATCGACTCTGATATCACTTGTTGAAAATAAAGAGATAAGAATGCACGAAATAGAAGAGAATTTGCTAGTGAAAATTGAATTACTTAACTAAAGCAACATGAAGCCTTATATAGGAAATTACAAAGCTACTAAATCAACTTACCCACTAACTCCATAACGTCAGTAACCCACTAACTCCAACAATAAAAATAGAACAAATAAATTACAAAGCCACAAAATCAACTTACCCACTGACTTCATAACATTATTGGCCCCTCTAGTTCAAACAGAATAAACAAACCACTAACTGATAATTTGACAAAGTCTTTAACACGCTAGTGTTGCAGTTTAACACTCCCCTCAATACCAACTTCCACATTTTTGAAAATTCCAAGTTGATGACAGAAAACTTCAAGCTTGTTCTCATTCATGCTCTTTATGAATAAGTCTACAATTTGATCTTGTAAATTGATTTGCCTTAATTCAACTTCTTCTTCCAAAACTTTTTCTCTGATAAAATGGTAATGCACCTCTACATGTTGGACCCCGAATGTTTCATAGAAGTTAGAACTATTTGAAGGAGAAATTTTGGCAAGTAGTCATGAATAAAGAGCAAATGAATGAGAAATGTGGATATGTTTAAGTTTTGTTTTGGTGTTTCCGATGGATAAAAGATTTTGAAGTGAGAAGAATTAAGGTGAAAGTTAGAAGTAGAATGAAAGCCAAAAATGAAGTTGAATTAGTGTAGTAAGTTGATGAAGAATATGTACATATGTGTATGTTCTGTCATTGGTATTCACGATTAGTCAGGAATTATAAATTTCTTTATAGGTGATATTGATTTGAAATGAAGTTGAGAATGAGGATTAAATGAAGTACAAAAGGTCATCTTAGTATGATTTGTGTTAAGAAAAGATTGTGAAACAAAAAGGATGCTTGATCTGGAAAATGTTTATGGAGAATGTTTCAATCTTTTAACCTCAACTTTTTTTCTAGTTATCCAAACAAGAGGATTCTTAATTTGGATTAAACTAGAAATATATGGCTACATTTCTTATGAAGACATCAGATTTAAATTCTGTCTTTAAAAATCTCAAAATTTGTCATGAATTTGAGAATAAGGTGCAGTACATTGGATGAGTGTAAATTCGTATTCTGAATTTGAGGAAAATTTTGGATCAATCTAGGCAAGATTAGAGTAAGTGTGTCTTCTAGAAAGTTGTAGGTCGTTCTTTTAACTTTCGAACGATAGTTAGCCTAGAAATTATGGACGTCTGAACTGGAAGTCATGGTCCTTATAAGGGAAGATGTACAAGAGAGGAGTTGCGTCTTCTGTCTTTTTGCTTCTTCTGTGATGGCGTCATCTCCTTTTAGGTTTTCTTTGTGATGATGTCATCTCCTTTTGTGTTTTGCTATCGTCTGTGTTTTGTTATCGTCTGTGTTTTGCTATCATCTATGTTTTGTTGACGTGTCTTCTTCTGTGTTTTACTGACGCGTCTTCTTCTGTGTTTTGCTGACGCATCTTCTTTTGTGTTTTGTTGACCCATCTTCTTCTTTGTTTTGTTAACGTGTCTTCTTCTGGATTTTGTTCCTTCTAGGTTTTACTTCTTTTGTGTTTTGTTGACGTATCTTCTTTTGTGTTTTTCGCTTCTTCTGTCTTTTGCTTCTTCTAGGTTACTATTCATAAACTTCTTCTGGGTTACTGTTTATGAACTTCTTCTATCGTTTGCTATCTTCTGTGTTTTGTTTCTTCTTTTTTTTTTTTCCGTATGGCCTATCTTCTATTCCATTTTTAATCCTTCAAACGATAGAATCTGTCTTCAAGGTCTTCATGAAATTTGTAGATCTTGGAGTTCTCTTTCGACCCATATAAAGAAAACCTAACTCTGATATCTGTAGGAAAAGTTATAGCAATTTTCCCACTTCTTCTGTCTTTTTCCATTCTTCTACTTTTTCAGTTGATTTCGTCTAATCCTATTATCTGGTCGATTTTGACCCTTCTGATGATAAAATCTAACCTCAAGGTCTTCTTCAAAGTTGTAGATCTCAGCATTTCTCTTTGAAATCGTCCTAATATGATCCTAATCCAACATCTCTAGTGAAAGTTTTGCCCCTGTCCCAAGATAAGTTCAATATGATTGAGGACCAAAATCTTGTTTGATTCTTTCGGTCATAGTTTTGTTATCCGACCTCCAAATGAAGTGATTCTTGAATCATTAGTTTTCTTAACCCTTTTTTCTATCCCTCCATAGATTTTGAGAGCTTTTGGTATTAGTGTGAAAAATATGGATTGAATCAAGTAAGGGTGCCGTTTTGAAAAGAGAAGGAATTAGATACTTTACTGAACAAGCTTCAGTGTTTTGATGATTTCTCGATCGGTAGAGTTCCGAATAAGATAATTTTAGTTTAAGATAAACTAAAGACATGGTGCCACAAATGGTACGAAGAAGTTGAAATCTAATTCAGTTTTTAAGATGTTTAAAATTTTGGATAGAAGTTGTGTATAGTATACTGATTTGGACAAGAGTAATCCAAAAATGTTGAAGTGTATCTTTCAAATCACTGAACCTGATGGATTGATTTAGGTGTTCTTGGTAACTTAAGACAATAGAGAAGATTCTTCTAGAATAAAGTGTTATGTCAAAATGTTCAAGGGTGCTTTTGGTAAGACACTTAAGTATAAAAGACATAAGGCATAAATGGAAGGGCAAATGGGACAATTTCCAATCATTAAGGGCATAATTAGAAGAAGAAGTATTGTCTTGCTTATAAATGAAGAAGGAAAACGTGAAGGGAAGGATAAGCAGAAGAGAATAATGAAAGGAGAAAGAAAGAGAAAGAGAGAATGTCATGAAATAGAGAGAGAAATACAAAGAAAAGAAGAGAATGGGAGAAAGAAGAGAAAACAAGCTAGGGTTTCAAATTCCTTAGCCTATAGGAGAGATTTTAAGGTTGTTCAAGAAGAGAAAAAGGTAGAGGAAGAGAAGAGCTTCCATTTGAGCCAATGATATATGTTTAATTGTTGATATTTTTAATTATTTGCACTTAGCAATTAATGGTATAAAAATGCTTAAGATACTCACTTTAATTCATATTTGATTTTAGGTACAATTCGGGAGCACAGAAATTAAAGTGAGTCAAAAGTACCCCATTTGAGATATTTTTTTGAAGATTTATTTTTTTACTTGTCTTCATGAAGCAAAAAGAAAAAAAAAGAAAGACAAGAAAATTAAAATAGGAGAATTGAAAGTGTTGCTAAAAAAAAAGAGGAAAGAAAAACAAACACACAAAGACAGAAAAATCAGCAACGTTGGAGAGTAGATTAAATTAGAAGAGCAGGAGCTGTATTCCAGGAGGGTTTTCAAGGCAGACGCTAAAGCCATACGGAAATGGCGCAAATTAAATCACCGCACAGTAGACAACAAAAGGAGGATTTAAACATTTGTCTAATGAATGAGCTACAAGCACAGTGAAAGGAGACACATGGAACGTTACTGACGCAACAAATGAATTAAGAGCTAGAGGGCTTTATTGTGTAATGAAGGCAACACGCGGCGTTTTAGAAAGCAGGAGAAACAAGAGCAAAAACGCAGCGTGGAATGGAGCATAAGGAGCACGCAGCGTTTTGGCTAAAAACACAGGAACAGGAGAAGGGTTTTAAGTGAAGAGACCCTTAATTGTCTCATCAAGCTACAGTAGAGGAATAACAAGCTATAGAGGAAGATATATAGTGAGGCGCAGGCGCATAGACAGGGATGCACGGCTGGCAGCTGCGGCTTCGGCTTGGCAGGATGGAGCTTGCAGTTTGGAGTCTGCAGCTGCGTTTGAAGACTAGCGTGAACCAGGGAGAGCGCAGAAGTGAAGAGGGCGTGGGCAGATTGGCTGGAGAAGGATTTCAAAGAGTGTCAAAGTTTATTTGTCTAATCAGGAACAGTGGAGACGTGTAGGGGAGTGAGGCTTGGTGGCTTGGTGGCTGAGAGATAGGAGCTGCAGAGGAGTGTCAACAGTGTCGTGGACAAAAACTCCAAATTTTATTCATCCCATCGATGAATAGTGAAGAGTCGAGCAACTTGCGGCATTGAACAAAAATTTAGGGATTAGAATGGGTATTGAAGCATTTTATCGGGAAAGACCCATGAAAAGTTAGACATCCCGACACCGGTTTGGAGGTAAAATCGACGCCGACGACTCGGGTTAAGTATTATTTTAATTATTTTGTTGTTTCTTTCTCTCATTAGGAATTGATTGTGTTATCCTATTTTAATCGATTTGGGTTTTGTGTATGG
>JAOSBK010000008.1:30377135-30391840 GCA_027568895.1 Erythroxylum shatona | reverse complement strand
TTGTGCAAATTGTGATATATGTGTGTGTGTTATTTGTTATAGAGGAGCAATTGGAACGTCAACCTCCAGACGTTGCCTGCACTTCCAGGCATTAGCTTCAGGAGCAACTTGTAAGTAACCTGGACGGTTTCTCTCAATTATTGTTTGTTTATAATTATGTTTTGAATAATGAATGAATGTGAATGAGAGACCAATGTGCTTTTTACTGTGATTGATTGTGTTACATGCATTCCATTCACGAATGCATAATCAGATAATGGAAGTTGTGACTAGAGTAGTCAATGATCAGACCTTAACGCTCAACGAATAAAAATAAGCCTCGAGCTCACAAATGCTTCAAAGCCTCAGGCTCAATGTGTAATGAGCCATGTATCCTCATCAGATAAAGGATAGTTATTAATGAGCCCGGTATCCAAAAACAGATACTGGACAGTTCAGGTACTTGATCACAACAACATAACAATTGGAAAGTGTCTCATGAGCATTTCATATGCATCTTGTTAATTATGTGTGATAGAACGAAATGCAAAAATTGCTTATGCTTAAGTGAAAATGTGTTACTTATGTGAAATGCATAATTGTGAAATAATTGTGGTATGAATTGATGTGCTGCATGAATTGAGTGAACCATCGATGATGGTTACCTCATTGAGTTCGCAAAACTCATCAAAATTATAACGTTGTCTTTTCAGGACTGAGGGACGACTCTAGCTTTTGAGAGGCTCTAGTGTTGTGTAGATTGTGATTGACAGAAGAAGTCACGGCTCAAAGGTCGGTCAGCTGAGATTTTTGGACAGATTAGTTAGATTGTACATATTTTCCTCATTCATGTAGTACTATTGTATTAAGTTTTGATGATGCACATATGAGATTGTTGAAAGTCACAATGTAGGCAATCGGGTTTTTATGAAATGAATTGAGGAAAAAGTTGGTTTTAAAATATTATGATTTTCTTATGATACTTTGTAAGTGAACTATGATACCATGCCATATGAAGTGAATGTAGTGATCGAACGTAACGTGCCCTTATCATAGGATATGTGCCGAAATGACCTCCGGGCGTCCTGATGTGTACCCTGCGGTAAGGGGGCGCTACATCATGAATGAACTAAACACATTGAAATTGTTTACCAATTTATATGCCATTATTTTACTCAAGGTGTCAACCAAATAGTTTATATATTTTCCAAAACACATCTTTCATCTTGTTTTTGGGATGTACTTTACAAATTTGAGCTAACATATAGTATCCCATCTTGACTTTGAGGGGATATTAAGATTCAGAATAAATGAGAAATTAAGATTCATATTAGTTAAATTCCCAACAAGATATTCTTGTAAATCCTATTTGTTTAAATTAATGTTAGTTAAAATATATCTTTTATATATGTATGTATGTGTATATCATGTAGAGCTAATTTTTCTGTAAATAAATTACATACTGTATGATGAAAATAAATTGCATAAACATTTTATCTTTAGTATTGCATTGTTACACTCAGTAACAATGTATAATGGTGAAATATAATTATTTCCTTCTCAAGATCTTTTACTTTTTCTCATCATGTGGGAATTATAATTAATTCACATTTATCTAATTCTAGCCATGTAGGAAGAAAGAAGAAATTGTATTCAATTATAGATTTTATTTTGTATATTTTCAGAAGCTCTGTTTTTATTTCTAGGAGCTTTGGGTATAGCTTTATATGGTTCTAATGAACCAATATTACATTTTGAAATATCATCCAATCAATTAAACCATATAACTTTGGAAATATTATTGTATATTGAATTTCTTATTGCTTTCACTATCAAATCAATAATATGCCTTTATATAAATGATTTCTAAATACCCATGGGGAATGAATTTATAGTACTTGTATACTTATAGCTAGAGTCTTATTAAAAATGGGTGTCTATGGATTGATTCAAATCAATATGAAATTATTGATGCTACATCATAATTACTTTGGTTCCAATGGTTATTAACTGATATGAGTGCCACACATTCTTCTACCACTATGCTTCATTGTGATAATATAAGTTTAATACAAAATTGTTATGATGATAGTTTTCATGAGCGAACCAAATACATTGAAATTGATTACCATTTTATATGCCATCATGTTATTCATATTAGATAAAATCCTAGCCAGATATTCTTGTCTATCCTATTTGTTCAACTTAAGGTTATTTAAAATCCTATCTTATATGTATATGTATATGTATATGTAAATGTATATGTAAATGTATATGTATATGTAAATGTAAATGTATATGTATATGTATATGTATATGTATATGTATATGTATATGTATATGTATATGTATATGTATATGTATATGTATATGCATATGTATATCATGTATAGGTAATTTTCTATAAATAAATTTCTAGAAGCTTTATTTTATTAGTAGGAGCTTTAGGTATAACATTATAACATTTTGAAATATTAGCTAATCAATTATGATATTTTCTCTTTAGTTAATAATAGTAGGTGCAATGAAAATAATCTATTTAACTTTAACATTCCTTGGGCTACACAATTTCAAAAAGAAAAATCGCTTACTCTTCTATCTCTCATATAGGTTTTATAATTATAGGAATTTGTTTTATAAGTTATATGGGACTTAACAGAGCCATTATACAAATAACATCATATGTATTTATTGAAACTGCATTGTTTTTCCTAGCAAGAACAAGTTTTCATAGAATATGTCTTGCTTATCTTTATGAAATAGGTGGAATGGCTACCCTAATGCTAAAAATATTCATGATGTTTAGCATATCATCATTAACCTCCCTTGTATTGTCAGGCATAGGTGATTTTTTT
Organism: Erythroxylum shatona; assembly: GCA_027568895.1. NCBI lineage: Eukaryota > Viridiplantae > Streptophyta > Magnoliopsida > Malpighiales > Erythroxylaceae > Erythroxylum > Erythroxylum shatona. The sequence goes on along the minus strand of JAOSBK010000008.1, from coordinate 30,389,006 downwards.
GCTAAATTGATAGTACTTTTATAATAATTGTTGACAAAAAATTTCTATTAATACTAAAAATACTAATTACTGTTGTAATTGAAGTTTGAATGATATTAAATCCAATTTATTTCTTATCTATGTTATGTTAGATATTCTATGGATGCAAGGTGTTTAATGTATCTAATTCTTATTGTTTTTATTCAGGAATTTGGGAGTTATTTATTTCTATTGTTATCCTTCTTCCTATGATAGCGATAGTTATTTATCTAGATTTCATGCTATAATTACCTGTTGACACAATCAAAACTATTTTATATATGTAATTTTTGAATTTTATAGATAATTGTAAAATTAAAAATTAAAAAAGAATCCCATATTTTAAATTTGTAAATTGTTATACAAATGAATCTTCCTTTTCTTTTTCTTTCAAATTTAAGCTAAAAATGAATTGAAATAAGACATGTTTGGCATTTTTGATAACTTTTTGAATCAATTAATATTGTGATTCAAAAAGTTTTTAATCTTTTGCCAAAAGTTTTTTATATATGTCAAATGTCATAGTTTGACATATATGTATGTGTATGGTGGTGGGTGGGTGGGGGAGTGCGTGTATGCATGTGTGCACGTGTGTTATATTCTCTTATCCTTCTATTTGTCATATTTGTACTTCAATTCAATTAGATGTCAATATAAATGAAACAAAACTATATAAGCTTATTCCTAAAAAATTAACTCTAGAATACCATATCCAAATTATAAAAAAGTTGATAAGGGCAATAATTGCATAATTGAAATCATTACAATTCTTTTTATTTTTGTTTGAGGATGAAAATAAATCACAAATATGATCTAAGTAATATATGCTTAAGTTTCTTTTGAGTCCTAATTCCAATATAATCCCCACACTTCACTAGCTTAGATTATTCCTAAAAGAATGCTTATAGTTGAAAAGATAAACCCTATACTAAGAATATGATAATTTCACTAGTCTAATTATTAAATGAATTGAAACCTATAATAATTCTTAGGAAAAAATAAATATTGCTTAAAACATTGCTTCATTCCATCATGTATTGGACCTCATTAAAGGAAAATTAATCATTTAATAAATTATTTCCTTTATGACTCTTTGAAATGTAATTACTAGAAGTGACATTGATAATAATGACCTACATAAAAGAGCCATATAATCTAATATCACCATACTTATATGAATTATTGACCATTAGGATTGAAGAGCATGTACTATTATTTTTTATTGATGTATATTAGTCAAAGGACTCAAAGTCCTAAACCGTTAGGATTAAGAACATGTATTATTTGGTCGGTGCTTCAGGCTATGTTCGGTCAGCGATGAGATTTCAGTAAGTGGGGTTTAAATCATCTGAAGATAGATAATGCAATAATAGTAAATTGGTGTTTAAAGGTCTAAAAAACGGTAGAAACTTTTAGGCAATAATAAAGATAAGAATTATGGAGAAAATAGGCTAGCCAAAAGAAAACTTACAATATAAAGGCTGAATAGAAGAAAACTAAAAAATTAATGGTGCTCTGACGCCAAGTTATCATAAATAAAACAAAGAGAATTTTAAGAGGATATTATATTTTTTATTGTGTTTCTTATATAAAAGAAGAGAATTCTTTATATAGGATATAATGGAATAATATATAAAGAAAGAGAATATTACGATTTAATTATAAGAATAATTTAAGCATAATTATCAAAATCAAAAAGTCAAATATAATCTATATATATGTTAACATATTCCAATCTATATAAATTTTGTTTTTTCCACACGACTTCTGTTTGAAATAGACAAAGCAATAGGCATGACAATATCTAGCAAGTATGTTATTTTACTTTTGATGTAGTTAGATTTTTAAAGGAGATAGAAATGTATTAGCTAAATATATAAAAATATGTTTCTCTATCATGGTTTGAGACAATGATTAAATTGCACATCAAATTTATTTTGACCAATGATTTATGCATAATATTTATAAGCTATGATTAGAAAACATGACATTTATTCAATAAATGCATGATGATTATTGTAGGCTAATTGCCTAACTAGAATAAGTATTAACCTTTTAATAATGACTCTGTGATCTCCTAGTTACACAAAGGATTTGTACTTAATAGTCTAAACATAAGAAACTGGAAAAGCCTTTACCTTCTTTTTGTTAGTTTATGCCCTACAGTCAATCGCTTTAGTTGTAGTTTAATGACAAATTATTTAAAAAACATTCTTTATCTTGTACATGTTTAAATGTATATGATAAAGTTCATGAGATAATTATATATTGCAAATGAAATTATAATGAAATTATAATTATGAGATTCATATTGCATTTACGTATTATTCTTAAATGTTCCTAGTCATTGCTCTATTAAGATTGGATATTAATAGAATGAAAAAAGACTAACACATGTTTTTTTTCTTTATGAAGGAAGTAGTCGATCTTATAGGCTACAGTATAGAGATACTTAAACAAACATGTGGATGCATGCTAGAGAACAAGTTCACTTAATAGACCTTATATGAGAAATCCATTTGGAACACTACTTATATGTCTATGGAATTCTCATTGTGATGATTGTATAAGTGATCATTTAATTTGAGGTCATCAAAGTTATCTTGTATGCGGATTGCTATGTTTTGATACTACTCGTGATCTATTTTTATCAAAGGTCATTTAAACGGTAATCATTGGATGTAGCATGAACTATATGGAGATAGCTGAATGATCAAAATATGATTCATCACCTTAAAGTAATGAGGGAGAATGTTTCGTTGTTCTCGATCAATATTGATTCAGGAAATCCTTTGCCAAAGTTGAATGATATTTTGTAAACAGTTTACAAATATCATTAATTGAATCAATAGTTAATGGTGGAGAACTAATATAATTGGACTCAAAATAGAGTAGATATTAATTCCAAGCTTTATGTCTAATTGAAACATTGGTTGATGAAAGGATTGAATCATACAGAAAAATCATGCATGGAAAGGTTAGTCAAAACCACTTTGACATTCCTAAATATTTAGGTGGTCATGATGCGTTGCTAGACGCCAATCTTGATCTATGATTATAAATTGTTTAATTGGAGAATTAAAGATAAATTAAAAGGAGTTTTAATTTATCTAATTCTAATTATGAATTAGAATTATAATTTATAATCATTGCCAACATATTTGGGAACCTAATGGGTCACACATATAGAATGGGTTGGAGAGAGCAAAGTTAATTTAATCAAGTTGGACTTGATTATAAAGTTTGAGAAACTTTAAAATTAAACATGAGATATTTAATAAATAAGGATCAATATAAGATATTGAATTTTATTTGGACATAATTGGTATTTAATTATAATTATTTGTAATTCAAATTAAAGTTTAATTAAAATTAATATTTAATTTCAATTAAATTACTAACATGTCCTAAGCTTAATATAAATAGGCTTGATCTCTATGGAGCTAGCACTTCATGCTTAACCCTCTCTGTAAAAGTTACAGAGTTCTCTCAACCTATTCTGTGGATACTGTTAGAGGCTGGACACTTGTGCGGCTACGGTGGTTGAGACGGATCGGTTTCAGAAACGGTTCGAGGGATGCATCAAGACAAAGATAGAGCTTCGGAATAAGGTACGAATTAAATTTCTACTTTATTTTGATTCTTGTTAATCATTTTATAAAATTAAATAGATCTTGGTTTTCAGGAAATCAAAAGTCACGAAAAAGTTTCGTGATTATTCCGCTGCGGTCGAATCAGATCCGGACCTGATTTCCCAACAAGAACGTCATGCAATCTCTATTGGTGTCTCTAATTTATCCATTGTAGAGTGGCATTAGAAGGGAAGGTGGATCTGGATGGGCACAAATAGAGGATTCATCCAGTTGTAGAAAGTTGAGCATGTCCTTATACTTTCACCGATATACTCTCAGAATTTGACAAGTTGTGGTGTAAGAGTGTGTAACTATATCTGTCAAATTATAATATTTAACATCTATGATATCTATATATGTTATTTTGTGATTATTTTTTCAAAAATATTAATTTGTCTCCAGGGATGGATGCGAACTTCGTTTCCTACGTACCACTTTACAAGGATATAATTAAGAAACCGTGATCGGCAGAATACAAAGGTCATTCCTGACGAAAATCCTGAGGCCAAACTTGCCCCATCACAGCTTTCGATGCAACCCCTCTTCATATGGCCATTCAGGCAGACGTGGGTAAAGAGTTTGTTCAGTACCTTGTGAACTTACTACCTGAAGAGTACAAGTTTGAAAAGGTTGACGATGAGGGAAGAACATCGCTTCACTATTCTACTATGGTGGGAAACTCAGAAGCTGCAAAGATATTGGTAAGCAAAAATCCGAATTTGACACTGCTCTAGGACGAAGAAGATACGACACCACTCCACTTGGCTGCAAAATTCGCCCACGCAGACACAAGACGTTATCTCTAATCAAGACTATGGAGACAGCGATTTAAAAACAACATGCATCTCTGAAAACACAAGATCATTAAGTATAAACAAGTTACATGCATGTTATTCATGTATTTAGCAACCGAAGTTTAACCGACAAATATACCTCCAGCCATTGCTCCTTTGATATCCAGTAACGTCTCGGATATTTTGAATCTTCTAGCCTCTGTTTTCACACGATGTGATGGTGTTGAAATTCTTTTTCGTGTGTTAGAGGACAGGGACTGTTTATAAATTACTTCATCGACTCTGCCCATCACATAGGATGAAACATAATGAAGTATGCGCATCAAGCGTTTGCATGGATAAGGGTTAAACATTAAATGGACAATAATCTCAACGTTAGGAATAGTAGGAAGATTTGAAAAAATCTTACATTCTTTCACTTAGTCCATTTAACCCAATATCAAACATAACAAGAAACTAAATATATGAATCATGACGATAGGTTCTCTTATAGTGAGTATTATCTTCCATGTATTACATACATTACTAGCCCTTAAACTTAATTAATAAATCATACGTTTATTATAGGTCCAAATTAGATGATATTTCTCAAAACCAGTCAAATATATGTGTGCACACAAACATATGAGCAAACATCAAATTAAATAAGAGTTTCATTGAAGCAACAAATGTGCAATATAAAATCACATTACGGAACCAAGTTCCATTTGCACTACGTGATCTTTAAACTGCTTAGGTGGCATGCCTTTAGTTAAAGGATCTGTAATCATCAAATCAGTGCTAATGTACTCTATAACAACTTTCCTTTCTTTAGCCCGTTCTCTTATGGCTAAATATTTAATGTCGATATGCTTACTTCGACTTCCACTCTGTTATTTTTAGCCATAAAGACCGTAGCTGAGTTATCACAGTACAACCTTAATGACTTAAAAATTGAATCAACTACTCTAAGCCCAGATATGAAACTCTTCAACCATACACCATGTAAGGTGGTCTCAAAATATGATACGAACTCAGCCTCTATAGTGGAAGTAGCAATCAGGGTCTACTTCACACTTTTCCAAGATATAGCTCTACCAGCTAGCATGAAAATATAACTAGAGTTGATTTCCTTGAATCAATGTAGCCAACAAAGTTTGAATCAGAGTATCCAACTACTTACAGGTTCTCAGCTCGCCTGTTCATAAGCATGTAGTCTTTTGTACCTTAAAGATGTCTCATAATCTTCTTTACAGCTTTCCAGTAGTCAACAACTGGATTACTATGATATCTACCTAATATTCTAACAACATAAGTGATGTCTGGTTGGGTGCAAACCTGAGCATACATAAGACTTTCAACAATTGAAGCATATGGAATGTTCTTCACGTGTTCCCATTCAAAATCATTCTTCAGGCATTGATTCAAACTGAATTTATTGCCCTTCACTATGGGTGCTACACTTGGTGCACAATCTTTCATCTGAAACCTCTTTAAAACTTTGTTGATATAGGTCTCTTGAGACAAACCCAAAATGTCTCGAGATCTTGCTGCCAATGATATAAGATGTCTCACCCATATCTTTCACATCAAAATTCTTAGAGAGAAATTGTTTCATCTCATATAGCAAACTCTTATCATTAGTCGCAAGTAAAATGTCATCCATGTACAACATAAGAAAACAAGTCTTACTCCCACTGACCTTCTAATATAAACATTGATCCATTATATTCTCTTCAAAACCGAATGAAGTGATAACCTTATGGAATTTTAAAGACCACCGTGGGAGGCTTGTTTTAATCCATATATGGATTTATTAAACTTGTAGACTAAATGCTCACCATCACTAGAAGAGAGTCCTTCAGGTTGTTTCATGTAAACATCTTCCTCTAGTTCATCATTAAAGAACGTCGTTTTCACATCCATTTGATGTAACTCAAAATCAAAATGAGCTACTAATGCCATGATTACACAAAGAGAATCTTTCTTAAATACAGGAGAAAATGTCTCCGTATATTCAATTCCTTTCCTCTGAGTGAACCTTTTGACAACAAGTCTTGCTTTGTCCTTCAATGTTGCCTCATGAGTCTTTTTTTGTCTTAAATACCCATTTACACCCAATGTCTTTCACACCATTGGGCAACTCAACGAGATCCTAGACTTGGTTAGATGCTATAGAATCCATCTCATCTTTCATAACATTGTACCACAAGTCCGAATCCTTAGAATTTATGGCATGTGAAAATATTTCAGGGTCATTTTCGGCTCCACTGTTATAATCTGACTCTTATAGATACACTATATAATCACTAGGTATTGATGACCTTCTAACCCTAATAGATTTTCCCAATGTTATATCATCATCCTCACGAAGAACATGTTACCCAACTTGTTGTTCAACTGGTTGCTCAATAATTTCTGATTGTTCCTCATTTATAACTTGATCTACTGGATTGGTATTAACAGCTTATGGAACTTTAGTAACTAGTTCTCCAACACTTGTTTCAACTTGAGGGGTGTGAACGACAATTAATCTATCACTTGAACTAAAAGGTTAAGCTTCATAATGTCCTTTTTCAGAAACTATGTCTTGAAATTAACCACTCCCACTAATCAAGTCATTCTCAAGAAATTTTGCATAGTACTGTGAGATGGACAATAGAATATATACCCCCTTAGACCTTTCAGCATATCTAATGAAATACTCACTAATGATCCTTAGGTCTAGCTTCTTCTCTTGTGAGTTGTAAATTATCACTTTAGACGGGCATCTCCAAATGCGTATATGCCTCAAACTTGGTTTCCAACCCTTAAATAACTCAAAAAGTGTCTTTGAGACGGCCTTGGTTGGAACTCAGTTTAATATATACACAGTCATCTTTAGAGCTTCAGTCTTCAAGAAATGAGTAAGTTTTATGTTACTCCTTATACTTCTCACCATGTCCATTAAGGTTCGATTTCTTCTTTCTGCCATACCATTCTGATCTCGAGAATAAGGCATGGTGTACTGTGCAACAATTCCATATTCCTAAAGAAACTTTGCAAAAGGACCAAGCGCTTGTCCACTTTCAATGTATCTACTATAGTACTCTCCATCTCTATCTAACCTCACGATTTTAATTAATTTTTCATATTGATCCTACACTTCAGCCTTAAATATTTTAAAAGTATCCAAAGCTTCTTCCTTATAATGAAGTAAGAAGAGATACATATATCGCAAATAATTGTCTATAAAGGTGATAAAGTATTTCGGACTATTTGTGTCCATATCTGGACAACAAATATTTGTATGTATGATTTCTAACAGGTTTGTACTCTTCTTGGCACCACTTTTATACTTGTTAGTTTACTTACCCTTAACGCAATCCATGCAACTCTCAAAGTCAGCAAAATATAAAGTACTAAGTACACCTTCATTTACTAATCTCTTAATTCTCTCAATGAATATGTGTCCTAATCTATGGTGCTATAATATAGAGGGTTCTTCATTCACAACACATCGTTTCAATCCAGTAGTGACATGCATCGAATTATAGGCATCATCATTTTGTAAATGAATGGAATAAAGACCATCAGATAATGTACTATAACCAATAACTTCATATCCATTACATAAACTGAAACTAGAATCTGAAAAGTTAAAGGAAAAATCAAAACGTACAAGTCTTGATACATAAATCAAATTTCTAGAGAAATTGAGAACATAAAAGGTCTTTTTCAAACACAAAATAAAGTCACTGCTTAAAACCAAACTACAAGTGCCAATGGCTTCCACATGTGAACTCGTCTTGCTTCCTGAATAGATGTATTGTTCACTTTCCACTAGCTTCCTTAGGCTTTGCATACCCTACAAGATATTTGAAACATAGATTGTAGAACCAGAATCAATCCACCATGTGTTATGATTAACATTAACCATATTACATTCATAACAAACAAAAGAAATTGGAGTATCTTTCTTTTCGAGCCAGTTCTTAAATTTAGCGTAGACTTTCTTCATATTTCCCTTCTTGCAGAAGAAATACTTTGACGATTTCTTTACATCAGATTGAGGAGAAATTTTTCCTTTTCCCTTATTTTTGACATCATCTTGTCTCTTCTTTCCTGAAATAGTCAAATTCACCCTTTCACCCTCTTCCATCAACAACCTCTTCTCTTCTTGAACACACATGGTCAACAATTCATTAATTGACCACTTGTCTTTATATATGTTATAAGAGATTTTGAAAGGATTGTATTGTTGGGCAGAGTGCACAGAATGTAATGTACTAAGAAAGATTATGATATTGTAACCTCCAAGGCTTTCAGTTGAGCTGCTATGTCCCTCATTTGCATGACATGATCACGTACGCCCTTTATTCTAGTGAGCCTCAAAGATAACAACTGAATAATCAAGATGTTGGCAAGGGCCTTATCAGATGTAGCAAATTGCTCATTAATGGCCTTCAATAGATCCCTAACATTATTATGCTATTTGACATAACTATAAATACCAGCAGATATTTTGGTCTTTATGAACATTACGGAGAGGTGATTAGATCTCTCCCATTTTTCCTAAAGAGCAACAATGTCTGGAGTGCTAGTTTCAGTCATACTCAGTAGTGCATCCTTCCTAATAGCATAGTCTATATCCATCTAGCCCAAATGAAGCAGAATTTTCTCCTTTCACACCTTATAGTTGTCACCTCTCAATTCAGGATTATCACATTTAATATTAGAAATATTCACAATCTGAGTAACTGCAAATTCAAAAATAAAATATATGATTGTTATATGTAATTTGAGACGAATAATAATTCATTTTTTACTAATGTAAATCATGCTTTTAACAGATGAATCTAGTGATATAAGACTTGTCTGTAGGCTAAAGTTCTACTCAATTATATTCATCTATAACTTTATGACAAAACTATTGAATTATGTTTCTTCTCTTAATTCCTGTATGTAGATTAAAAAATATAATCTGATATTTCATCCTAATTAATCATACAAATATAACAAAATTCTTGTGAGTATATTTTATCATATCACCTATGATTAATTACAGTTAATGATTTAATGTGATCTTAAAACTAAATATATAATCATAATTAATTTAAGATGCTGTGGCTACTCCCAATTAATTAAAATTATATTGATCGCTCACATTACCTTAAGCTTAAATAAAGCCTAAACATTTCCATCAATTTATAAATAATGCAAATAAATCAAATAATAATGCACAAATTATTTAATCTAATTTTTCATGTATAATGATCATAAATTTATACACACAATTTTCAGTTAATCACATATAATTTGTGCAAATAATTAAACAATTATAACTAGCATGTCAAATTTAATTCCAACATTAGACATACAAATTAAAAAATTATATTTTCATAAAATATTAATACCAAAATGACTTTATAATTAACATCACAACAAAATGGGTTAGGTCTTGATCAACCCAATAATTACTAATATTAACATAATTAAATTAATGAATTTTTTTATGCTCTGATACCAAATATAAAAGCAACATGCATCTCCAAAAACACAAGATCATTTACTTGTAAACAAAATACATGCTTGTTATTTATGTATTTAACAACGAAAGCTTAACTGAAAAATATACCTCTAGCCATTCAAGCCTCTATTTTCATAATGCGATAGTGTTGAAATTCTTTTTTGTGTGTTAGAGGACAGGGACACAAAACCATTTATAAATTGCTTTATCACCTTTGCCTATCACAAAGGATAAAACATGATGAAATATGGGCGTTAACATTTGCGTGGGTAAGGGTTAAACATTAAATGGACCATAATCTCAACAGTAGGAAGATATGAGTTTGAGAAAATCTTACGAGCGAAGCTCAAGCCTATACAACATGACATAACTTGTCCAAGTCCATTTGAGAAGGAAGTAGGATCATATTTAATACATACCTGCAACAAGTATGAACACTGCTTAAGTATATACAATATTGATATACGAAAAGGATGATCACGCTTAATATACGAAGTGACATTTAAAAGTAATTAAAGTAGGAAAGGTACAAAGTTGGTTACTAAAATTTTATCGGTAACCAAACATGAGATTCAATTCAATTACAGACTTACCATCACATCTTTCTCTTAAGTTCTTTGAAGCAACGATCAAAATCGGGCTAACAATATTCAACATCAAGCTTCAATAATATTGCATTACTAGTAGGAAGTCTATAAAATGCACCCAAGTGTTAGTAAAAATGGTAAATATAATCAAATCGGAATAGTTTATCTACAAAATAAAAGGTTTCATAAAAAAATCACTATCTTAAGTTAGAAATTTCCTCTCTATAGTGTAGCAGTATAACAAGATTCGACCTTAGAATTAACACATTTTCTCTTTTCTAAAGGATAAAGTAAGAAATGTCTTCATAAATGAAAAAAAAAAAAGTAGATAAATGCATAACAGACTGGATATATGTTTGACAAAAAATGAAGAAAGCGTAAAGGTCTCTATCTTGTATGATATGTGAGAACTATAGAGCAAAATTAAAAGAAAACACAATCGTAAGGGTGATCAAAAGAGAATAGATGTGTGGGTATATATATAGAAAGAGTGTTGTGCACGTTGTCACTAAAATAAAGAGGTATTTAAGTACATTAACTTTATAAAAGTTATTATCCATAAAAGAGACGAACGTTGAATAATAATGATGTTAATAACTGTTTTTTTATATAATAAGGATAATAACACCAACAATCATTAGACCAATAACACCAACATAGAGCTCGTTTTCGAAGCCAGGAAGGCTTGATTCTTCTTCTCTCAAATTTGTTTCTAAATCTTTAAAATTATATAAATATCATCTGCTTTTGTATTCTTCATCATCAACGTTCTTCAGATAATCATCCCTAACACATGGAACAAGTGCATCGACCATAGGGTTACTCACTTGTAGTCTTTCATTTTCAAGAACAATGAAAGAACAAGATGATCACCAGGAAACATAAGAAATGTGTAATATATGGCCAGTCCCGGTCCCTTTCAACCATTAAATGCACTTATATCCTTTTAAGACTTTCGCACTCATTTTTTAGACTTTTTTAATTTTAAATGCAAGTGTGCATTATATGTCAGACATCAAAGGAAGTCCTTGAGCTCTTATCAAAATTTAGCCAACCTATAAATTAGAGAACGGCTAATGAAATCAACTAAATCATGTGTGTATGTTAGAGTAGTACCCTAAAGGCAATCACCTTTAGCATGTTTTGTATAAAATTGTGTATAAACTTTATTTTCAATAATAAAGAAAGGCATATTTCATTAATTTGGTGTTCATTATTTATGAATTGATATTGATCAATAAGCAAATTAATGAAGTCCATGATATATGACATAGCATGAATGAAATTATGATGCGATCATACTACTGAGATTCCTTTCATGTGCAATTATGTCAGTATCTAAAATCCCTAGT